>WBNO01008074.1:0-63616 GCA_013400575.1 Peucedramus taeniatus | reverse complement strand
GCTCCGGGCGGGGCGCTGGGGGGCGGGCGCCGAGCACGGGGGCTGTCGGACCGGGCCCGCCGCCGCAGGAAAACTGTGCCACAATGCGTCCGCCTTCAGGAGGAGAGTTTCGTCTTTACTTATTTATTTTCTGCTTCTCCCTCTCGACTTTCCTCACGCCCCGGCCGCCGTGCAGGCTCTGGCGCTTGTCCGGCCGCGGCGCCGCGCACCGGAGCCCCGGGATGGGCGCCTGTCCCGGCCCCTCTTGCCTCTGGGCACAGAAAGGCCGCAGGACCGCGAATTTGGAGGAGGAGGGGACATCTCCTCATTTCTCCTTCGTGCCTCTCTGCAGCCCCACAGCCCTCTCGGGTCTTTCAGGGCAGAGCGTGCGGCAGCGGGCGGTGCGGTGACCCGCGTGCGGCGGTGGCACCCCCGTGACGAGAGACACGGGCCGTGGTCCGGAAAGTTTGTTCCCGCGTGGAAAAACTTCTGCGGCTCCAAAAGTGCGCCCACCGCTCGCATGCGGATCTCGACGCCTGCCTCAAAACCCCCGCCGACAGAAGCCGCCGCAGCACGGTTTACACAGTTTTCCATCTCTCTTCAGGAGGCTGACAGCTTGACGAGGTCAAGCCTTGAGCTGTCATTGGCTCCTACACGACAGACAACTTTTAAAAAATTTTTAAATTTTTTTTCCTGTGTGGAAGTGGGATTTACTACATTATAGGATTTTTTTTTCTTAAAGTACTTAACTTGGTTAAAATTTAACTTTCAGTTGTTTTTTATTTCTCTGTTAGAAGTTTCTGTCCCTTAGTCAAATGACAGTTCATTTTTAAGAAAGGGGAATATTGGACAGCCAGACTTTTCTCTGAGGGCTGTTGCTTCCTGTCTGACTTTAACACAAGTATGTTCCACCTTGCAATCCATGGCTGGTAAGGCAAACTGCTTTTGTAGAAGGTATTTGAAGTAGTTTATGAAGAACAAAACTACTAGCTGCCTTTAAAATGTGAGTTAAAACACAATCTTTCCACCTCAGCTGATATTTTATAGAGGACAGAATCCAAGCCATGTTTTTGCATACATGATATAGCTACATGCATGTTTGTCTGTGGCCACTTTGTCTAACATGATGAGGATCTTCATGAATAAATATAGATGACACATATGTCCTCTTTCCAGGAATCAGTAGAAGAGGATGTGCCTGGCATTATTACCAGGAGATTAAAAAATCCAGCTCTGACAGAATGGGGAAGAGGTTTCCAATCTGAGCACTCGGATTGCATTGCACTCGTAAAATTAACATCAGCAGGTATGACCTGTTTCTTGGTTGTCCCAAAGTTTAGCAGAAAGTCTGGCTGTTTAAGTCTGAGATACCTAATTACGTGCAGCAGCACAAGGTGTCAAGCAGTCCTGTCCCTTTTTGGCACCTTGCAAGAGTGTCCCTTTTTTGTTGTGAGGTCTTCAGTATGCCAGTGATCCTGTAACATCTCTGCTGTGCTCCGACCCTTCATCGGGGAGAAGTAAAGATGCTGTCATTGGGAATTTCCCTTCCCTGGTCCTTCCTGTCTGTGTTGTTGGTTTGGAGAAGCAGTGCAAGGAGCACCGCTCTGCCTCTGTGCATAGGGAGTGGTCACACGGCACAACACAAAATGGGGCTGTGTGGGGCAGGTGGCTCTGGGTGGAACAGAGGGAGTTGTGCTAAACAGAAGTACAGGTACAGTCACAGGATTGGTGACAAACTGGGTTTTTATTCCTCGGTATTGTATTTGTTTGCTGCCCTGGTGCCACTGTATCTGCAATATATTTTCTACTATTAGTATGTTATTTGCCCTGAATTGTAAGTCGAAGCAGTCAAAATCTCATTTGCAAACCTAATGGGAGCTGAAATAGATCCTGGAGTACTATAACTGTGTAATGGGCTGACCAGCACTGCTTTTTGAATTGTTCCATGCTCTGAGATGTAAATAGGACTAGTTGTTCTGATTATACAGATGCTGAAAATTAGTAATAGGATTATTTGTGTAAGAAGCAGAAGATGGGATGAGCAGGAATAAAAGAGAGAAATAAGATTAGAAGGACTTTACCAGTTCCTCTGGACCTGTGTATCAGAGTGAGAACAGTAGTGGGAGGTTTGGAGAGTTTGGTACAAAAAATCACATCAATACAAGAAAATAAATAATTAATTCCTAAAGGAGGCCATTAAATCATGTAGTTTATTTTCTAAGTTTAACCAGGGCAGGTCACAAATTCATGCTCGCTAACTAAAGGGAATAACTTCTATTTCCTCTAATTTTTATAATTTTCTCTGCATCAGGAACCTCCTTGTTGTGAAGTTCTGTGAGCACTTGCATGTCTTCTCTCAGTGCCTGCCCTTCTGCCAGGACTCATTGCAAATTAAGCATCATAAGCTAATTCCCCTCCCCTTGACTATTGAGACACATTAATCTACAGTGTATTGCCAGGGCTGGGACCTGATCTGCTGTCCCTCCCTCAGTTCCTAATTTCCTGACTGATGATTAAACCCCAAAAAACATCGACCTCCACCCTGCCCATAAGTGAATACACACACTATACTTAAGGCAATCAGTGCTGACATTGTAAGTTTGATGTGTTTGAGCACTTGACATTACACCTAACTCTATGAATCTAAAGTATCCTCTTCAGTAAGAGCAACCTGGCACACAAGATGTTTTCAAAATTAGAGTATTGCCAGCTAGTTCCCTACTGGCCCCTCTGAGCTTTTATTTTAAGATGTTCCTGCTTTCAAAGATAAGCATGAGGCAAACAAGACTGCTCCAAACACCAAGGGAACAGCAGTCACACACTTCTTTTTAGCCTGTGCCACCGTGCAGGCAGCTGCATCATTTAATTGTCACTAAACCCAGAAGAATCTGTTTGTTCTTTTCTTGTGTTGTGTGGAAAGAAGTAGGAAATCTCTTTGAATGATGCCAAGGATACTGCTATTTTGTGATAACTAGCAGGAAATAACAAGAGTTAGGACAGAAAGAAGGTCAGTTGACTTGAATTCTGTATGGGAAAATCTTGAAAGTTGATCATAAAATTTTATTGCACACGTATCCTGGGGATAGTCAAATAAATGTTTTCCTTCTAATTTTGCTTTTTTTGCTGATTTATCTCTATGTTCCAATGCATTCTTCTGTATATGGGCTATTTGCAATTTGCAGTGAAAGAGTGTTTTGGGTTCCAGATGTCTCTGACATGACAATCCAGAAGCAACAGCTATTTCCAATGGACTTTTTACTGTCTCTATGTTTCTCATATTTCCTTTTTCTTTTGTTTTTTCTGCTTGTACTGATTGATCTTTTGTAGAAAGGCATGAGTTTCAGTGCTGAATAAGGATCAAGGATGCCTTTGTAAACTAGTTCTGTCTTGGAAGACAGACTAGATCTGCTTTTATCTTTCTGTGTCTTGCACCTAGAGCACTGTTTTAGAAGCTATTTCACAAACAACTTGGGATAGAAAAATACAGGCTTAGGAAAGCACTTAGGAAAATATTAGTGTAGCAGTATCTAACCTGTGCTAACATGCACAACACCAAGCAAATGTAGTACATTGAGCAATATGAAACTTTGCTCTTCCACTCACTCTCTTGTTTCTAGGTTTCTGTTGCTATTAATGGTGTTGAGGGACTCTTGAGGAGAAGCAAGGTTGTCTTCTGCACGAGTGACACTTGTCTTTCAGAGAGAACCACAACAGCAAGAGTCCCATATGATATTTTCTTTTTGGTCATAAACTGTCTCTGTAATTTTGTTGGTGTAATTTAGCTAGAATGTTATTTCAATCACTGCAGCTGTAAAATGTATTGGACAGCTTTGGTTTGTCCTGTCCTGCAGAAATAAGTAACTTTAGGTTCAGTATGGCTTTTTAAAAGATTACAATAAAAGCACTGTAAAACTGAGCAACAAACAAGTAATTTATATAGCATTAGAATTCTGTTTCACTAGTGCCTTGCCAGGTTGATGTCCAAAGAAGACACCAAGTGTCTAATAATTTGTTGGGGGTTGGATCTGTTTCTTTTGTGTTTGTGGAATTTTTTTCCTGGTGGTTTTGCTAGGTAACTAATTGCTGGGTACTTATGGGTGCTTGACTGAAACAAAAGGGGGCGGCAGGTTGCTCCTGGGGAACAGCAGGGAACAGGACAGAGGACATGTGGGAGTACTAGAAGCCCTGCTTGTTTTTTTCCTGCCACTGGATTTTTCTCCAGAGGAAGACAGGACTCATCTCGTCACCACTGGACTTTCCTACAGGACTATTTCCACTTCACAGAACTGCATCTACTACTCAAGGAAGATTTCATCTGGACTGCTTTAACACCCTGATTCCCGGGGTGTCAGGTCACATCCCTGACTCTGTCAGGATATTTTCTGAGGTTTTGTTGTTTTTTTTGTTTTGCTCGTCTCTTAGTGCTATTACATTTGTATTTTTTCTTTGCTTTGTCTAATATTCCTAGTAAAGGACTGTTAGTCCCACTCCCAAATCTTTGCCTGAGAGCCTCCAATTGCAAAATTATAATAATCTGAGGGAGGGGGTTCACATTCTCTATTCAAAGGGAGATTCCAGCTTTTGCTGGCAGGTACCTGTCTTTCAAACCAAGACATCATTATATTGTCCTTCAATAATAAGCAGTGGGAGGACTGTTGAAGCACATATTAAAGACATAACTAAAGTAGTTCAATGCTTATTTTGTCCCCAGAGAGGTAGATATTACTTCTTTTCCAGTTGGAATTACCTCTAGAGTCATTGTCACAGATACAGCATGCAGACAACCAAGAGGAATTTGAAAGGAAGGGAAGCAGAGATGCTGAACAAAGATCTGGAAAGAGGGAGTAAGCAAAAGGCAGAGGGAAGGTGTAAAATGCTGGAAAGTATTAGGTAAGAGAAAAAAGTTACTAAAAACATAACTGATGTTTCATTGGCATAACAAAAGAGAGGCTCATAGATAAAAGTACAAAACCCCCAGAGATATGTTTTGTAATCACAAGTTCTATTTTAATTCAATTTTCATTTCGTCTTAGCAACCAGCTTAACTTTCTGTGCAGAGAGGCAACCTTTGTAATGCTCCAGAAACATTCCATACATGTTCTAGGATGCTTTCTGGCTTCTGTTTTTTTTTCTTTTTTATGTGCTGAGAGTCATGGCTCACCTGCATCATTGAGTAAGGAAAAGACATTAAACCATTTAAAAGTGATTAAGACAAACCAAGAAAATGTAACAAGATCTTATCCTGCTTCAACTGCACCTAGGTATCTCAGCAATCACCCATATTAATTAGGCAAGTGACTTAATATCTCTCCCAGTAAGAAAGAGCAGCAGATGATTTGCCTGCTGAAACACAATTTCTGTTTGTATTCTCAGGGCTCATCCCTGAGAAAGAAAAGACCAGAGCTTCTGGTCAGAATGAGTCCAAATGCACTATGACAAAATCACTCCTCCCTCTGTCAGTGGAAGAGAAATTTGGAAACTAGCACATGAGGTATCCTGAGTAAATGCATCATTTGCTTCCTGTAAACCTGGCAGCCAAATAGCCCTTCCTCATGTTAGTGGTGCCAGGCACTGGAAAGAGATCACTCCGTGTCGGTCCTCAGTGGTGGGCCCCAAATGAAGGTGAATTAAATTTCTCTTGTCCAGAGAAGGGCAACAAAGCTGGTGAAGGCTCTGGAGCACAAGCTCCACACTTTTGAGGAGCAGCTGAGGGAGCTGGGATTGTTTAGACTGGAGAAAAGGAGGCTCAAGGGAGACCTGACTCTCTACAGCTGCCTGAAAGGAGGCTATAGCCCCGTGGGGGTTGATCTCTTCTCCCAGGCAACCAGCAACAAAGAGGACATTGTCTCAAGCTGGCCCACGCGAGTTTTAGGTTGGACATTTGGAAGGAATTCTTCACAGAAAAGGTGATTAGACATTGGCATGGGCTGCCAAGGGAGGTGGTGGAGTCACTGTGTCTGGAGGTGTTTAATGAAAGGCTGGATGTGGCACTTAATGCCATGGTCTAGTGGACATGGTGGTGTTTGGTCATGTTGCACTCAATGATCAGAGGTCTTTTTTCACCTAGTTGATTCTGTGATTCTGTAACTAACAATTTCAGCAAAATGTAGCACAGCCTGGAGCACCGATTCATCACAAGCCAGTGAAACTGATAAAAGTCTGTAGAATGTTTTGGTTTCAGTTAACTCAGGGTATTCAGGCAAAAATAAGTTTACTGGAAATATTTTGACTTGTACATGACTCACTTGTTTTTACAAACCTAACACTCCTTTCCTCACAAAGCTAGTAAATATACAGGCAAAGCAAACACACTTACTATAAAATCTGTGATACCAAATTTCTGTAGTTCTGAAAGGTATTCTCAGCTTGCCCTTATTTGAAACCATTTGAGGGGGTCAGGGAGGTGTTCATGTGGTGATGCTCACTATGTCCTGGCTTGGAAACATGTTGCTTTGAATTTCTAGTTTTGCTTAGAACAAAAGATTGGCGAGGCATTTTGCATCTCTTGGGGGTTGCAGATGGATTGTAATGATATTCTTGTCACTGGTTGTGCCCGGCAAGGCTTCTGGACCTTATTACTTCTCACATAGCAGCTGCCAGGGACAAGAATAATTTTCACACTTGGAAATCATCTTTACTTGACTTGTGCACATTTACATGCTGTTCTCTCTGAAATAATCTTAGTGTAAGTGATAGAACGAATTGTCTCCCTTTTTAATCATTGAGTTTGCTATACAGATTTTTCACTCAGTCTGTGGAGGGCTCTGGCTAATGAAAGTGCATCCTAATTTTTAAGCATTTATTGAGTGAAAAGAAGAAAGGCTGCCCTGGCCAAAACAGAGAGATTGACAAGATAGAAAACAAAACAAGGATAAATGGGAGATTAAATTGCTTTCCACCCTTTGTCTTACTCTACTATGGAAGATAAGGCTTGAAATTACTTTTTTTTCCCTTTAAGCTGTTGTTATTGTTTCAGAGATTTGTCTGTGTTGATGCCTGAATCTCAGAAGACTTCAAGTCTTTGCAGGCTTCAGGATGTATACAGACAAATATTTACAGATTTTTAGACCTCTAGCAAAAATGAAATACTGAGTTACAGAGTGTATACTATGATGTTAGAGGTCATAAGAGTGACCTGATTGAGAAGGGGTTGTGGTCTCAGTCCTTTCAAAAATAAAATTATCATATTTTTGCTAAATTTTTCATATCACTTTTATCAACATCAAAAATCTCAGCATTATAAAATAATTTTAAAAGAAGACATTACAAAAATGAGTATGGACTTCTTAAACTAATAGAAAACAGAGAATATAAATAAGATAATTTTAAATATTTTTTACCCAGATCAAAAAAACAGTTCACTAAATAGTTGAAGACCATGTAGAATGAGTGTCTTTTTTTGATCTGTAAAAATACCAGCAGGATATATTACTTTGAAAAATTTTACTTGTCAAATTCACTAATTTTTTTTTGACTGTATAAGTCTCTGAATTATCTTTGTGGTCAGTGATTTGCTCTGATAACTATAAATTTATTAAGTAATCATCAAATTTAGAAAGACCCATAGTCAGGTTATAATTTTTTATATTAAATTCTTGCCTGATAGCAAAAATGGTCGCACATCTACTGGGGTGTTGCTATCATACTTTTAATAATATATTTGGGTCCCAGAATCTGAAATTGCAGTAAATTTTAGTTTGAATACTATGTGTTTTGACAAGGATATTCTTCCAAAGTTGAGTCCACAAAGTTTACCAAACAACTTAAGACATCACAATTGTGGAGAGTGTGACCTGTGCCTTAGTTTGTCCCAGCAGAGCACTGACTCTTGAATCATGTGGGTTCTCCCAATGTGAATATGGTTAGCAAGTCATTACCAACCATTTATTAGAAATCTGTTAGTTTGTTATTAATCTGTTAGTTGTGGTAGATGCTGGATATTAGAATGTCATGGTGCATCAAGGAAAATATACTTTGGTAGCTGTTGACAGAAAACATTCAAGTATTTAATAGTGGGCACTTTTAGATAACCGTAAGTGCTTCCACTTTCAGACCTCACATACTGTATAAACATCTGACAGAATATGTTCATGTAGGTATTTATAAGTTACTAAACCAGCCTTCTGGTAACTTGGGGTGCAAATGCCAAACATCTGAGTTGTTTCAGGTTACTTTCATTAACTCACAGAACCATACTAAATGGATGTTTCAAAAGTCAGAGTTGGAGTTGAAGAGGTCATGCAACTGGGTGAAGAAATGAAGACCAGTGACCTCTCGGTGAATTTTAATAAAAGATTAGAGATCGCTTAGCTTGTTTTTTCTACATTATTGTAACTTTTCTATGTCAGGTCACTTTTAAATGAAGAAAAGGTGTTCTTTGCCTCTGTTGCTAGAGCACATGGGGAAGTTAATCAGGTGCCAAGGCTGTCTCTGGAAAATTGGCATGCAGACAAGTGACTGCAATAAAAATGCCAAACTGCTGAAATACAAGATGTATCTTATATCAGACTGCACTTGGCATTCATTAATCTGTGTTGCACCATATTCCAAGCTCTCTATTTGGTATTGACAGGGGAATTAATGGTGACTTGTTTCTAAGTTGTTTTTGTCATTCTGTGGAGATAGTGGTTCTTCCTTTACCTTTAGTCTCTACATCATTGACCTTGTTATCCTGTTTTCATAATTCCTTTCGCATTCTCTTGCACTGAAAAGAAGAACCTTGTGTAGAGAAGAGACAGTCTTACTTAATTTATTCAAGTTTCAGTTTTGCTGGACAAAACAGTAGAACAACATTGCCCTGCAGGATGAAATTTTAAACGAGCATGAACACTGTGTATGTAATGCCACATTTTTTTGGCTTCTTGTTTTGAGTAATGTGCAAGAAGTGGCACAGAATCCCAAACAGATTTGTATACCATGCAATTCCACTCCAGACCTCAGAAAGGCAGGAGTCCAGTTAAAAGTCTGTTTGACCAGTTGTCAGTGTGGGAGAACAAAAGGTTCAATTAATCTTTAGTTGACAGTGGGGAGCAACATTTTATCTCTCTTTTTTCTGAGAAAGAGGTTACTGGGCTGAATATGACTAGTCTGCATCTATATCTGCTTTTATTCAACAATAATCTTTGAGCCACAATTTTCAGATTATTGGAGTCATTAAATGGCTTGATAACCAAAGGAAAAATTAAGGAAACAGCCAAGTAGTATTTAGGAACATGTGTAGCTTTCGTTATTAAAGCATATATATGCCATTTGGAGGATTTGGTTATTACTGGAGTTGGGCACCATAGGCATGCTAGGCACTACTATGAAAATATAACCTGTAAAACAAACATACCTTTTAAGAAAAGGCAATAAGAAATCACTCGTCAAGTTGCAGTTTAGTTCCAATAGAATCAGTCCCTGACAATTAATGTGATGGCTAATTTCAGTAAATTACTTCTAATCATTATCTCTTGCCTCTGTACCGTATGAAGTGGTAGCTTGCATTTCCCATGCAGTATCCCACTCCAGCCAGTTCCACGTGTGTGAACAGGAGGGAAAGGATGTGGGTGGTATTGATGCCGAGTTTGCCGTTGACAGGTCCAGCTGCTGTCCAAAGGAAATCTGAGCTTGCAGGTTGGAGCAAACAAATGGAGCAATGTGACAGGCAGCTGTTACTCACTATAAGTCTTGTAGTGTTAATTAAAACAAATCAGCTCCTGCTGTCTCTCTGCCTCCAGTATTAAGTTCTTAGTGAAAACTTCACTTACGCTTCAGAGTTACAAGGATGTACTTGTTATCATTGCCTACTTCAGGCAGCTCAAGCAAATCTCTGAAGTATGGGGCCTTTGGGAGTGGAGAGGAAAAAGAAAACATTTCTACTAGCCAAGAAGCTGTTAACAAACAGGGAGGCATATTGTGGAAGAGCATTAGTTATGCTTTGCTACATAATTCAGGTATAGAGACATCAGGCTTTTATGAAGCAACTAAGGAGACTAAGCTGCTAAACTCCTTGGAATCACTGTGAAGATCACTTTGCATCTAAAATAACGGAAAAATACCAATATTCTTGACTCAAAATCCTTTTTCAGGTAGAACTTCCTCACTTTTACAAGTTTCTGAATGAAGTAGTCATTTCACAGCATTGAAATTTAAAACTGCTAAAAGTGTATGGGAATGAGCAAAATTGAGAAGTGAAATTTGACCAAATAATTTGAATGTAAGTGTTTTTATGATATAGCAGCAACATTACACACTGAATCACCTACTTGCAATAGCGCTTAGGTTGCATATGTCATAGATAATGCGCAAATTTGTGAGCATTTTGAGGGTGGGTGGTTTTAGATTACCATAATGTAAGCAAGATGTGTGAGGTAAGGTGTTGGCTTTAGATGACAAATCTGTTTTTATGATTTCCTGAAATTTACTGACATTGCCAAAGTAGTGACTAAACGTGTATCCCCCCCTCTGGTCACGGGAGTGACTGTTGCACCGTGTGGGAACTTGTCTGTTTGTCTGTCTCCACTGTGGGTTTTGCTCACCACATTTGGAAAGTTTTCAGCTGCTAGTGTGTGTTATTTTGTATCAAACTTATGAAAGAGGTGAGTGTTAAACCCCAGGTTTTTGTTAAACCTTTTTTGAAGCCACAGACTTGTTGACTCTTCGGGGACAGCTGCTTGATGATTGCCGGAAAGGGACAGGAAATCTCCCTGCTGACCAGTCTGTCCAGCAGAGGAGTGGCAGTGCCCTTCTTGAAATATGTGTTGGGATGCAGGCTTGATGAAAAAGAGTTTAGCCAAGGTATTAGGGAGAACAGGAAAAAGTGCCTTTTCACGTGACCTTGTACAAGTGGGTTTGGTGTTTATTTTATGCTGGGGTTCAGTCCTGAATTTCAGCCAGTAGACCAGAGTCCTCTCCAAAGGGCTCATTGAAATGGAAATGGTTTTGCCCTGCTGCTGTGGAATGCAAATTATTTTAGGAATGTTCCTGGGTCTTGAGGCTTTCTAAAGCTCACACTTACAAGATTTAATTTTTTAGCTCATTTTATCCAATTCTCATAGAAAAATAAGGATCTAGAAAGATGATTGGTGCCTTGATCCTGACCCAGCAAAATATGAATTGTAGGTTTGTCTTCATGTGTACTAATATGTGCATGTGTCCCTGCAAGTCAGTGGTGGGAAAACATGGGAAATGCAGAATTGCTTTGCTGGATCACAGTCAAAATTCTGAGTGCTTTGCAAAGCCAAAAAACAAGAGCAGCCCTCAGTAAGGCAGGCTGGCATGAGATGCCATTTGGTATCTTTTCCTGGGAGTTTCTCTCCCTTTTGTTACTATCTCTTTTTAAAAAAATCTCTCTAATAGCTTTTCTTGTTATCAGGGCACCAGAGATGGGCAAAGACTTCTGTTTGCCTTGTCTGCCACAGGTCTTTTGCTGACCAAAATAGACCAGTGTCAAGGGATACAGGCTTAGAAAATATGGTGAGAGACAGTGCCATATTTCAGAACAGGAAGAATTTGCTTCGAAACATGGAGTGGGATTTGTTCGTCTTTGTGTTTCTGGTATCGGGGGACAGGGTGTAAGATGTATTTACTCTTAATGAAAATGGGGAGTTTTTTGCTTTAAACTGAAAATATACTTGGATAGATTAGATGACTGTGTGAGGACCATATTTGCTGATGCTACATGTTGAGGTGATCATAACCAGGTTAGAATATTGATTAGTTGGTGGAGGTAATTGTAAGGCAGGATTTTTTTATGTATCCACATTTAATGCTCAGTATAGCTTTCCCGAAATATTAGCCAAGGGATCAAAAAATTTTCTAGAGGATGACTCTTGAAGTCACTGAGAACTGACAGTAGCTTGCATACTACTGCATTTAATCTGTGGAGAAGTGTATATAGTTATAAAGTTTTCTTCAGCAGGGGGACCAGCCTATTTTATTTGTATATATTTGTATCGTGTCTGTGTGTCTGTAAACACAATTTAAAACATTATCATAAAGGTATACAAAATATCCTTAGTAAACACATTAGAGAAAACATCCTTGAGAACATGACTTTTGTCCACTCACAGTCTGCCTTATGATTTTGTACAATCCTTTTACCACTGCATAGTCCTTTGTAAAAGAGAAAGACATTAGATTTATAATATTGGGTTTTCCTTATTTTTTACATTCACAAATAAGACTTACTTGGGGACCTTCTGCAATATTAGTGAGCCAGATTTCTGGATTGTGGACACAAGCTTTCATGTGTTGTACTTCACAAGCTTTTTTGCTTAATCAAGGGAAAGATGCAGAGTCCTGTACATAAAGAAAAAGATGATGGCAAAACAGTTTTTCTCTTTTGTAATGATAAAATAATACCATGACTCGAAAAAAACCCCAAGTAATTGTAGAAGTACAAATTATGCTATTTTATATTATAAATAAAGTGATTTATAATTTTACCTATTTTGGTAGCGAGAGACTCTACACGTGGTAGATTAAAAACACACAGAATATCACTATTGATCAGTGACATCAAACAAATCATATGTTTGAGGAGTTGTACTTAGCATGCACTAAATCCTGATATGGGGGCACATATGGGACTAACACAAACTTAAGAAAATTTGTGTAGATTTCCTTAGATGAAGATTTTGGCTGTGCATATTAATTCTTCCCTGTTAGTACTCTGTTAATCTTAAGTAATTTCTACATCATTATGATTGTCTGTCCTGTTCATGAATCTGGGAGAAGAGAAACTGTGTCAGCAGTTAGCCCAGCACAAGCACTAGCAGTACCCAGAAGAACACAAGTAGGGACATCAGTGGAATGCTAATGCTGTGTGATAGATTCCTTGTCTCCTGAAGGTGTTTTCTTCTGCAGGATTGCAACCTGAGTCATCAGCTGTGCTGAAAGTTAAACCCCAGCAACTGATTTCTGTGGTGGTCGAAAGAGAGTCCTTCCTGATTTAATCTCAGTGTAAGTAGGTTAAGTGTGGTTTTCCTGTCACATCTTTGCTTGTGTATTTTAGACATCTGCAACTCTTTTACCATAGATGTCTTGAAAAAATACATTTACTTGTGTTTTACCTTTACTTAGTTAAAATATGATAAAAGGTACTTAGGTAACAATGTCACTTACATGAGGCTGTTGTGAATCTATAAATGAGTTGTGCTGGGCATTCTTCTGAGTATCCAAGGAATAGCAGTGTCCCTTCTCAGCTGCATGAGTAAGGTGGACAGATGACTTCACATCATGAGATTAGTCTTTTGATTAGTTAACCAACCAATGTGCCTCTTTGGTGGGCAACATGAAACTGAGGTGCATTTGGGGGCTGTATAATGTCAGATCACTACAAATAGTGGGCCTGTGCTGACAGCTGTTATTGTTTTTGGACATTGTTTTTATGTGGAAAGCAATGTAAGGGATCCTGTAATAACCTCTGAGGACTTGATGGGGGCAGAAGCTGCTTGGTTCAGAACAGCCATGTCTCAGCTCACAGTGGGTTCATAATTCAGAAGCTCTGATCCAGGTCTTTGTCTCTGCATGGCAAAAGTCTCTTTTGCAGGCAGCGTGTTCTCTTGTTATCTGCAGATGGCATCATGTTTCGAGCACAAGGGTATCACCCACAGTGTGAAAGCTTTTCCTGTTGCTGCCACTTATGTCTCTTCCCATACCTGGGCCTGCTTTTCCCTTGGCTTTCTGTGGCATGATGCTGGGGAAGAGAGATGTACATCTTCTGAAAGAGAGGTCAGTGGAAGAGCTCTATCACATGAACCCATGTGAGAATCCTTAGGTTAACACCCATCTCATGCAAACAGCTTCCTTTGACTGTGTGGGCAGCACAGCAAATTTGGCCAATATACCTACAACCCTTTGTCTAAAGGTCAATGTGGTTCATGGCCAGCCACCTGAGTTTAGGTGGACAAGTGACTGATGTGGCCAGAAACCACTGGGCACTGTGCCTGCTTGGCACAGTATCTGTGGCTGGCACAGCTCTGTGTGTGGTAGAGCCCTCTTGGTCAGAGGGCAGTACACTGCACAAGGGGTGCCCTCGTACCCTTGAAGAAGGAGAGGGATTTGCAGTATGGTTTTGTGCAGCAGTTCTGGGTCCCTATTGAGGATAACTGCATATAAGAGCTGGCATAGCTTACGGAGGAGCTTGTAGTTCTACTTAAACTCCCCTGCCACTGCAAATACAGGACAAGCTTTGTTGTATTTATCCTCACCCTATCAGACATTAAGTCTGAACCAGCTGTTGGAAGAGGAGCAGTTCCTTGTGGTGGTGCTCCCACTGTTCTTCTGTCCTGCAAGTGGGTTGTGTTGCAGTGACTGGGAAGCCCTCACGGAGGTGCTCTCTCTTGGTCTGTAGTTTCTGTGCCCTTCCCAAGGGCTGGACTTGGGCACTTGGGGTTGCTGTTGCTAGCACTGTTTCATCATAGAGTTGTACAGGGGGAAAAATTTCTCAGGCATCAGTGGCCTGTGGAGAAAAACACTTTGGTGATTTACCTCCAAAATGGTATCATAGAACTCAATCAAACCTTAAATGGGATGTTCATGGACCACAGTGTCACTGGAACAAGGCTGGGCGGAGGATGCGTGGGGGCCAGAGAGGGCATGGACTGAGGCTGCATTTTCTCATGACAGGACAGTGCTGCAGACCATATGTGTGACAATGAAGGTATACTAATGACTCAAACCATATGGGATGGAAGAGCTTGTGTTTTGGTGGTTTACCAGGTAATTGCCCTGCAGATTGAATGCTAACACAAATCTTTTTATCACACATGTAGTTATTCAGTGGGGGAAATGAAATCTCTATTAGTTAATGGCACTGCTTTGACAGTGATAACGTGTAGCCTGCTGTTTCTGGAGATGACAAAGGCTAGTGTGTGTACAGTCACATATGGATGCCATTAAAGTCCACTGTTCCCTCTGCAAGGGCTATATTTTTAGAAATTAACACCACAGGCAAGAGTCTTGCTCTCAGCCAGAATGACGTCAAACTGCAGAGTAGATTTTTTTTCAGAAATAAAGTGTTTTCTGGATGATGGAAATCAGACTAGGACACTTGCTGCTTAGGAAGCCTGCTGTCAGCATGCCTGTTTTATCTGGAAAGAGGCCTCACTCATGTCCCTCTAGCATGTGGGCCCCTTTACTTCTGCTTTCTCACAGCACAACTAAGTTCTTGCAACCAGCCCCAATTAATTTGGAAGTATCTTACTATCATTGTATTTTTAAAAATGAAGGTTTTTTGGACCCATTTCAGTCAGCAACAAAGTACTGTTGTCTTCATCAGAGTCAAGTTTTCACAGAATCATAGATTAATTTAGGTTGGAAGTGACCCTTCAGATCCTCTGTCCAACCATTAACCAAGCGCTGCCATGTCTATAAGCACCATATCTACATGTTTTAAAATATCCACAGGAACGGGGACACTTCCCGTGGCAGCCTGTTCCAGTGCTTGACAACTCTTTTGATGAAGACTTTTTTCCTAGTATCCAGCCTAAACCTCTCCTGGCACAATTTGAAGCCATTTCCTCTTGTTCTGTCCTTTGTTACCTGGGAGAAGAGACTCATCCCACCTGGCTACAACCTCCTTTCAGGTTGTTGAAGAAAGTCATAAGGTCCCCCCTGAGCTTCCTTTCCTCCAGGCTAAACAAAGCCAGTTCCTCAGCCACTCCTCATAAGCTTTGTGCTCCAGACCCTTCACCAGCTCTGTTGCCAGATCTGAACTCACTCCAGCCCCTCAAAGTCTTTCTTGTAGTGAGAGGCCCAGAACTGATCACAGGATTCGAGGTGCAGCCTCACCAGTGCTGAGTGCAGGGGGACAATCCCTGCCCTGCTCCTGCTGGCCACACCATTGCTGATCCATGCCAGGATGCCATTGGCCTTCTTGGCTACCTGGGCACAGCTGGCTCATGTTCAGCTGCTGTTGACCAGCCCCCCCAGGCCCTTTTCTGCCAGGCCACTTTCCAGCTACTGTTCCCCAGCCTGTAGCACTGCCTGGGGGTGTTGTGAGCCAAGAGCAGGACCCAGCACTTGGCCTTATTGAACATCTTTTATTCTCCCTAATTCATACACACACACCCATTTAAACACTGCCTTAAACACTGCCTGATTTATACAGGGCATAAAATGGCATACACTGATGTGATTTGTAGTTATCTGTGTCCCCCCTTACTAATACTCGCATTATTACTTCTGTAGCTCCAAGTAGCCTTATTCAACCATTGGGATACCCATTTGCTGGGAATTGCTCAGACAGCTACAGAAAACTCAGACTCCATTCCTTCCTATGTGCTTATAGTAAAATTTAGGTCAAAAACCAGCAGATGAATGGGAAGGGAAGGGGATGAATGAGTTCAGCAGAAAACCAAAAGTCTCCAGAAGTCCTTCAAGAGAGCAAACAGCATGTCTTGTCCTATATTTGGTTAATATTCTTTTTTACTCCACAAGGGTCAGGACTGTTAGAAATATCAGGCTTAAGCACAGAATAGCGTGCAATGGGGTAAAATACATGATGCTTGAAAATTCTGTTGTAATCAATGCCTGGAAAATAAATAATAATAAAAGTTAATGAAGACGTGGAATACAGTGAATTGGTCTTAATTAAAATGCATTACATTAATATTGTCAGTTTACATTGTCTGTGAAATGAAGAGGAATCAGTTTTTCTTTTCCTCTACAAACTGAAGTTCTTCCTTTTTAGATTTCTGTAGATACGTTCTCCTTATTTCCTAAAGAACTAAAAGACTATGCATATGATTATTAGCATGAGATATAAACGTGAATAGTCCTTGTTCAGAGAACTGATAATTCTTTTTTCATTTATTTTGTGTAGGTTTCCTTTGCCTGATCTGTAAACATGTCCACAGACCTGCTCTGTAAGTACATTTCCATCATCCCACAGTGATTTTTTTGTACCATATGTTTTTATCAGATTCCCAGATGTACTCATGATTGATGTCTTTTATCTGAAGTATAAAGTCTGCTTTTACATTTGCATTTCTTCTGGGACATCTGTGAAACAATATTACCATTATAATCAATGGGATTATTCTTGGAGTAAAGCATGACTTAATGTGAGTAATATTGTAAAAATCTGGCCCAAATATAAGAACAGACTGGTCCATTGAGATTTAAAATTGCAATTCTGTCTAAAATGTTTTATCTATCTTTGGCACAAATACCATCCCAGATTATTGCAGAGTGATGTGCTCGGGGATTTTTAATCATTTTGTGAATTTAACTCCTGTGCTTCCAAGGCGTCATTATCCCAGTCACATCTAAATCTCCTGCCTTATCACTATTATTTGTCCTTCTTAGCAGACAAGTGCTATATCCTTATGCTTTGCTGTCGTAGCTACCACGGAAGGTTGTTGCTCACGTTTCCCTGATACTTACACTCTCTCACTCCAGCTTAAGTTATCTGAAGCATTAAGCACATTTTTTTCTGCTTGTTGATCTGATCTTTTTTACATGCTTTCTTTTGGAGTCACTCCAGTGCCTCAGCTGCCTTTTTTTTATCATTGCCTCCAAGGGGTGCCCAGCTGACCACTGTGCAATATAAGAGAGGGAAATTTCAGACACATTTTTTCATTCCTCAGTACTTCCTTAGAGGAACAAGGAAAACAGGATTGGGATTTTTTTCATTGATAACTGAAATCAATTAATAAATATAAAACCATCAGTGGCTTATTGGAAGATAGCAATTATATGTGGAGATCAAGTTATTTGTTAAAATGAATTTTTAAAATTTCTTCTGCAAAACGGAAATTTCAGGGCATGCTTAAATGCCATTTAGATACAGAGCGAACTCTAAAATAAGGAATGTAATATGTCTGACTGTATTGTATACAACAGGCAAAACTATTATCGGGAGTGAAATATTAAAGAAAGCAGAAGGCAGGGTGACTGCACAAGGGTCGTGGTCAAGACTCCTCAGCTGTACTCAGATGTTTGTCTGTTTTAGCAATTTTATGCCCTGGCAGTTTCATTTTTCTTTTTTTCATCTCAGCGACAGTGCCTTTCTCATGTTCCCCCTAATGATCAGGGAGCTAAAGAAGTTGTCACCTGAGTAGAGGCTGAAGGAGTTGAGTGTGTTCTGCTCAAAGAAGAGAGGGCTCAAGGGGTTCTAGTCATGGTCTTTCAGTACAAAAATGGTGGTTATGGAAAAGGAGTTGGAAGCAGCCTTTCCCGAGGCATGTTCTGTGACAGGACAAGAGGCAGTTGGCCACAAGTTGCTTTAGGGGAGGTGCTCGTGGATGCCAGGGGCATTTTCAATGGGGGATTGATCAAACATTGGAATAGGCTGCCTAAGAAAGTGGTGGAGCTGCCCTCACTGGAAGTATTCAAGATACAGCCTGACAAGGTCCTGGGTAATGCTATTAAAGGACCTGCATTCAGCAAGAGTCTGGGCTAATTGATCATTACAGGTCTCCTGCAACTTCAGTAATTCTGCAGTTCTGTATTTCCTTGTGTTCTCAGCTGCCTTCTGTGCAGTGAGCCGTCATCCCTACCAGCTGTCCCTAGTCTTCTCAGTATTGTACTGCTTGTGCTATGCCAGGTCCTGTGATACTTGTTCATGTTAGTGGGATAGACATTTGTCTTCTCACTTGGAGATGTGTCAGTGGCCTGGAGGCAGTGCCAGTGCTGAGGGAACTCTCCAGGTTCCAGCTGGGGGGTGTTTGTGACAGCCAGGTAGTGCCTTGGTAAAACGTCAGTGCACAGGAGAATGCTAAAGAATGACATGGCAAATCTGTACAGGTGTGAATTGACTTTAGATCTTTATGCCTGTCTGTATATAAATAAATGTTTCAGGGCCAGCCTGGAAGCTCAGTACTAGCATATACTAACAAGCAACAAACACTAGGGTGTATGTGAGGGATAATATCTACCGGACTGTGTTCCAGTTAAGGAATTTGGATATAACCAAACTGTTTGTGGAAGAAAAGAGAAGGAGATGAGGAGCATTTAGACATGTGGAGCTGCTGCCAGGTGGTCTCAGCACTAGGTCTCTGGCTCTTACTGTTTAGCAGTAGATATGTAACCTAACCACCAGTCCTTAAGCTTGACGGTGACATTGTCTTTTGCTAATGCTTGGTTCAATACAAGGTCAAATTTTAGCATTAAAAATCTTCTTCCAGGTTACAGTAATGAAGATAAGAAGTATAATGAAAAAAAAAAGTAAAAATTCTAACCAAACTGGAACAAACCCCATTAAATTCATTAGAAAAAAAACCCGCTGCAGTGTAGGGCAAATTGCATAAAGAAAATATAATGGTTGCACAATATAAGGACTGCTGCAGCTAGACCTCAAACTCCAGCAGCTAAGTCTTCAAGCTTGTGGAAATAAATCAAAAAAGCCAACATACCAGAGAATTTTCAGCACAATAAATTTGAGGTAGCAAGCGTTTCTCTGATTTAGAGGGAGAAGCTAAGAAAAAAAAAGACATTTATGAAAAGTCTGTCAGCTACTGAGGTTCGGCTGGTCAGGGAAGCAGCAGACTTCCCTTGAAGCTTGTTTTTCTTTTTATCCTTGGATGAACTAGTGTGCAGTATATTATGCTGCCTGAATGTAGGGGTTTGTCACGGTTAGCGCCGGGGGCAGCCCCAGGAATGTAGGAAGGCGATGGGCGTGAATGGAGCGTGCAGTGGTCGGTGGGGATAGAGCCCGCTCTTCGAGAAACCTGTTGCTGCTCTTCTCAGCCCAGCCGGCCAAAGCCAGGCAGGAAAGGAGGTGGGTCTTTGATCTCTTTGTTGTAGCTGCTCCCTGGGAATTTGCTGAAATCAATGCCCTGTTTTCCTGAAGAAATGAATGGCTATGCCTAACTAGCTTTGTGGAGCGCTGGGGAATTCACTGCTTCTGTTTATTGACAGCTGAAAAGGAGCACATGGTCCTGAATGGGTCCTCCTGGGGAAACAAAACAGAGCAGAGTTAGACTTAGTTGAATACAGGGGCATTTAGAAAAATCTGCCAAAGGAGGATGACATGCTTCCTTACACCCTGTACTAGCATAGCCTGACTTTTTACTAAAATTGCCATTTAAAATAAGGTAAGGTTTGTTTTGATTTCCCATATGTAGTGCGATTATGAAATGTTTGCAGTTCTGTTCTTGAGTGCAAAACCAATGTTTGAGTTGTATTCTGTCATGGGAAACACCTAAGTAACTTTTGTGCTGTTTCTAACCTCTGTGTGAGTTCATTTGTTCTTTATCTAATGGTGATTAATGAATATGAAAAGTAATAGAAAATCAGCATTTGGATCTTCCAGTCAGGTCCTGAACATCAATCATTCATGTAAGCTATGATATGCAATTTTTTATACCTATGAAAATCAGCTGAGTTGCATCAGATGATTTCTTAACTGGTACAGACTGCTCTGTCAATCCTTGCACATGAGGTATTGACTAACAAGAGGGCCTGTCTGGCAGAAAATCTGTGAATCTCAAAATCCTTTGAAATGTGAGAATATACTTCCAAACCTCTGTTTCCATGCGTGGAGTCCAGGCAAGAGGTAGACTCACCACTACACTTGCTGCTGGCTTTAGTTGTACATGGTTTTTTTACAAAGACAGAAAAGAATAGTGAGAAGGATGATAATGAAGAAGCAGTATTTTCATTGTGGAAGTCCAGAACAGTTTATTAGACCAAGGGCATTTGGTGTGCAATTCATATGTAAATTTTCTACTGAAAACAGGAGAACAAATTGCCAGAGTTTCTATATTAGTTTCTGTGGTGACTGAAGGAAAAGATTTCTGGGCTTATGCAGCTACAGCTTCCAGGTGTGGCCCACTTACGATAGCAAGAAAAACGTTAAGTAAAGTAATTTCTTCCTTTGTTATTTTAAGTGGAAGGGCAAGCTCAGAACAGAGTAATTGCTGCCATACAGCCTTGTTCTTACATGGCAGTAGGAATTGCTGGGTTTTTCTTGCAAACCCCGTTAAAAGTGTCTGTGCATGAGTGCAGTAGTTTGAAAACTCTTAAGTAGTCCCCTCATTTTGAAAGAAGTGCTTGGGAAGTTTCATGTTGTGTTGGAATAGTTTATGTTCCTCAGTCTGGCGTTTTTTTTCTTCAAGTGATTTTGAGCTAGTAATCTTACTAGTTTTGTCGCATTTTGTGCTTTTCCCAGCAGATAACTTATCTGTTTTTCTTGGAAGAATTTGGGCTCCATATGCAAACGTGCTTTCTTTAGATTATTTTGTGATCCTTAAAATGAAAATATAATGTTTAACTGTAGAGCATCAGTATGTTTCCTTGTAGCTTCTGCTGTTAAGTTTCCAAGACTTTCAGAGAGAAAAAGCAAAAAAAAGCAAAGGCATTTATAATTTTGACTAAGATGTGAAAACACTGAATTCAAGCAGGTAGATATCAAAGTTTGTGGGCTCTGTTGTCATTATTGTTATCCAAATGTGTCAAGACTATTTTTTGACCTACTTAAGTGTATTTATGCATGATAGGCATTGGAAGCCATTAAATATAAAGCTAAAGCTAATATAATGTTAACATTTAAGTTGGACAGGAGATATATTTGTAGGTCCTTTTAGTGCTGTAATCTAGATGTGGTATGAAAACATTGACCAGTGAGGGTTCCTGGGCACTTGTAATGGTGCAAATAGAAAAGAATTGCAGTTGCGGAAAGCTCGGTTGATCAGGGCATTTTTAGTTGCTGTAATGGGGAAGAAAGTGGATGATTCATGTGTGACACGGAAGGTGGCACTTGTTCCCTGTTCCTCAGGCGATAAGACAAGGCAGAGTGTGTTGTGTTTGACTTACTGGACTGGAAGGTGCTTAGGCAGATGTGAGTGGGGAGGTGCGTAGGGATGTTCTGGCAGGACAGTTGTCCCTTTGCCTCTTCTAACACCTTTATAAAATAGGAAATTGTTTTCACCTATTGGCAATGTTGAAGGGGAAGAAGTATAATATTTGATTTCTAACCAACAGAGTAAAATATACCAAATACAAGGTGAGATATGTAATCATACACAGCTTTAAGTAAATATTTATGTTAAATAACCAGAGTTATATAAATACGTATCTGAGGAATGGTGCATTTCCCCCAAGGTGATGCCTTTACCATCTGTTGATCTTGTTCTTCAAGCTAGGGAAGTATGAAAACAGGAACAAATTCTTTGCAACTTTGCATTGCAAGATTGCTTCTTAGATTCATGTAAGAATTTATTTGTGTGTGTGTGACTTTTGCAAATAATTTTTAAAAACTACAGATTAATCAGAAATCTATTAAAAGTGTTTGAATTTTATTTGATCTCAAACTGAGATGACTCAGCAGAATAAATAGAGCTGTATGGAGATGCTTTATAATCTGAGTTGAGAGCTTAATTTGTAGAAAAAATCTGCAATTTTTTTAGTATAATGAATTTTTGCAACTCTCTTATAATAATCTATAATCTATTCTCTTATAATAATCTATAATCATGTACTTTGTATTTCTGTGTCTTACAGGGCTGTTGTTATGCCTCAGGAGAATAGTTATTGTGAGGAAAACTATACTGCTGTCTAATTTCTTGCTGCCAGTCTTATTACCTTTTTCAACTAGTCTGTTAAAGAAGTGCAGGTAGACATAATTTCTTTATTACAGTATCAGTCAAGACATTAGCTAATTATCATATGGTTTCCCATAAAAGTATTTTTTGTAGGAAAAAATAAATGTTGGATCTTAGGAAAAGGAAAACGAATGCATGAAAACACAGATACGATGCTTGCACATGTAAGTATTTTTTCACAGAAATAAATTTTTGTGTCTCTTCAGCAGCAGACCTTCCCAATGATTATGTGGGTTTTTTTAAAGAAATCACCTCATGCCTTAAAAGAGAAGAATAATTTAACAGGGTCATAAAGGCTAAGGATAAGAATCTCCAGTCCATTTTGTTCCCAGAGAGGCTGGGAATCAAGCATGCATTTCCTGTTGGAAATGAAGAAAGGAATAACAGAAGTTGTCTGTTACGAAGTGGATGCTTAGTAAGAACTAAAGCTGTTCTGCTAAGCTGTTAATGACCCTTCATTTACAAAAGCCAATGCTTTTAAAAGATGACTCCTTCATTTTGGTATTTTAGATATATACTTTAGGGTTCATTGATTTAAAAAAAAAACAACTTTTTTTTTTCACTTGGGTGAGTGGAAATATCAGCAAGAAGTTTGGATGGCTCACTGAGGAAGTTGAGTCATTTTCCAGTTTTATTAATAGCTTCCACTGAATGTAATATGGACTAGAGTGTTCTTTCAGGACTCCAAGATCTCAGCCCTGACAGGTCCTAAGTGTCTATTTCACTTCTCCAGATGGACTTCTTTGTTTCTCACAAATGTCTATTCACTTCTCCAGATGGACTTCTTTCTTTCATAATGTGGTTACTTGCACATCAGTGGAGCCACGTGCACAGACTAATACCTGCAGAAGTGGGTCCTGGGGTGCAAACACTGCACTTTGATTCCCAGTAACTGTACTTGCTTCATGTTGCTGTATGTGCCTCTAAAGACATCAGGTTCTGCAGCCGCAGGATGAGTACGGTATCTCTTCGCTCTGCATGCCATGCTTCCTCTTTGCATTCTACAGTAAACTCATGTTACCTTCTCCAAAGTGTGTCTACCTGCCTGGTTCTTTCTTCCAGTAAGCAGCTGGAAATATATCCCAGCTGCTAGCATCTTTGCTGGTAAAGTTCCCACAAGTCAATGCTGGAAGTCACCAGTGGAAAATGAAGGATTGATTTGGACTGGTTTCCGTAGGAGAGGTAGCTTTTGTCACCAAGTTTTCCACCAGTCTCTGCAACACAACATCTGGACTCTGTGGCCAGTAGAACCAAGTTCAGTGAAGGAGCGAGAGACCCAAACTAGGGTTCCCTTTTAAGGGAATGTTGCAAGGCTTGGAAATATTTCAACTAATCGATACTAAGCTTTAGTCATTATGACTGCTGCACTTCTTTTATCAGAATTATAACCATGGCGTTGACCTGCCATCAATAAAACTGCTGACAGTGTTAATGCACTTAATGTGGTGTGTGTGTGACTGTGTGCATGTGTATTTATACATATGTGCATTTAGGAGAATGTATTATATGAGGTTTTTTCTGCTATTATAAAGATGGAAGATTCTGGTGTCTGTGTTGAACTGCTACAGCAGCATTTACATTTTCCCCTAAAATAAATCAACCATCCTGCCAAAAATCTCTCCAAAAGAAAAGTGCTTGAGATACATAAAATGCTTCTGCTGTGGTAGGTAGAATTTGTGGTGTGAGAGATACAGATTAGGGAGTCCAACATGTGGACCAGGAGCCACAGGGTGCCCATAGGCAGTTTGAGTATGACTCTCTTGGTGGCTGTCTGTGTTTCTGTGACAGGAGGATTTTAGTCTTGCCGTCTGCCATATAGAAACAGCACAGTTTCGACAATGCTAGTGAAGACCCAAAGCAAACAGAAAGTGTCACAGACGAGGAGCCGCAGCCTTGCACCAGGTCAGACTGCTGCTGGCTGCTGGGGAAGATGGGCAACAGGAGGACTTCCCTCTCAGAGAGCTTTTTGCTGGGCATTTCATAGGACTGTGCTATGCTGACTCAGGTTCTTTCTCATAAAAAGTGGTAGTTGTTTCTGTGAATTTGCTGTTAACCTCCTTCCCTGTTTCTGGATCTAATTTTATACGACTTAATGCCAAAACAGTGGAGGGAGAGAGAAAGAAGGGAGAAAAGAACCCTGGAAAATCCAACTGCATTTTTCAATATGATTGTTTGAAATGTGCTCGGCTTTCAGCAGAAAGAGAAGTCCCTTTGTTTGTGCTGATTAGAAGCTATTATATGTAAACTATGGGAGGTGACTTCACTTGCACTGTGCTCATTTAGGTATATGGGTTCTGATAACAGCCAAACCCCATGTGGTGTACTCGAAATGTGACACGTAAGTTTTATCCCACAAATAACCAGAAAATTATTATTTTTTAAATTAGATTTCAATCAATCAATGAATTTTTTAACCTCAGGTCATTTTTAGATGAATGAACATAGCAAGAACTTTGATAAACTTGTTGATCAGACTGCAGTGAAGTTTGCACCTACATATTTTCCCTTCTGTTTGGTTTGTTGGGGCTTTTTTCTCCTTTAGTTTTGCAGGAAAGATGTGTAAGTTACTGCCTGTTCAGGTATTGAGACAGTGAAGATAACTTTTTTCTGTGGAGTGTGTAAGATACAGCAGAGCACAGGTGTGCTTATGCTGCGCAGCCTTCCTGGGAACATGCTGAAACTGCTGAATTCCATAGCCCAGCTGTGCTCCTTGAGGTTTATCTAACTCAGATTTGCTAGACAGAATGAGTATGGTAGAAAGCCTCATTGGGATTGGTGTGAGACTTTTTTTTTACTGAAAGCTGTTTAAATTCCTTAGGGGTATGCCTATTGTAGTACTCCATGGCCACCAGGTGAAAGACTTACTGTTCCCAGATGAGCTTGATTATCATCATGATGACTCCCTATTAGGAACTAGTAATGAATCATAGTGTTTGTTATCTTGTATGTGTTTGTATAACAAATAGGTTTGCAGTTTTTAAGAATTTACATATTGGAACTTGTGTCTGCCAGGAAAATGCACACATGCTTTGTGTTAGCTTTCTTTACAGTCAGATAAGTGCTGAGCCACCCTTCTAGAGCATTCTTCCATAAGAACAGCTGGTCAGGATCATACTGCTGTGAGGAAGGAGCAGGTGCCTTGATACATGATCTCCCACTGCTGAAAATTCAAGGGTGTACTTTCCTTCCAAATCTTCCTTCTTCTTGGGAAAGATTGTCTTCTTGCAAAGACAAGCACAGGGAGGATGGAGGTGAGGTGAGGGAAGGTGTCACAGCAAATCAGTGTCTGGGTCAGGGTGCTTGAGGGCCAGGTTCACCTGCAGTGCTGGGTTTTAGGGAATCAGCTTGACCTGCTGGTCTGACTGAATGGATGGGGTGGGGTGGCAGTTAAGGCATGTTTGCTGTTCTCTTTCTCTGTTTCTGTCTCCAAATATAGTAACTCATTTTTAAAGTTTTACATTTTAGTAGAGTGAGGTCATGTTCCCATGAATATGTTTAATGTTCAAAATTATTTCTGGGATGTTTGCAAACCACCTACTGTTCTCCTTCCCAGGGAGGGGGCCCCAAGAGCAGTAGGCATTTACGTGCAGGGTGCCACTAATGCCTGAGCAGGACCAAGACTCCTCCTCACCCTTCACCTGTGTCTCAGGAGTTCCTGTCCTCTCCCCAGAAAGCTTTGGCATGGCAACACAAGGCCTTGGTAAGGGGCCAGTATTGCCCCAGCAGCATGTCCACAGTTTCTGTGCTGATGCCACCAGGCAGAGACTCAGAGACTGCAGGGCTTCAGGGTTTCGTGTGTCAAAGACAGGGGAACTCTCTGCTTGAAATCTAAAGTTTCCCTCTCAAGTACACAGGAATAAATCTACATTTTTTTTTTTTCCTTCCTTGTGAGGGTGGTGTTATTTTGGGTGCAGGGTTATGGAAAACACTGCACCTGCTTCCCAAATAATACAGTGTCATGCACAGAAGTGCAAGTTTTCAGTCTTTATCCAGGTGAATGATTATGATTGCGAAGTCAGCCTGTAGTGGGGTTTCTTGATTTATGTTTTTCTTCTTTTTTTTCCATGCAGAGCTGAGCAGTTGTACATCTCTGCTAATACAAGGTTTTGGTGTATGCCATAGAAAAGACATGAAAAGGAGACATTAAAGAAATGTTCACTTATTTTGATGTTGGACTAGGGATCAGTTTTCCAGTTACCAAGTAAAGATCAATCTGTAGACAATTCAGCATAACAAAATAAAAATTAATGGGATTTGAATAAAATTATTCTGAGATCTGGTAATTACAACAAGTTCTATTTTATTTCAATATAAATAGAATCAATTATTAATCAGTTAAAAGCTTTATTTTGCACATCAAACTTAGGCTATAAGGCTTCTTTCCTAAATGTTTTTTACAGAGAAAATGTGTCAGTGGCCCACAATAATGGGAAAATAACTTGTGATTAACTGTTTGCTAATTGAGTACTTTGAATTTTTTCCAAATAAATTGTAGAACAAGGATTTCAAGTTTTTCCAGCTGCAGAACAAACCTCAGGCTGGAAACCCTCATGCACCTCTGGCTAAGAGAACCAAGACTGGCATGTGCAATGTACTTAAGAAAATATCCAGAAGGTGTTTTTGCAGTGTTCCTCTCTGTGAAGGCTGAACAAGGCTAGCGAAGTGCTACAGTTTTACTCTGGAATAAATTACTGTTGTTTGCTATGCAAATCTTATGATTGTAATTAGGCTAGGATTTCAACTGCTGTGTACACTGATCTTTGTTCCCTCTGCGCATGGGAGCTAATTCTAATGCTGCAAAACAGCACAGCAAATGCCAAGGTCTGCTCAGCCTACATTCGTTTCTCACAGGGTGCATTTGCTCCAAGTAGACAACTGAAAAGAAATTATTTGCCTCTGCCTTACCAGGGGATGTAATTGCACCGCAGGCATCTTGTGGGCCACTGAAATGTTCAGGTACTGTAAAGTCTCGCTTGAAAGCAGGGGTTGGAGAAAACGCAGGGAGGAGGTCCTGATAGGCATCTAATTTTTAGCAAACTGGTTTTAAGAAGCGATGTTCTGCTGCTGACTGGTTAAGGCTCTGGTGGCATGTGTGAGCTATCAGGATAGTGATTGCAGTTCCTAGTATGGCTATGTATAGCTCCCGTTATCTGTGCAGCAGGGCTCTGTGTAACCGCAGCCGTGGCTCCTCGCCCACACTAATGAGCTCTTCCCGAGGCTGGGCTTGTGCCTGTGGGGGTGGCACAGTGCTCCAACCGTGCTGCTGTTTTGGAAACCAGTTTGTTGACTGTGCTCAAGTCCAGCTTGCCCAAGCTGCCGTGCCAGCTTGGCTACCGTTGGCTGCAGGAGCTTGTCTCAGTGCAGCGTGGCTGGCCCCAGAGCTGTCTGGAGGACGAGGCAGGCTGGCAGCTGAAGCTGTCAGGCTGTATAGGCTGCAGCAAAGGAGAACTGTCACCTAGACCTGGACTGGGGCAAAGCACCAGCATGGTGAGGACAGTACAGGTGAGCCACACTCACAGCCCATTCTCCTCCCTGGGAGCAAAGCCACCAGTGTCCAGTCAGCTCATGTGGTGGGAGTGCATCCTGCGGGCAGCGGGTCTCAGTTTCGTGATGGCCCAAAGAGCAGGGGAAAGCCAGGGGTTGGCTGCTGCCAACCATGCCTCCCAATATGTGGGAGAAGTGGGAGCAGAGGCATTCAGGTGCCAGCTGGGGGTGTCGGGGAGATGTACCCCTCCCTTAGCCCCTGCAGCGGTGGCTGGCAGGGTTGAGCACCTTGTCCTTGCTTGAGGTGGTGGCTGCACACCCGCTACCTCGTCAGAGCCTGCACCTGCTCCAAGGCTGGGCTCTTCGTAATGCCTGCCTCCCCGCTGCTGCAGGGAGGTCCAGCAAAATAAAAATCTTAACAGCTACAAGATCTATTAGCTTGTGCAGTTTTATATACAGATAGATAAAGAGGCATTATTTGGAATTTTTTCAGAATCATTGCGAGGACAGAGGAAGAATGAAGAAGTACCCTCTAGGGGACAAGATAGCATTGTTTTTCTAAGGATATGGTAAATTACACAATCTGGTTTTTAACAGCTTGTAACTCCTGTAAATCTCATTTATTTCTTTTTGTTGCCTACTCATCTAAATCAGAGGAATGGTGGCAGTTTTACTTTTTCTTGAATACTTGCACATTACCTTGAATCCAATCTTTTTGTTTGTGTAAATGCAATTTAAGGGAGCAAGGAAACTGAAAAAGCGTTGAGGTACTAAGAGGCCTAGCAAAAAGTAGAAGAAATCTTCTTTGTAGAAAGTGATTTTTCTGACCAAGTTTTTTTCATTTCTAGTGCTAATATGACAAAGTGTGTGTAGTTTCCATAACTGGATGCACCCTATTTCAGAACAGGCTAGAGTGTGTTCTGAAGCTGTTGTTGAAAAAATATGATTTACTTAATTAGCCAGGTTAAAAGAGGGCATAGAATCTGTGTGAGATTTACAAACTGTGCTGCAGCTCTATGTACATTCCTTTGCCAATGGCATCTGTAATTTAGCATTGAAACACAGAAGATCATGACTTGGCCTGTAATTGTCTCTGAGGAAGAATGTGAACTTGACAGTTTTGCACTGTTAGTTCTGGGGAGAGAAATTACAAAGATCTCAGTTTCCTTCTGTAGCCCCTGAACTTATTCTATTTGCAGTGTTCCAATCCTGTTTTTCTGGTACACCTGGCAATTTTTAGAATGCAATAAATTTGCAGTCAGGGTACTAACATGTTAGTGTGGGGTCAGAAATATGGTAAAGTGAATGTAATTCCAGTATGCCTGTTATGAAATAACTTAAGTCATTCTAGTTATCTTCATGACCCATATAATGGAACATAGAAAACCTTAGAACAAGTGTTGGACAGCTCTGGATATTTCACAGAATTGCTGAATATTCTGAGTTGGAAGGGACCCATGAGTGTGATCTAACTCTTAAGTGTACAGGGACTGAACCCGCAGCCTTGGTGTTGTTGCACCATGCTCTAACCAACTGAGCTGATCTCATATTTCAAGGTGCTGGGCAGCTGTGCCAGGTCAGAATCCCAGGCCATGCTAGCAAGGTGCTTAATAGCACTTCCAGCTCTGCAGGTAATTTTGTGCAGGGCTAGCTGATGTCTTTGTGCTGCTGCTGAGGTGTGCAGCCTTTGCAGCTGTCTGTGGGGCTGCTCGGCTTGGAGACCCTTGCTGAACACCCAGTTCGATGCAAAGCGGTTCCTGATTTTAGAGGAGGTTGCACCATCTACCCATGTGTGAAAATGACCCAAGGTCATTTCAGACCTTGTTTCTTGGATCTGGAGGACCAAGAAGGGTTAGCTAATGGAGCACTACTTCAGAATTTGGAAGCTGATTCAAGGGATACTCTTTTCCCCACGCTTTCCCTTTCTAGCCTTCCTGGGAGCTGCCCACCCTGGAGCCTTGGAGGTGGGCACTGCCTTGGGGCAGCTGGAAGGTTTGCTCAGGAGCTTGCTAGTGATGAATCACAGAGGTATGGCATGGATTGATAAGGTCGTGTACTTTATGATTAGACACATCCTTCTTCTAACAGCAGTTCTTTGTCTCCATTTTGCTTTTGGTAATGTGTTTTGGCCGTTTGCATACAATGACTCTCCAAGCAGGAGCTGTTTGACTTGAGACAAAGTCACTATTATTCCTGGCAAGCTCAGGAAGCACTCATAATTTTGTTGCCCTCAGAAGGGTGAATTTATTTAAAAGCCAATTAAGTTAAATCACCAAGGAAATATTTTTATTTTCTTGCAGCCTACCTGTAAAGGACTTTTGGGTACGTAAACAAATGTATACCAAGAAAAATCTACCTGGCAGCTATATTGTTGGGGTTTTTGTGCATTTTAAGTGATGACTGTAGGGGACATGTTCTTTATCTGTAGCCCTAGCAAAAATAAGTAATGTTTTTCAGCTATTCACAGTGCAGGCATGCACTTCCATGGCCTGGGAGCCATGGAAGAAGAAAACTTCCATGGACCACAAATTATTGAAAAATACTTACTGTTGTATTGCCTGCAGCCTTACCAACACACAAGTCTATCTATCTCCTCAGCTGGAGTTGATGGAGAGCCCAAAGAACTAGGTAGGAAAAATTTAGGCTTATCTGGGGAGATTTTGGACTAGACTCTCAAGGTGCATGATTTAGTCAAATGCCTGCTTGTGTTCATAAACTGAAACCATTTTGAGGTACCCTGAATACGACATTTCTGATGCTACTGTCCTTTTTCAAAGACTGTCTCTGATGTCTCCCCTGGCAGTGTCTCCTGAGCCCTTTATGCCCCTTGGTTATGAGCCCCTGTCTGTGATGAAGCCTCACCTCTCCTGCCCCAGTCTCTGCTACAGTGCTCTCTTGGGCTCTCCTGGCTGTTCTGGCTCCCCTTCTCTGCTCTGTATTGTCACTTACTGAATAGACTTGCTCAGCAGAGTTTTCAGAAGGAAAACAAAATGAGGTAGTCATGGATGACCAATATCAGCTTTTCTTTTTAACTCAGTCGTAAAGCATTGTTGGCTCACTGGTTTGGTTTCTACTGTCTATAAAAAGGTTTTGTGCAAGAAGTCCCCTTTTTCCCATCGCCCTGTGTGACACCAGTGCTGAGATGACCTTCTGCTGGAAAGTCTCATTGCTCAGTTTTGTCACTGTTCCGTATGCGTTTCCCTGGCAACCAATTTGAGCTGCACTGAACCAAAAATATCTCACTGTGCTGGGGGAAAGTCAGTTTTCAGACATGTATTTCTCTTTAATGGGTTCTCTGGATGGTCTGTGTGTTCAGCCTGCAGATGGCGTTATTGGGAACCAACAGCTGGAAGCTGCAGTGTGCCCCTTTTCCTTACTTCCACAGGCAGAGCAGCCTGTGAGGAGGCTGCCCCTGCATGACTGTCAGATGAGCTGTGGCTGTAGGACCCATCATACTCATTTCTCATGGTACCCTGAGGGTCTCGTCTTCTACTGAGAATGAACTGTGCAGCAGACACAAAGTCTTTCTTGGATTCCTTGGATCTCTGCACATTTCAGAATTTCATAATCACAGAATGGGTAAGGTTGGAAGGGACCAACCTTACCTTAGTTATTGCTAACAACTTTGTCCACACTTCTGTATAAATTTATGCATCTTTACAGCTGGGCATGCAGTGAAGTCCAGTTTTGCTCCCATCCTAGTCTCTAAAGGCACCGTTTGTGACACCTCTGAATGAGCATATGTATAAATCTTTGGAGGTCAAGACCCACCAATTTGCTCAGGAAAGAATGCACAAACTGGAAGTGTTATTTTAAACCTTCCTTCTTTAGTTTTGACTTGCAGATAATCTTTTCACTACCTAATGTAGAACACTGATGTGAAGAAAAGGATTCGTAATTCCAGATGTGTTCTCAAGATGCCAAAATTAGAAGAGACTAAATGGGAAGCAGTATGTCATTTTTAGTAACAGGTTCCCTTTTCTGGATTTGTAGGGTGTGAGGATTGCGGTAAAAGCCTTATAGGAGAATGCAAACTCCACGGACCACTAATCAGGGCTAAAGATAGGGTTATTCCCAGCCGAGCCCGCCTCACCCTACCTCACTACCTCACTTTGCGAGTGTTGGAGCTGAGAGCTGGAAACCAGCAGAGTAAGTATTTTAGCTCTTTTCCCCACATTTGAGAAAAAGGAGAGAAAAACACTGGCCTGTTTTCATGAGTAACTCAAGGCATAATCATTGGGCATTAGCATTACGAGGACTGTTTTCAGCTGAGCACAGCTAAAGCTCACAGTCAGCTACTGTTTTTTATGACTGATTTCTGGTAACAGACACATAAACTGATGGGAGTACATTAGCCAGGGCTGGTGTGACATTTAGCTGTGAACAACCAGTCAACTCTGTTCAGTCAATCCAAGTTTAATGAATTTTGAATTTGTATCTAATAATTACAGCCATGCACTACTACTTTTTTTTCTCTTTTCCCCAAGCATGCAAAACAGGAAAGAGTATTCAATGAAAGGTCAGAAACGAAATGGTAAATGACATCCCTTATCCACCCCCTGCAAACTCAAGAGATCACAGTGGGATTTACCACTTAATTTATCTTTTGCAGCATTTTCAGTTCATGTTATAGAAAGACTGTTGATACCTTGTGAAAGCAAAGCAATTTGAATGCCCAAACAGGAACAAAGGAATGATGTTCTTAGTGTGCAAATTTTCCAGCTACCTGTGTAAAATTAGTCCTGCCTAGATTGCTTTTCAGAGAATGACAAGATGCCTACACTGTCACTCCATTGATCTGGCAGTGGAATAATTGGAATGATTAAGAAGGCTAATACTGTGTTTTTATAGATTCTCTCCACTATTATTGGGAGAGAACAACCTCCCAAATTATGCCAAAAAGCAGAGGACTACGATAACATCCGTTTGTAGATTGAGGAGTAGCAACACGTTTGTGTTGCATACCCAGTTTAACATACTGTCATGGATTTTTGGTACTTTTTTATTTGATGTAGTCCCCATTAAAAAAAAATCAGTACCTATTTACATTCTTTTTAGACTCTTCACCTTAGAATTGTTTAGTGGGCTTATTTGTCTAGAAAAAGAATCCATGTGTTCTGCACTGTTTTATCTCCATTTTCACAACTGTAAGCATACAAGAAATAGTTTGTGATGTCTGTACTAATATTAGACTGCTCTTTGTTTTCTTCACAGTTCTTGGTGTATTTGCAAAGAAAGTAATACAGAAGAGAACACAATTTGGCCCTTATGTTGGTCAACTGTCTACAAAACTGACGTGCTATGATGAGAGCAGACTAGTCCTGCAGGTAAAAACCCACTGCCTTTCTACAGAGCGCATATGTGTCTTTAGCAGCTCATACTTATTTACGTGTTTTAATCAGTCAATTTGCCATCTGATCTAGTTCACTGTTTGTACTTTTGATGTGTGAGTATGAGTGTAAATCACATTATTAGGCAGTAGAGAATAATCTGAAGTACCCAATATACATATATATCCTGTATACTGTGTTTTCTAGAAGTTTGCTTTCCTGCTTTCTAGTTTTACCATTTCTAGGGTGTTAGGCCTATCAGTCTGGTAGCTCTTGATAAACTTTTCAGAGAGCATGGCTACTGACCTTTCTTCCCAGGTAACACAAAAAGATTTGTGCTTTACACCATACCACTGGTTGGTTTGAGTTTGTGCACTGAGTTAGCGAGAGTAACAGAAATATGCACTAAGGCACCAGCTTAGTCAGGAGAAACGGTGGAGGGATAGGGAAACACTTCTTAATTAATTTAAAATGTTACTGTTATTAATTAATAATAATTGTTAATTTATATATAGACTTTGACATACAGTGCATTACCTCAGTTTATATAATCAGATTGTTATTTAGGGCTGGTACCTTCTGTTGCTGTACACATAGGTACTGACTGTTACACCTGGACCATGACACGATTATTTGTACTTTATCCAGCAAAAATTGTGGCCTCTCAGGACTAGCCCAGCTTAGACAAATCTACATGGACATTCTTTCCCACAGGAATTCCTTTGGAGTTGCAGTTGATTGCAATCCTCTGGGCCCCATCTTTGCATTTTGCTGTCAGGGTCATGGCTGAGCACAGCTCTGTGTCATACAGTGAGTCCATAGTCAAGCTACAGCCTCTGTCAGGACTTCCCAACAGGTCATGGTTCTTCCAGAGTTTGCATTTCCTGTCAGGCCCTCTCACCCCCAAATAGAGAGACACCAGCAGCAGCTGTCCTGTGGCACACTCTGTGTCTTCATTTGAGCTTTCTCCAGAAGCCTGGGACTGGAAAACACTGTGTTGTGAGGAAATACTTCTGAAGTTTAGTTTGAGGGCTTCAAAGTAGAAATAGCTTCAGTAGTTGCTGTAAACTTGATTTGCACATGGAAATTATGGGAATCATCTGCCAGGAAAATAACACTGTCCATCTATGGGATTTTCATAGCATGTGGACACCAGAAAATATTTGTTCTTCTCTATAACTAAATATCTCCAGTCTTTTGATTAGACACTATTAAAAATGCAGATAATGTACTTCTCTAACAATGGATGGATGAGCTAAGCACCCAGTTCCTTCCTCTTCACCAAGCCATTGTAAACCACACCCTATCCTCTATCAGTCAGCACCATTTGCTTAAAAGTATACAGTGATAAGCACAGCTCTGGCTGATGAATGGACTGTTTCTTCAGAAGAGGAGATTAGAGTCCCAGATTTCCTATGTGACAGCAGTAGCTGCTTTGACTTCTCCCTAGCATGGGTATGTGACCAAACTTGTTCAACAGGCAGGTGCTTTCATCAGAAACATGATGAAGTTAGCTAAAATAGTTCCCAGAAGCAATGAAAATGCAACTTTTTTTTTTGCAGTTACTTGCTCACTTATGTGGCTAGTAGAACAAATACAAGCTGTACTGACATCAGTTGTGCATCTTTGTCTGTCTATGTTCAAGACTCTGTTGCAGAAAAGCAACTGTCTTGTTTGAGGTCAACAGTTTTTGCCTCATAGGGGCATTCTCTTGGAGGGGAATCTAGGAAAAATGAAGTAAAGGAAAAAGAAAAAGATCTTTCTGGCACAAGTGTTCGTTTGTATTTACTTTTGCATTGTTAAGAGGAAAAAGAGAAGACTGTTAAAATGCCATTATGTTGTATGTTACCTCTCTGGACTTATTAACACAAGCTATACAATTGTTCCATGCAAAATGTGGTAGCACTGAAGCTTGAGATTATCGAGTGCTCAGGAAGTAGATTAAGGCATAAAGCTTATCTTTCTACCTGCCTGCACTTAGTTCTTATAATATTATCTTTATGTAACATAAAAATGATGAACTATAAATGGGAAATACATACAAAGGCCTACAGTTATTTTAGTAGCGGGGTGCTCAGCAGGTATTCGTTCTTCACTTTCTTTTGCACTCAGTATTCATTAAGAGTGATCTATTTCAAAACAACCATGATTTCAAGGGACATATGACCAAGACAAGGTAGAAAACTGATAGCTGTGATTGCAAATCAGAGAAAACTAATGTGCCTCTATACAGGACTTAGTTTTATCATATTCGTCCTCCTGTTCTCCCCCTTTTGTTTCAGGTATTGAAAGATGGAGGGAAGTACTTTCTGGACACTCCCAATGAGGACTGTGGAAACTGGATGATGTTTGTCCGGCTAGCCCGGAACCAAGAAGAACAGACCCTTGTGGCTTATCAGCACTGTGGAGAGGTCTACTTCACAACAGTTAAGGTAGTTAAACCTACATTGCTTCACCTGTCATCCAAAAGGAAATTTATAGACAAAGGTTCTGAAAGACTAACTCTTCTACGATGAAAGATTGATTATGTTCTGCTAACTGGATCATTACATCCATACCACCTTTAATGTCATTTGCTTCATAGTAAAGCAAGCAGCGTATGGGGTTTGTCAGGAAAAGGTGTTCTGTACTTGCTGTTGTGGGTAGTGAAGAAATGGAGCTGAGGGAAGACAAAAATCATTCACCATGATAGTGTTTAAACTAAACTCACTTTAATGCCAGGTGGGTATATGGTGAGATTATTTGGCATTTTTACATTCAACAGTACTTCATGCTGGAAATAACAAACAAATTCCTTTCTTTTATTACATTTCTGGACATATATTGTTTTCTGAGCACATTACCCTGTGCTCAGGAACAGGGTTTTTCCAAGCTCACTAAATCCGAAGACTTAACTGCAAAACTTATGATGTAGTCCCCATTCCATGAAATTAATCAGTTTATGTTATCAGATCAGTTTATGTTAGAGATTCTGGACTGCATCTTTGTCTGAAGAGAGAGAACAAGGTACTCTGTGTTTATAAATGAAACTAGAACATACAGTCTTGGTTTTTATTGTTTTGGCCATTTTCTTTTGCACACTTGGGAAATGGAAATCTGTTTGTTGGACATAATGCTTGTGTATCACTGTGAGCAACATTAAAATTTTTTTTAAAAAAGAATATTAGTGAAAAGTAGTTACTATGAATTAAAATCCAGCATTTCAGTTTCATGTCCAAGACTGGCACATATTTCTCTGTATAGTAGTATTTACAGTTTTTCCTCCACTTTTGTTTCTCTGCCTGCACAGTGAGAAAAATATTTACTGTATAGTGGTGATGAGAGAATAATATTTCATACCCTTAAAGTCTTTTATAACAGTATGGAGTATAGTTGATTTTGGGATTAATATCAACATAATTATTAAGAAAAAAAAGAAAAATGTGAAATAGTATATGTTACTCTGAGACATATTTAGGCTGTGTTTGAGATTCTCATGCAGTCGATATCATTTGAGATTTCAACTTGATTTGAAATGCATGATATGCTTGTAAAATTGACATTACTAATACTGTATTTGGGAAGCATGAACTTTTCCAATAAGTAGTTATTATAAACTGGTAACTTAAAATTTCCAGTATAATTTAAATTCTATTGAACCAGCTCTCTGCTGACTTCAGCAGAACTCTGCACACTGGCATTAATGGAGAGTTGCATCCTATACGCTGACACAAAGAGTGTCCTAGGATGAGGCATGTGTCTTGGAACCTTTGCTGTGCTGTGGGTCATAGGGCATTACTTGGGTTTTATTTCTCCCAAGTCCCATTATCATTCAGGGTGCTGTGGCATCCTGCAGATTTTGTCCTGGTCAATGCATACGATGGCCTTGTGCTACACTTAGGCACACCCTGCTGGTCATGCTGTGAGGCTGGCTTAGGGCTGATTCTGAAGATACTTTCTCAAGATGTTTTTAGTAAAGTGTATTAAGATGTGAGTAGGATTGGCTCCTTTCCGCACTATTTTTACAAAGAAATGGGATTTCAGTGACATGAAACTACAGCTACTAAAGCAGACGTGTAAGTGGCATCCAGATGCCACCATTAGCTTACTTTCTGACCTAATGGCTGCAATCCTTAGAAATAACTGCTTTAAAAGGTATAGAATTGTGAGGAAATAAAAATTATCCATGGTTGCTGGATGGAAATCCAGGAAAGTTTCATATGTGTGCTGCACTTCTCTTATTGTCACTGGTGGCACAGAATAGAAGACAGCTTGTAGTAGATTTGGATACTGATATTTAATGTCAGTTCTACTGAGATTAGAGCTTTTGAATTACTTGACTGTTTCACACACTGATGGACTTGCTCTCCCCCTAAAGTCACATTGGCCATCTCTCAGCTTCCCGTAAAGGATATGGCTGTTGGTGTAGGAATGCTGGGCAGAAAGTTGTGACAGTGTCACACTGTGCAGTTTTTTGTGGGTACCAGTCTCAGCTGTCAAAGGCCAAGGTCCTAAGACATCCTTAAACATTTGTCTCACAATGCGTGATGAGCCTCCTAGTTAATGGCTCTGCCTCGTGTCCTTAAATGAGTGGAGAATTCAGGACATACCATTTCTGTTTAGGCCAGGTGTTACCAAAATGTACACCCAACCCATACTGGTTGTAGTCAACAGGCAGGCTTGTGCCTGGGAGTTCAAAATTCAGTTTTCAGCATTAAACCCACAATTAACCCCTCACCTGTCTGCATTCACATCTACATTGTCTTTTCCCTACCATGCTTATCCCACACCAATATTAAAAAATAAGTGGATTTTATAATGTCCCATTTTCTGGAATGAGACTCAGCTACTCTCTTACCAGGCTAGTTTGTTTTGGTTTTTTTTGGTGGCACGAGTTTATCTTAGTTAAAATAAAACTACAAGTACAGCGTAGTTTGGCTCTACCACCGTTGCAGCAATGTTGGTTTTTATTGTAGATGAAGAAAATTGTGTACAGGGTCAGGGAGTCATATAAATCATGACCCTGAAGTTTAGTTTTCTCCTTTGCATTTAAAGAACTAATAGATCTTTAGCCAGTGAGTGTAATCATGCCTCTGTTTTTCTATTTGCTGTATTACTGACTGAAAGTATGTGTCAGAAGAGGTGATAATCGAGTCCAAGGAGAGATTTGGGCAAGCATGACTGGATGGGAGACTGCAGATTGTGGACTCCCTTAATCCTGTGGGGGAAGGCTTCGGTGGAAGGAGGGCAGAATTGCACTAAAGCATGCTCATAGCAAGCCTGACACATTAGAGCCAGCTTGTGGAAGGGGCCAGTTTGCCTTGCAGTCCACATATAGGTCAGCTCTGCACCCATGCTGAGCGTGACATATCCAGGAGGCATCCAACATCTTGTGCTTTCATGATTCATTTCTCCTTTGCTTGTACCCTACAGTTAAGTGTTGTGTCCAGTGGGCTTCCAGACATCAAGGAATGGTCATGGGATATTGCTTAGAAAGACTGCTGGATGTCTGAACATCACAACAAATATGTCTCACTGAGCAAAGGTTATGAGGATTGAAGCATCTCTCCTGCTACTGGCCCCCCCACCCCAAATCTCTGTGCATACACAATTTCACTTTTAGAAGCAGGAAGTGTCAAGCCCTAGTGGGCAGTAATGCTCAAAAAGTGCTTGAATCTTGAAACTAAGTTACCAATAATTTAAACAGAGTCAGAAAATGCAGTTTGAGCAAGGACAAAACACTGCACACCCCTGCCCCTCCTATTTTTCTTATTGTTTGGTTTAGGAAAATTGACACAAGTAAACATGTGCTGGTTTGTTCCATTCACAGCCAATTGAACCCCACACAGAATTGAAAGTATGGTATGCTGCCGATTATGCCAAATTTATGGAAGCTTCTGCAGTCTTCATTAAAGAAGAAACAGATGTCTCTCCTTTGCCTCCAGTAGCAGTAAGTACCCCTACTCTGCATTGAAGCCATCACAAGGCATAGTAAATTATCATTTATTTACATGTTTTCTCTCTTTATATAACTCTGGTAATGCAAGTGTAGGCCATAGAGTACTTTTAGCAATTTTAGCCAAGCAGCTACTCAGAGAAAGGCTGTTCTTCCTGTCCTGTGTTTATAATCCAATGGAGCCATCAGATATAGTAAGTAAGATCAGAAGTAAGTGGCACCACTTGATGTATTGGAAAGACTTAAGATGGGCACTAATTTGAGTATAACCAAGCTGTCCAGCCTCAGACTTTTTTCACCATTTCCCCTTCTTTTGCTCTGACTGATTAGCCAGAGTACCCACTAATTATGTCAGTCTTTCCTGTTCAGTAATCCTTCTCTACTAATTCAAATACCTTCCCCTTTGTATCATAGCAAAGATCCTTAAACTGATAGGAAAAGTTTGTTAAGTGTTGAAAACATGGCTGTGAAAATCAATATTTAATCTAGAAAGAATGTGAAACAAATGAACCAGGAATACAAATGAACCAAATTTGTGCTCCAAGAAGGCTTGTGAGGCCTTTGGAATATTCCCCAGAAGGAAGGTGAGGAGGAGCCACAGCATAGACATGAGTCTTAGCAGAGAGAAGGGCTAAGTTTGGAAATAAAGATGGATTGGATACAGCCTCACCATGCTCTCCAGAGCAAGCTGGCCCATGAACAAGGGAAAAGAAGGACAGTTTATGAGAAGCTTACATAAAAGGTAGATGAAGTTGAGAAGGTACATGGTCATGCAATAATTGGAAGTACATTTCATCAGTGATTGGAGTTTTTTGGTAATTGTTTTTCCTCAGAATCTTTTTAATATCAGTATTTAAAGTAAATTCAACTGAATCAAATAGAGCTCTCATTTCCACTGAAGTAATACTTCCAAATAATACACTGTCTGGGGAGAGAAAGAAAAAGGCTTAAGTCAGGATAGGCTTAAGATCCCTAAACCTAAGGTGTTTCTTATCCAGTTAATGGAAGTCTAATGCCAAATGTCAAGCTAAGTAAACAAGTCTCTCCTGGAGCCATTGACCATTGCTGTATGGTAAAGCATGGAGTCAGCCCAAGACAAAAGGAAATCTGTATGGCTAAATTACATTTTTGTACGGGAACCCATCCCATTTTTATATGGCTGGAATAGGACATAAACTATGTCAGTCCAAGGATAAAGTACAATTTACAACTGTTTATGAGTAATTTCATAAATGCAACAAATGTAGAGACTTCGAAATTCAGCACGCACAGATAAACAAGGGTGAAGGACTCAGGAGTGTTACAGTAAATGCTAAACAAAAGCAAGTAAATCAGTATTTAGCCAACCTTACTTTTCCATCAAGTTTTTACTCCTAGAGAGAATCTATTGCCAGTTGAACAACTAGGTGGTAGCACATTGAAGTAAATATCACCAGAGACAATGATGGGTCTTACAAAAGCACAGGAGAAGGTGAGTGAGAAGAATATGACCCTTCCTTAAAATGGTTAGTAAGAACGACCTGTCTCTGTTCTCATTGCAGAAAGAGCCCGTAGACCCTTGGATATGCTCCAGCTGTGGAAGCACTTTTGCAACTTTTGCTCTGCTGGAATCTCACCAGTGCATCCATAAAGACAGAGTCCTTCCTACGAGGTTCAGACCGCCAAATAAATTGGGACCTGTAAAAGCAAAAAACAAACTCAAAGGGAAACTGAGAGGAGCGTCATTAGGCAAAAGCATTACTCAATGCTTTGGGACCATTTCCTCTTCCTCTGCTGCAAAGTTCGGCTGTGCCAGCTCAGGAAGCACTTGTGGTGCTCTCGTAAGGTTTATACCTAAATGGAGAAATGGTCGGTCTTCACTGCTGAAGGGAAAAGAAGTGAAGCAGCCAGATAGTTATCCCTGCCGACTCTGTGGGAAGATATTTGATTCCATTGACAAGCTCACGGTCCACACTTATGTGCACAAAGGGGAGCGTCCCTACAAGTGTTCACAGCACGGATGCACAAAAGCCTTCATTTCCAAATATAAACTGCTCAGGTACAGCTCTGAAGGAATTCATTTTCTGCTGGAGGTGGGGGGTGGGGGAGAAAGGCATATTTTCCCTTTGGGGTGTTCTAGTGACAGTTAATCCCTGAGGTCCAGTTTTTCTTATTACTGTTTTTGATAGAATTGGAGAAAACTAATCTTCTGTAGTTATGGTAGCTACTCAAAAAAATTATGTTGAACAGTTTTAATCTACTCTATGCTTTGATTAACACCTTCCCCCCCCCCAAAATGTAGGCTTTTACTAATAACCTGAGAAGTGGTGAGAATGCCTTCCTTTGAGAGTTCCAGTGTTTTCAAGTTTTGAGGCTGCAAGAGTAAGTGTACTGGAATAAATATGAACACAAATAACTTTTTTTTGTGTGTGTGTTTTGGTTTTTTTTCTCTTAGGCACTCGGCCACTCATTCTCCACAGAAATCTCACCAGTGTGGCTACTGTGAAAAGACATTTCACAGGAAAGACCATCTAAAGAATCACCTTCAGACTCATGACCCCAACAAGATGGCCTTCAAGTGTGAAGAGTGTGGCAAGAAGTACAACACTAAGCTAGGCTATAAGAGACACTTGGCTCTTCATGCTGCCACCAGCGGGGACCTCACCTGTAGAGTGTGTGCCCAAGAGTTTGGTGGTACTGAGGTTCTGTTGGAACACCTCAAAAGTCATGCAGGGAAGCCGACGGGCAACATGAAGGAAAAGAAGCATAAGTGTGACCACTGTGAGCGTCACTTCTATACCCGTAAAGATGTGCGACGTCACATGGTGGTTCACACAGGCTGCAAAGACTTCCTGTGCCAGTTCTGTGCCCAAAGGTTTGGGCGGAAGGACCACTTGACACGCCATACTAGGAAGACTCATCCGCAAGAACTGCTGAAGAGCAGGTTGCAGAGTGGTGACTCAGTGGGTCTCCTTGACCAGCTCTTTTCATACAGACTGAAGGAAGATGCCAGCAGGCTGTCCCCTCTTCCTGAAAGGGTCCCTGTGCCAAATGTGATTGTGAATAGTTCAGAAACAGAGGAGTACAACTGTTCACATCTTCATTCCCAGTCAAGCTTACAAACTGCTCTTCCTCTTGAGTCTTCTCCTCACTTGCAAAGGATGGGCTGTGCAGACAGCCTCCCGGCTGTCCCACCCACACCATGTTCAGCAGCTGTCCCTTTCAACCTGAACCTTCATCAGCCTAACAAATATGACCTTAGTTCTACCTCATTTGCAGCAGGATCCCTCAAGAATTTACCGATAAAAGTGGATGTTAAAGGTTACAATGTGCATCTTCTCGAGGACCTGCCATTACCAGAACCTCAGTCTCTCCCACACAAAATCAGTATGGAAGAAGCTTCCTCAGGGCCCATAGGGGATACTAACAAGTACCCAGTGCACAAAGAGACAGAGGCAGCAGCTGAAACTGCAAGCCTGCCTTTCATGGATCTCACTCATGTGATGGGTTTCTGGCAGCTCCCACCAGGTGACAACCAGAACACTATTGGGGACATCACAATGGCGTTTGGCTCAGAGGAGCCATCACACAGGCTGAATGGCCTTGGCCAACAGCAAGGTCTTCAGCTAGCAACTGGTGGGATGGCCATAAACCAGCTGCATCATCTTCCTCGCTCCTTTCCATCCACTACAAATTCTGTAACATTGCCTCACTTTCACCATGCCTTCAAGTAACCATCATCCTGTGTGGGGCTTTTCCTTTTTTCTTTTTAAGATTGTGCTTCTTACTTAAATGTGTTAGGACCAGGGTGTTTTTGTTTTGTTTTGAAGAAAAACTGCCCCAGATTTTCAAAGCACATTATGAACATGGTAGTTAAATTCAGGATGTTAATAAACAAGAAGCTCTATTTTTCATACAATTAGTTTTTTAGCATATGACAACAGTAGAACTAACATATTTCCCTCAGCTTCCTCTATATTTTTGTTTCTTTTCATGCAAAAAACTGAATAACTGTCCTCAGTGACAGCGAAGTATCCTAACAGGCACAATAAAACTATGGCTGCTGCAATCGAACAAATACGGTTAGGGTGAATGGGAAGAGGGGGGAATCACAAAGAAATCAATTTAATGAGCCATAAATCACAGCAAATTTGTACACATGGCGAATGTAACAAACGATTTATCAACATCAGATAGATTTCTGTTAAGCACTTCGTTAATGAACTTTATTAATCCTTAATTTAAATCAGAATCATTCCAAGAGTAAATCTTACGTCCTTGTTTCACTTTCTTCATTGAAGATCATCCCTAGTATGATTTTGTTAAACTAGATTTTGTTTTGTGGTGGGCAGTTCAGCTGTGTGCCTCCGCTGCCTTTTTCCTAGGGCTGGAAATAACTACCACTTCTGAACAATGGTGTAAGAACTGCTCTCTTGGATACATGCAGTTCTCAGAATGGGAAGTGAATTGTCTCAAGTTAGAACAAAACATTAGTTTTCATTTAGAGCTGGATCTGTCAAGACATCAGACACTTCTCTCTCTTTCTACTAAAGCACTTGAGCATTTGCTTAAATTTAAGCTTATGGTATCCCGTTGGGTCAACAGCTTGAATAATTCAAAACTTAATAAAAAATAACGCATCCTATCTAAGGGGCCTTTATTCACCTTTTGTTGATAAAAATGGCTATTGTTTAGTCTGGGAAATGATTAATAACTGTAACCATCTGAAAATCTGGGCTTTCACAGAAATCCAGCCCTGGCCCAGGGGAGCCTGTGCCCAAGCGGGAGCCCTGTGGAGCCAGGGGCAGGTCCATGCACAGAGGGGCTGTGGTGGTGAGCTGACACTGGGGCCTCTTCAAAACCAGGTTCTGAACCTGCCTGACAAGTGTCAAACAAAATTAGCAGGTGGGATAGTGGTTGAGGCCATTTTACTCGTGGGAGTTCTGCTCAGAAACACTGGGACTGCTGCAGTTGGATTCCAGCCTTTGTTTCCTGCAGACTAGAACCATGGGGATTTCTGTTTGTTTCCTGGGGTAAATTGTCCATGAACAGTTCCTGTGGACAGTGTGTTGGTGTGACAGTCCTATCACCTGATGCATAAACAGGCAGAAATTGTAAAAATCCCATTTTACAGCAGATGACATTATTAAACAAAGAAACAAACTCTTCACAATTTATGTTGTTGCCTAACCCATAGTTACAAAAAATAATCATGGCTTTAGTGGCTCAGTTACTAATGGATTCTGTTTCATCTAAAACAGACACAGAATTTCTGAATCTGAGTAAATTCTCAAACCCCAAGAACTACTCTTACATTAAATCCAAAGAGAGTTCATAGTACTCAATGGCCATTACTAATTTAACATGGAGCAAGCATATTCTCCTCTCCCTTGTTAATCACAGGAATATTTCTGGAGAGCTTCAAATAAAAAATAATTTTTAAATTATTGCTGTTTTGCTGTTGCTGAGCTACGGATCATTGAAGTTGGACAATGTCATTAAATATTCTTACAAGTTGATCGGTACGTGGATTAAGGATTGTCTTATTGCAGCTCATGAAAGAATATGTCCTGCAAATGCAGTGCTGAGGGATATTTTTTGTTATGAAAATTTTTGGCATAAGACAAACCAAAAGGAATTTTAAGGTCATTCCTCTAATGGCAACAGCAGGAGGTGAACAGGTACTGCAGAGTCATGTCCAGTGAGTAGTTATTTAAATTATGAGTTCCAGAATAGGGAACGGGTTGTAAACAGTGTTATACGCACATTCTACAGCTAGGCTTGTATTTTCATCTGGACTTGGAAAGGGGTGTGTGTGTATATTCACTTAGCTGTATATTTTTCCTTGTTTGTGTAAATTGTATTCACTTGGCTTCAAGCAAGCTTATGTACTTGCAAAAAACCCCAAGAAACTAAACTACAACAAAAAATTCTTTGCTACAAAAAAAAAAATAATTTAGCACTGCCTAATCATACACATTTTGTCATTTTGGTTTGTGCTTTTAGAAGAGGTGTCAGTAATTACTGAAAACTTGTCCTTGAGTTTAAATGTGATATTAAGAAGCCAACATTATGCAGCCACTGAGCACATTCTTTCAGCTGCTTTTTCTGCCCCTGGAACACGGTACCTGAGCTCTGGGCTGCTAAGAGAGGTGCTGCTGCCTGATCTCAGCCTGTTCCAAAATATGGAAAGATGATAAGCGTTTCTCACCAGTGCACATGTAACTGCAGATTAAAGACTGTTTCATTCAAATAAAAAGAAAATAACCCCTTTTGATGCATTTTAAAATACTTTAAAAGCATTTGGCGATGGTGTCTGCAAGTAAAGCACAGAAGCAAACCTTAAATGTGCAATGTTGCTTAAACCCATCAGCCCATTCAATTTTCTTTTTCCAGATTCTAGGCATCATAAATGTAGCAGAAGCTGATGATGTCCCATGACAGAGAAAGGCAACTTATTTCAAAAAGCAATGTTGTCAAAAAAAATGGTTTTGTTTTAAAATTCTTGCAACTCAAGAGACGTGAGATACCCCCGAGTCATCTAATACTGTAAGTGGGACTGGACTTTCTGAACGTGTTTGTTAGGGAGACCTCTGTGAGCATTTCTCAGAGGCCATCAGTAGCCAAGGCTCAAGCTGCAGGACGCCTCTCTGGTGGCACTGCCTTTGGCTCATGCAGGGCTGTGACAGCACCAGTGTGGGGAGAGGCAGCCCCACATCCACTGTGAGTATGGTGGAGGAGGGCAGCAGCCCAAGCACTGAGCAGTCCTCCCTCTCTGGCACAGCCCATTCCTCCTCCAAATGTGAGAAGTGGATGCAGGGGCAGAGAACTGCCATGCAGAAGGTAGGGTAGGCCATGGCACAGCAGGTAAAAGATTTTGGAGGCCTTAGGATATTTTATCTCACATTCAAATAGAGATAAAAATACTTTTTTATCTGAACTCTGCTTGAAAACCTGTAGAAGCAGAGAAGTATGGGGTGAATAAACAACAGAATTGCTGTAATCATACTGTAAAAGAATGAAATGTAGTAAACATTTGGTCTCATTAAAAAAGTATTCTTTTTATGAAAGAAGAAAAAAGACCTGAACCTGCTGAAATAATGTCAAGAAACTAAAGTTATACTACATGGAACAAAAGACTGCATCCTCTATGTAAACACAAGTAGATCTATTGCTAAGTTCCCATCCTCTATCAGAAACCAAGCTCATTTCTTTTTCCTTCAGTTTTATTTACCAACTTTTCCTGTTGGAACTTTCCATTTTCTTAGTCAATGGGTTGCTGTTAGTTTCAGAGTTTTTTCATAGCCAGTCTGAACTGGGATGGTACATTCCATATATTAATGATTGCTTCATTTCTAGTGGAATGTTTAAAATGCTTTTCCTCAATACACCATTCCTGCCCTTATATTTTTTTGGAAACTAAGCTGTGAAATCCCACACTTCTATACACAAACAGAAAATAATGAAGACACACACACAAGAACAAATACACTAAAACTTGCTCTAAATTTGAGGATTCATTTATTTGGTTGTTAAAGAAAGCAACTGTGGTAACATGGCACAGTATAGTTTGGAATGGGTTTGGGATTTTTTCCCTCTTCTTCCTGGACTGAAAGAAAGGCTAAGCAGCACTGCTTTAATATATTGGGGCTACTGTCATACCTGCTTTTTCTAGCTCCAGGAGTTACAGTTGCTTCAGTGTCATCCTTTTTGTATCCAGCTAATCATTATTAGCTAGAGTCATAGTAGATTAATTACACTCTTTAGAAAATGGTATTTATTACTGTTGTGTCTTTTAATCTTCATTTACTTAATGAGAATTTAATAGGTAAGAAAATTCCTTATGGATTTTAATTTTAAACCTTAATGAGAATTATTGGGCTAAAAAGCCACCCCTACTTGTTGCATCACTGAAAGTTTATGCAAGGTGATCCAAGGCTGACAGTGGATCAAGTGACCAAAAAAAAAAGGGATATACCTCTACAACATTTCTGTCTTGTTGATCAATTTTCAAAAGCAATTAAAGTGTTAAATGCAAGAATGAGATTTGGTTTTAGTCTGAACTCAAAGTGCTTTGAAGAGATGCACAGCATGCATGGCCATTTATCATGTATCAATCACTATCATTTATTGTTTACTGGAAGATTTTACTAAATATTCACATGAGGTTCCACAATGTTCACTTGTCTTGTTCAATATATCAAAGCATTAGGGGAAAGAAAAAGAAAATCACATGGTACTGGATCTTCCTACATTTTGTTAAAACCATTGAATGAATTGCTGGTAATGTCCACTCCTCTAGGCAATCATTTAATTGAATCTTGGCAAAATAATCTCACAACTTTAAACAGGATTTCATAATAAGATTTGTAGCCTAGAGAGAAAAAAACCCAACCAAACCTGAGCCAATGAATTGCAGTTTGCTTACTTTATTGGTAGCTGTAGCATTTCAGGGGTAAGTGGTGCTGAATAATTGTGTTGCCTTAAGATCTTCCATAATGTGTCAGCAGAAAGCCTTAACACATTCTTGCTGGCCAGTCACTCTTATCTTCTGTTGTCTGCTTGTGCTCTAAAAGCAGCAAAAAGCCGTATACTTGCTATTTCTTATTATAGAAAGAGCTTTTATATTTTACTCTGTTTTCTCCAAGAAGATTAAACCTGTATTCCTGGGAAGGTGATGGAGCAGCTCATCCTGGAAACTGTTTCCAGGCACATTAAGGATGAGACCATTTATTTGCACCACTCAAAGTCAGTTTCTCACATCTGCTTTCTCAGCTAAAAAATGCTCTTTGGTAGCACTGGAACTGATTTCTTATCTGCCCAAAGTGCTCTGTAAAGCACTTGGCAAAGCTCAAGTTTTACAGAAAAAGCAGCAGCACCTGCAAGCTCACCTAGACCAGTCTTTTCCACAGTTCCACTGTCCTCTATTTCTGATGGGAGTGTGGATGTCTGTCCCAGGGACCCACTGGGGGCAGTGGCTGTTCCAGGCCTCTGCAAACTGGCTGCAACTACAACCCCAGTGGTACCTGGACTAGCCAGTATCCCTAGGGAAAGGAGGTGTCAAGCCCCAGGTTTCAGAATTCAGTGGCTAAACCTTGAGAATGGTGATGGTATCAATAAATCTGTGTTGGTGGTCTGCAAGATCCTGTGTGATAACCACAGGAGTTACTGTGCTGTTAACGTAGTCCCAGGTAACACAGATGACAACACTGGGTACTGAGAGCACTTTTCCTGTAGCTGGCAAAGTCAAGGAGGGGGGTAGAGCTGATAATGGCACTGTGGACTGGGCACTCCCATGCCCCTTGAAGTCTTCCCCACAGCTGAAGGATCTAGCCACTGACCAGCAGCAACCAAGGACAGTAAAACTGCACACAGAGGAGCCCTGCAACAACTTTGACTGTGAGTCTCTGTAACTGACTATTTTGTGCACGTTCTTTTTCATCCCATGCTCCAAGCACTCTCACATGCTTCTCTCCCAGGCTCAAAATGCCTTGCCAGCTACAGGGAATCATTCTTGGCCGTATTTCCAGCTAAGGACTCATGTTCTGCAGTTGTATACATTTCAGAGGGGTGCAAGATGCTGACCATCCGAGCCTTCCTCTTGAGCAACAGCACCACAACCACCTTAAATGGGCTGGAAGGGCTTCTTGCTGCTCTGACGTGGCTTGGCATATCCAGAGAGGGGAACCCCAGTGACTGCATGGTCTGAGGAGCAGGAGCACCAAACATCATGGTCTGGTAAGGAGAAGGAAGAACCTCCAAACTGTCATCCTGACCTAGTAGTTACTGAAATGAATGCTGGCATCTTCCACACTTGGACAATGAAGCACATCATAAGTGCACAAGATCTGCTGGAGAGGTTGGCACTATCGAGTAGCAAATCCTCTCAAGATGTCCGGAACAGCAGAGCACAGTCACTGCCTACTTGGGATGGGGCTGTTCCAAATCAAAGAACATTCAACACCAAAATTAGTATTCTCAGCAGCCTATCCTGAGCCCCTGAGGACTCTGCAACAGGTTTCAGTGAAATTGATTACTTCAATTAATACAAAGGAGCTCATACTGCAAACAATGCAACAGGATATTCTATATAACAAAAGCAAACAAGTTCTTTTTACATTATAATACTGAAATAAAAATAATCATAATTTCTTACCCAGACTTTCCTGTGAGAGTTTTTGCAGCAGATACACTCATAGATTTTCCTGTTTTCTTCAGTGTTTCTGAAGTGGTCTCTGCAGAACATTATTTTTGAAATTTACTTGCCACAAAACATGATAATCTACATAAATTCTCAAACCTTAGAAATGTAGGGATCAAAGATACTGATACAAGGAGCAATGTGTATTATCATTCACAGGTTATACTACAAATAACCTTTAAAATAACTTTCAAAAAATCTTCTAAACATAGACTGATACAGGTCATGATTACCAGTAGCAATGGGTCCTAGAAAACATTATGTGGTATCCTATTAGAGGGAATTATTTTAGGGAAGTGGTGATGTTAATTTTAAAGCTGAATCAATAAGGGCATTTGGAACAAACAACACACAAAGCTTTGTACCTCATCTAAATGGACTTAAGGTAAAAAGGATGGAATAAATCTCGAAGTTGAAGAGTAAAGGTTATGGAGTTCTTTATGGGCAAAAAAAACCTCAAACCCAGACTCTGTATTTTAGGTCTATATAGATACTTCTATTTGAGGACCTCTAACTGAAAACACATTTGGGTTCCTCCTGAGGACCCAAATGAAAATCTCTGTGCATACAGTCCACACAACATCAAGATAATGACCAAGAAAGCAATTCACTATCAAAAACATCCACGTGGAAATTTTTGTGCTTTCTCATTCATAGCAAGTGTTGTATGGAAATAAGTTTAGGATTTCATGTTGGGACTTGCAAAAAAAAAAAAGCCCAGCAAAAAAAGTCAAACTTTATAATTCTACATTATTCTATCAGAAAACAGGATTCCAAAGCCTAAATGCCTCCCCCACCTCAAATACCTCAGGGTTTGTTATAAGAAACACATAAGTAAGACTAAATGAACTCTTTGCCTGGCTTGTGTTTCTCTTTTTGTACTCTCTGCAGAAGTGCTAACGCAGCAGGCGTTAGTGTTGGAGTTTTTCTCTCAGTCAATGGTTGCATGTCCTCGTAAAACAAGATGCACAGTCATCACTCAACTCCAGCAGCGAGCTTATAGACCCTAGTGAAAACTCTCCAAATTGCTGTTGAAGCAGTGCTAGGAAGGCACAGGCCAAAGATCCACCCTCTCACATTTGCAAGCCACTTTTCCTGCTCTGAATAGGTGAAAGAGTAATAAGATTTTTCAACATCTTTTAAAAAAATAAACAAAATCCCCCCCAAACCAGCAGTACTCTCCTAAAGGAACTGTTTATATTATTCTCTTTTCTATAACAAAACAGGATCTCACTTCAAGATACTGATGATTAGCTCTACTTTTCTGATTCCCCCAAGGGCTCTGCCCTTTGGCCTTGTGTCTAGTGACCAGGGAATAGCAAATCTTCCAACAGCAAGGAGCCCTAAAGAACAGGAAGAGCTTTTTCAATGTACTGCAAAAGCTGCCAGGTTTCTGATTCTCTACAGCTGTTACCCTGGAATATAACTGCAGAAGAGTCTGAAGAAGTTGTCCCAAGTTTTTTGTACTGTCATATTCTGTCACTTTTTTAATCAGAAAAAGAGCTCCAGTTATGGACAACTCCCAGATGATATGCAGCATGTGTTCCTCTGTCACAGTTTATACACTACAGGAGAAGAATTCCCCTGCTTTTCTGGAACACTCAAGATGCAGTTCCACACCTGGTCCCGCCAGCAGGTGTCCATGATGAATTCCCATCAGCTTCCAAAGTACAAACTCAGCAGAACTACAAAAACTTCCTCTAGAAAAACACTTGGGACACTAAAATGCATGCTTATGGTATTAACCCTGCAAAAAGTAATTGCTCTCAGGAATAAATCCTGGGGATTTATAAAAGCAGATTTTATTATCTTTGTCCTAGTCCTACCCATTCCCAACCTCACAATTAACTAGTCTGAGCAGAGCTCCTGAAGAAGCATGGGAATATCCAGGCCTCTGGCTGCAGGGAGTGTCTGAGCCTGGTGTTAAGTGCTGGAGGATAGTGGGAAAGACACCTGCATGCACTGTGAAAAGGTGGATGATCTGCTCAGCCTGTGGCTGAGCTTAAAGAGGAGGTGGGGAGGCTGAGAAGTATCAGAGAGTGCAAAAGAGAAGTAAACTTGTAGAATCACACCCTTCCATCCCTGACAGAAATGCAGTGGGTGGAAAATCAGCAAGAGTCTGAGGAGCTCTGCCTCTCTTGCCATCAAGCTGAAGAAGGAGACTTAAAAGCAGGGAAATAGAAACAGGTCCCTGCTCAGGGGGGCAGAAGAATTCTCTGTTGGCTTCTTTTGCCTTCCCAGGGCCCTTACAGCATTGGTGTGAAGCCTCGGATCCCAGCGGTCAGGCAGACAACAGTGGAGAAGAAGCTTTGTCTCGGGGTGCCCCAGATCAGTGCAAAGAGAGGGGTAACAACTCCAGACAGTAAAGGGAGGATGGTGATTGTGGGTGCCTTGCTGCTGGGGGGGAACTGAGTGTCCTGTGTGTCAGCCAGACTCATACCACAGGGAAGCCTGCTCCCTGCTGGAGCCTGAGTAAGGGATATTACCAGGAGATTCCCTGGGCTAATTCAGCACGCAGATTACTACACAGCAGTGATTGTCCAGGTGGGCAGTGACAAGGACATTCGGTCATAGGTTGGAATCAATGAACTCAGAGGTTTTTTCCAACAAAATTGATTCTGTGATTTAGCAAAACACTGCTGAAGTACTTGTGCCCCATCAGCTGAGGCACAGCCAAGAGCCAGGTTTCTGGGTGTGAAGCAGCATTGTGAACATGAAATGGTGCTTTCTAAAATCTCTTTTGACAGTATTACTGTCCTGATTCTGCTAAAAGCTTTTCAGCAACTGTAATGGCAGGTACAATCCAACTCATTGCAATGAACAATCAGCCTTCAGGGTCAATGCAGTCACATTCAGCCGTCACACTGCCCTTGATGTTCTCAGATTCTTCCTCCGTGTCCAGTGCCTTTTACAAAAGCAGCTCAAGCGTCCTTACCTTAATACTAAAGATACAGTGTGTTTACAAATTATTTCTCTGAGAAACAATACAGAAAAGATGGCCCAAGCAGCCACCAAAAGCCTGCTCCAGACCAGTAGAGTGGGCAAAATGGTTCTGAGCACAGGGGAAGAGGAGACAGGGCAGATACCTGGCTTCAGGGGTGCAGCAGGGACACCTGGAACTTCAGGGGAGAATGAGGAGTTTTGGGCTCTGTTTGGAGGAGGACGAGACAAAACCAAAATCTATCTTTCCTTCCCACAATCCATGTACTTTCTCACCAGTCTTGTAGCACAGGATATACAGTCCTGTAGTATAGGATATACATCCTCACTAGGCCACTCAGCAATTTGTCCTTCCTAAGAAGCAATTCTCCCGTTCCTTTCTCCACAACTACTGCTGCTCTTGCACAGCTTGGTTTCCTCAAAGAGGGAGAAGGAAAGGGAGGTTCTGCTCTTAGAGCTGGTAAAGTAAGACCAGAAATAACAGTGATTAAAGAACTCAGCAGTGGAAATTCAGAGAGGAGCTTGACCCCAATCAAAGAAGGAAGATGTGTCCTGCTGCTTATATTGCATTGCTGTCATCTAGGAGAGGAGAGAGGCTGGAATCATGGCAGCTGCTTTTGCTATCAGACATGAATTCCTGCTCTGGGAGAGAGCCCAAAGAGCCCCCCTTCTCCCTTCTGCTCTCTGCCTTCCTTAGGCAGACAGGACTCCACTGACACCCTTTGCAAGATTGCTCCCACATTTTATAAATCACACTATCCTGAGATATTGTCTGTGTGTGAGCATCTCTTTGGATCTGTAACTTTCAAGACAGGGAGCTCTGGGCAGAGGCTGAACTTGGTATTATGTAGTAAACCAGACCTGTCCTTTTCTAAATGCCTTTCCCTGTCTGTAAAGCTGGCTGGAGAAGGGGACAGTGGAAAGGCACTCCGTGGGAGTGAGGAAGCCTGTGTACACCACTTGTTTTGAATGGAGAGAGGATGTATTTCACCCTCTGTTACAGGGTAATACAGCTATCCTGACTCTCCTCCTGAAGTGTTAATATCAGACCCCAGATTTGCTGCCTTTAAGTTTAAAATGTATGGTTAGTTTTCTCTTCCTCCCCACCACCTCTGCCTTGTATTCCTACTTAATTGAAACCAAAAAACAGAGCTGAAAATTTGAGTCTATGAAAGGAATTAATGTTGACATTCTGTTGTGCCAGGGGTGTAAAACTGGCACAACAGAACGTTGCTAACCCATCTGTGGTTAATAAGATGTCACTGCCTTATCAAAGAGCAGTACAAGAACCACAATAAGAAAGCAGACCACAGATCTGGATTGGTGCTTGGTGGGGGAGAAGGTGGAAGAAGGTGGCCCTCCTTCACAGCTTTTGTGACCTGCTTGGCTGATTGAATAGTATTAAGAAAATACTTATAATGCTGCTTCCAGTTAGATTTCCTCCCTGGCTGTTTCTGTAATGGAAATAAGAGAAGGCACAAACTACATTTCCCTCTTGCAAGGGACAGAAATATCTTAGAGCAAGAGTTCATTTTTTCTTAGGGAAAAATCAAACATTAGAAACAAAAGAAATTTGCATTTCTTGAAAGGCACAGGGAAGCTGGTCCACCCCTTCACTGTCTATTGACAGCACCAGAAGAGGGATAAAAAAACCAATGCACTACAACAAATATCATGGTCAGGGCAGACCTAAGAGCAGTTAAGAAGAATTAGAAAAGACACTGTAAAAAAAGACACCTTCCCTTCTCCCTTTGTCACATTCTCTTAACTTTAAACCTTTGTGCACTTCTCTTTCTTTCCACAACTGATTTTAAAGGACATTTTACAATAGCAGTCAACCAAACCAGTAATTAATTGGCATCTCTGGATAAAATAATATCCATGCATGTCCATGTGTACTCACTTCCTCCCTAGCAAAATTACTTGTTCCAGTAAGAACTTAAGCATCTTTTCCTCCATCTCTGTAAATAAGTTCAGCTCAAACACATTTTTAAACCCCTCAGTAAAATGGCAGTGAGTCTCTGCAACTTCATCTGTGAAAGGGCAGCTCTCAGGTTCAACCTTGGGCATTCATGCATCAACTATCTTGAATCATGCTCTCTTTCAAATTTAGGTGAAGAGAAATCTATTAGAGATTCACATTGTCTTTGAAATTTATATATTTGAACATTTACTCAAAGAGCAGAGACACTTATGTGCCCAGGGCAGGCCTGACATCTACTGATTTGGCTTTTCATATTCCCAAACACTAGCAGCAGAGGGAGGGGGAGGAAAGAATTTGGCACCCAGTCAAGCACATATGTGAGACTCATCCACAACATCCAGGCTTTGTCCTTGGAGGAAACAATAGTGTTACTGGATGAAAGACTTCATATGGAGATAACACACACACTTCAGTTTTAACTATACTTTTTGCAGGGGCTGCTTCCTCACAGTGATGATTTCTCTTGCCTATAGTCTCTGTCTCAAAATGCTGAAGGGCTTGCACTTCCTGTTGAAAGCTTCCTTGGAACACTGGATCAGCTGGGATGCAAAGAAAAACTGCTGCTTATGGGTTGGAGCAATGCTTTGTTAATGATGCTTTCTTATCCCAGCTTTAAAATTATTTATATTCAGGAGCAGGGAGCTGCAGCAGTATTTATTTTGGGTTCAGTTTAACTCCTGAAGGACTTCATCAAAACTTTCAAAAGCTGTCCAAGTACAGCTGCAGTTCAACACAAATAAGAAATAGAAGCCATTTCCAGGTTGTTCTGCTCAGGGATGGGCTGGAGAGCAGCCCAAAGGATGACATGCAGACAAGAACAGATTGGGCCTGTGAACAGGAGCTGTCCCATTGGACTCCCCCCCCAACACACCTGATTTTCTTTCTCTCTTAATTAAGACAGAGAACAGTCTGATCCTATTCAGGGGGCCAATATTTTCATTATTAGTTCTCTCAGTTTAGATGTATTCCAGAGTGGGGTCTCCCCTGACAAACAGCAGTGCTGCCCATCCCACCAACACCACTGAAAGGGCCACAGCTCCAGGGTGAATGGGAGCAGCTGCTTACCAGCACCTGTAACCTGACAACACAGAAGGAAAACTAGGAATAGCACCTGCAGCTGGAAGCACTGGAAATTTTAGGTAGATACAATATGCAGTGCCAGATTTGTATAAGGGCCATGCCTCACAACAAATGAGTTGTAAGGTTCAGAAATGTCTCAGATTTTAGCATCACTCTCACTCTTCTGCAGCAGGATAGGCAATGACCTTTGTGAGGGATACCATGGAAGCAAGGACCTAAGTAAAGCCTCTTTCCTGCACTGTGAATTGCATGAGTCCATCCACTGCTGGTAAATTAAAGACCCTGTTCCTATCTTATTTGCTTATTCCCCCTTTCTAGTTCTCAGTTATTCTCTTGATCTTCTTAATAATTTCTCTATGTTGTCCACTCTCTTTCCATAGGAATTAAGCAGATGCTTAAGCAAGTCATTTTTGTTACAGCTCAGATGGACTAAAACACACCTCATTCTACTAAAACACACATTTCCAAACCCTCATTTCCCATTGAACCTTCTAATAATATGACTCAGGTCCTTACCTTCTGTTTCTAGACATTTTTGACAGCAAACTTGAGAGGAATATTCCTCTGCAGTACTGGAAGAGCAGCAGATACCTGTGCCTTGCTCACTGAGGAGCAAACCAGTCCTGCATCACCAGGGCACAGAGAGCCACTGTAGGAGTTGGATCTCACACTAGTCACAGTGACACAGAACTTCTCACCTCTTTCATAACACACAGGTCACTTTTCAAACTACTTTTCTCGATAAAGCCATTATGAATGATAAGCTCTTCATGAATTATTTTTATGAATTATTAAATGAATATTTATGATAAGCTCTTCATGAATCTTGAGATACCANCAGGTCACTTTTCAAACTACTTTTCTGGATAAAGCCATTATGCTCTTCATGAATCCATGAACATGGAACTGCTAACGCAAAGTAATTGCACCTTTGTCTTGGTTCTGGCAGTCACTCAGATTTCAGTGTATTTTTTATTTTGTATGGGTTTTTTCCTTGCCAAATCAGGTTTTAGCCCTATTGCAGGGCTGATCTGATCTACCACAGAGACACAGGATCAGTAGCACAAACTGAGGAGCAGAGGGGTAAGTGCAGAGCCCCACCCCTTCCAGAAAAACCCTGCATTTGGGTTGTGCCAGGCAAACTGTGCAGTCACGCATTCAGTTTGTAATCCAGGGATCAGGGAGGTCAAGGGGATTCTTTTCATTCACTTCAGCAGGCTTTGGAACAGAGCCTGGTGCCCACATTATGCTGTCAAAGGGACTACTTATCAGATGGTTTATTAGTCTATTTTTTCCAAGAAGACTGAAATAACAAATTCAGCCTAAAACCCTGGAACAAAAAAGGAAGCTGCAAGTTAGTAATTTATGCCTCACCAAGAGAAAATATATTATTTTAAATTCAGTGTATGAATTTAACCGTTTTGAACAAGCAGGTAAATTAAGACAGTGCAAGACTGAAGATGAATTCACAGTGTGTCTGTGCACAATAAATTCTCTAATCAAGTTAACTAATGAAAGCAGTTACTAGATAATTTGCTGCTTAAACTTGTTCAACCCACTTCTCTACCAGCAGTCACCTCCTCCTTCCTCAGTCCTCATTACCCATTTCAGCTAAATGCATTGAAATTCCCATTAAAAAGGAGGAGTTTTTACCACAAACTATGCAAAGCGTTTTCCATGGGTTTTAGGAGCCAGACCTTGACTTCAGGCTGCTGTGCAAAATGTAAAGCATTCTAGAGTCTTGGTTCCACAGCACAGGATGTCATGACTGCGGCAGTTGGCACTTGGACAGGGCTCTTGCTGGAACAGTACTTCACTGTCAGAAAGGGACCTCTCCATAGAATTACAGAATATCCTGAACTGGAAAAGACCCAAGAATTATCAAATCCAACTCTCCTGTTGCATACCAGCGTTCCCTTTTGCAGAACTCACTCCTCATTTATCCTGTTCCAACAAAGCACAAGCTCTCCCTTGCTATGACAGGCAGCATTCTGTTTTCCACATGACTGCTTAGGTATGTGCTTTCACAATGACATCACAGTTGGCTGAGAAGATGGTAGAACAATATTCAAGTTCATCACTGCCTAAATTCAGGGCAGGTGACCTGCACTCACCCAGATTTATGGTTCGGATGGCAGCAGGAGCTAGTGATACCCAGTAATGGCTTAGGTAGAAAGTGTCATGCAAAGTACAGCATGATCTTCATTATTAAGGTGGAATGTTTCCATGATATGCTATACAGCATTCCAAGATGATCTTACTATGCAGATGTTAAATTTGTTGAGATTTGTGTTACATGGAAAGTAGTTTCAGGCCCTTCTAACTCCAAAGACAATCACATTCATTTCAGAGCAGGGACACGACTTCTATTAAATAAAAACAGCCTTTAGAAAAACTTCAGGAAAAAGAGAGTCCTTTTCATTTGACTTGCAACCTACAGAGTACTTCATTAAATTAACTTCTGTAAGGACTTCCAATATAAGAGCTCTTTACCTCCTCTTGCTAAAACAAAAGAAATTCTTGTCTTGCAAAGCATATGAACGACTGCTTTGTTTTTTAGCTTTTCCTTGGGATTTTACCACACCCAAAGCACAGTTAAGGTTACTGCAGTGTTTCATCGATTACAAGTGAAGAGGAACAAAGCAATTCTGTAATCTTTTTGACTCCTTTCCTCTTGCCTCTGTTTAAATGTCTTTCCCCTTTTGTTTCCAAGCAACAGTTGTGTCTGTCCTTAGTCCAGACTACACTCCTCAAGTGCCTTCTCTGCCTCCTCCACTTCTTTATTCTGTTATCATCCCCTCTAGATGTTTTTTTTTTTGTTTTTGTTGTGGTTTGTTGTTGTTGTTTTGTTTTGGGGTTTTTTTTGTTTTTTTTTTTTAAAGGACTTCAGGTATAAGCACAGTACCACTGAATCAGTGACGAGAAACCTAGCAAAGAACATGTGCACTGGCTTTAGTAAGACTGTCCTTTTTTGGTAAACCACAAAATCATATTCCACCCCAAAGCACTGAACAGCATCTGTTACTTACTTGTTCCATTGAACTTATTTCCTGGTATCTGACTCACCTCAACAGACTTGCTTCTCAGATTTCCTTTTCTGTTTTGTTGTCAGGAGTCATGAGTACTGGGTGTACCAGTTACCACAGAATCAGTGATTACAAAATTAGCAATTATGACACAGGCAGATCCTACTTAAGCTTGTCAAACACATGTAAACTAGTACAGGTATTAGCTAAAGGAAAACACTGAAACTTTTCCTAATCTTACAAATTATTTCTACTAATTCTGTTAACAGACAATTCTAGAAAATGAAGATTTAATCTAGATGTGTATACTGTATTGGTACTTCAGCTTTCTGAGAAGTGGTCAAGACTTGGAGATTCAAATACCTCTTTATTCCCTTCTCCAAAATCATGTTAGTTTACCAATTAAAATATATTATAAAAGCCTTCTTCTAATAAAAACAAGTATTTTGAATTTTCTGTACATTAAAAGACTTCATCAGTCCCTGTTAGCTTGTCTCCATCTAGTATTCACAAAACTATTGAAGGAATATTGAAGATGCTTTGAATTCACTAATAGTCAGGCCACTCTACCAATGTGTTGGTTACCATGTCCCTTCCAGTAAAAAGGTTAACTTTTCACATAAAGGCAAAAGATTGCTCTGTCTGTAACATACAGACATAAACCTGAGGGTGGTTTTATGGATACAGAAGGATTCAGGGATGACTACAAATCCTATTCATTTCATTCAAGTTATGGACCAGTCACTATCAAAATAATTAATGTTCACAGTATAAACATTTAAGTTCACACCAAACCTACAGATTTTTGGCCCTCAGCTCATCTTTAGGAAGTTTGTATAACAAAAGTAGCAGGTAATAAGTTTGTATTCCAATGAAACCAATTTTAACACAAGACCTGAGGAAGAGTATTCCAGAAACACCAAGATGGTGACTATCTGGAACACACACTTTTTATCCAAGTATTTGCTGCTTGTTTGCCATCCTACTCAGACTGAGTACTTCCAGCAAAGCCAATTCCAATGGCAACATTAAGGGCCACTGACTACTGTAACTGCAACGCTCCTAGTGACAGATTTTATTTGCCAGGAAATGTAAAACTCAGGTTAGGTAACAGCGATGTCTAGCTACAGAACAGCTTTTCAGACACCTTTGTTTACAAAAGGCTCCTATCATAGTACCAAAACAATAAATAATCTACCCCAAAAGAAAAAAAAAAAAGAACCAAGGAGGAGTAGGTGTAAACTCTTTGACTTACAAAACTGTATCATAGCAAGGAACTATATTCAACCATCAGTATAAGAGAGAAAAGACATAAATGAAAATACTGTTTTGTAAACTGAAATAATTTAATAGAATAATCTAATCAGATCAAATCTGTAGGATTCTGCTGATTTGTTGAATATATTCAACAAATATATATAACTCTGTTCAGTGATAACTTGTAAGAAAAATATTTGTCATTTTAATACATTTCTACTGTAATGAAAGTTCGCAGCAATGCCATGTCACTCATGACAGAATAGATATTACCAATACATTAGATACTAAATACATAGACTTTCACTTCAGAAAAAATTACAAGTTACCGGGTCTTGTTACAGTGAGATTGAACAACCAACCCCCTTTGAGCAAGACTGGCAAAGGTGTGAGTTAGCAGTTCCCTTCTCAATACAAATGAAAAATTAGGGATATTTCCACAGTAAGTTTCAGTTTCATCAGGACAGCTTCAGACCTTGCACATTTTGTTTCAGATTGAGTAACTCTTTCTCTTGTCTTGTTTTCTCCTGTTTGAAGGCCAGCTTGTTGGCTTTCTTCTCCATTCTGCGTTCCTGTACGTAGGAATGAGAAATTTACAACATAGGAATTAACATGCAAAATCAAACTATTCAATTTAACTCTTCTAGATCATGAAAATAAGAGCAATCTGGACAATAGTATTATTTTATGGCACTAATTACTAGTAGTCAAATGAATATGTGTACCACCAGGATAAACATCTTTAGTTAGCTGAAGTATTTAATATGCTGGCAATTTCTGTTCCGAAATAAGACAGTAGGATTTCACTGTGACCAATTAGGATTTTCCACATTTCTTTCAGATACGATGTTTCAGATCACACAAAGTGAAAAGTAACTATTTCCTTTGCTACTCTAGATTGTAAGGAAATCTGATGTTCCTTCCGCAGTTGTATTCGTAGTAGTGGCCACAGTAACAGACCCAAAGTTTTGATACTGGAAATCACTAAGCTGAAAGTGTGATGTTAACTTTCTTTCCAGTAGATTTTTTTTTAAAGAAGCAATAATTAGTCCTTTGAGACCAGCAAGATTTTCCCATTACCTTCAGAAATGACAAATGAGTTCTAAACAAATCTTGTGAGACAGAATTCAGGTAACATAAAATGCTTTGCAAGGTTTTATCTGCAGTCAGGTGTACCTTTCGCTCCTCTTTTATTGCCTGTTTTCTGGCTTTGCGATCCTCTTTGCTCTCAGCTTTGGAACGAGGCTGTGTTGATGCTTTTGGCAGGTCACTGCCATTTATCATTTGCATGCGCTCCACCTGCTTAGCAGTGAGACCTTTCTGAGGCAGGACGTGTAGGGGGATTCCAGTCTTCTGAGAAATTTTTATTGGTTTGGGCTAAAATAGAGTATGTGTATGAATTAGTGGCCCCTAGCTTTCTCTCCAAGAAGTGCACATGGCACTGCCTTACCAGTGTAAAAACTTCAGATCCAGATTTAACAGTAATAAATGTTAAGTCTCCTCATACTATCTAACTCCCCCACAAAAACACATATTAATCCCAAAGTAAGAAATCAAAACATCTGTGACAAAATCTGACCTTCCAGAACAAGAAAAACTTTTTTCCCTTTTATTTAAATATTACTGAAAAAATAAAGAACTCAACAAGCCACCTAATGTTCCTTTATAAGCCTGCAAGAAAAAGGTTTCATTTCAAATTTGAGCTGTGCTCTAATGATGGGGAACATATGGAAGACCAAAGAACTGCAATAAATTGTTTCAGACCATAGGAAAGTAAACGTGAGCAAATATGTGGCTGAGACACAGATTACACAAATTTCACAGGTGTCTCACAGATAACAACAAAGAAAATTCCTTGCTCTGTTTCTGCCTAGCTATTACAGAAACTTTGAACTGACTCAGTTTTCCTTCTAATAAGAAAAAATATATCCAAACTCTTCTTTAGTGAAGAAATAATACCAGAGCCCTCCCCAACCCTCATTTCTGCTCCCTGTCTTTTAAAACAGATACCCATTGAAAAAAACAAACACATTTATCTCAAGTTTTCCCAGTGTTATTCATCAGAGTAAGTTTAATAATTTTACCTTTGATGGCTCCTTAATAAGTGTTGGATGATTGTATAAGTTTGAATAGGTACCTAAGTCACAAAGGAAAAAGAAAGTAGTCAAGAAAGGCTTGCAAATAGAAATGATGAATTGTACTTAGGTTTTGGAAATTTCTCCTGTTGTGCTCAGAGAATAAACCATTTTACCTGAAGCACTGGAAAGTTCTGAAATCACTTATCATTGACTTTGAAATCCTAAGAACAAATAAGCAAACTCCAAAATACTTACTCAAAATGGATTCACAATCCCACTTTTCTTTTGGCTCCTCAATAACTACAGTTACTACTTCTTCCTTTTCCTCCTCACTTTCTTCATTTGCAGGAGAGTCCAAATCTTCATCAGGTTCAAGAGCATCCAATTTCACACAACTTTTTCAAAGTTCAGAGAACAAAAAAATATCGTTTACCTCTTATTGAAAATATATAATTAAGTAAGCCCAGATTCCCTTAAGTCAAGCCCCAGACCCAATAGAGCTATTTTCAATGCAATTTGCAGCAAAAATGAAGTTTCCTTAAGTCTCCTCAACATGAACTAAACACATTAGGACACAGTCAACGAAAAAATATTTCTGTTTTTCAAGAGGATGAATGCCTCTAATAGATACTGCTTACATTAAGTTCAACACAATTATACAAAAGGAGCATAACCTACTCAAACCAACAAAATTCCTCCACTTAATTTTATCACACAAATGGATAATATTCATATGCAGCTGCTTTTATTGTGGGATGCAATCTTTTGAGTACATGAACTCGAAACAACACACCCAAAATTTCCATATAAACAGAGGATTACAGAACTACTTATGTGAAGCAGTACTTCTGGGAATACATACTTTTTTGCTTTCTCTTTGTAGTAATCATCCAGGACCTCCTGCAACCGAGCATTGTCTGTGTTAATGTAGCCTTCTAACTCCACGTTATCTAAGGCTCCAATCTCATCTTCATCAAATTGTTCATAAAACTAAAATAAAGACAAGGATACCTGTAATAAGACCACATTTGTCATGCAACCTCTTGATAGCTTAAAGAAGAGCCAAACATTTCCTTTTATTTGCCTCTTTTTCCTCTCCCCTCTCATTTGCTGAACAACTGCCAAACACATCTACAGGATTTCCTCTTTGCTGTCAGTATTCTTTCCACATGGGACTCACAAAGTTATCTTATAATAATATATAAATCAGCTTCTAGAAAACGTTTTTTATTCTGATGCTTTATTTCAATCTATGCCTTAAGAAGCCTGTCACTGCTCAGAACAAAAATTACACCCTATTTCCATGCTCTGTTCATGAATGTATGCTTCACCAGGGACCTGTAAATGGCTTGCTGTGTTGAACTGGGCCTCTCAGACAAAATTGTAACACTAATTGAGAATGCTCATACTGTCATTGGCATAATTTTGTTTACCTCCATCAGTGCTAGGCCTTGCAATAGGAATTAACACTACAGCCTAGGTGACACGAGCCTCTAAATGTACCCAGTATTAAACGCAGAATACATGCAAAGAGCAGTGGCTTGATGCCCTGACTGCTAAAAGCAGTAAAACCTGCACCGGTATACAGGACACTGCCTGATGAAATAAATCAACAGACAAAGAAGCATTTAACACCCTTCACAGTTACACTCTTGAGCACCCTCACCTTCTCAAATCTGTCATCCAACAGGGTTAACTGCTCATTCCGTCTTATTACAGAAGATGTCATAGAATATTCCGTGAAACGACTCCTGGTTTCTTCTTGCATAAAAAGGAATTCTTTTGTCTGTCCATTAACCTCATCATCTGAC
>WBNO01008073.1:30035-278723 GCA_013400575.1 Peucedramus taeniatus | reverse complement strand
ATCTACCAGCAGACCCCAGTTTGTTCGTAAAGACAAATCCAGTATTCCTCTCACTCTCCTGTTGGGCTTCTCCATGGGAGGGGGAGACATATTGCCGTGCTGTAAAGTGAGCCATTTAGCTTATTAAACGCTGTTAAGGGTGCCCTGAGGTCTGTGCACATGTGGGACCATCGAGAGGGAATCATTATTATTATTGTTCCTATTAGTCATAGTCATTTCCCAGCGACAAGGCTCGTGTCCAGATGTCTTCCCATCCATTGGATAAATTTTCTGCGGCCAACACAGAACTGCTGTGAAGATGGACAAGTCCAAGTCCCACTTCCAGCAGTGCAGGAGCAGAACATCCACGCAAAAATAAATATATATGTTTTTAAATTAATAGACAAATGAAAGAAAGGGTCATAGTTGGCTAAAAATGAATTGCGCAGTGCGTAAAAGAGAAAACAGATTAGAGAAGATAACGTTTTAGTTTAAGTGTTCCATCATTATTAATTCATTTGGTGCTCTTTATGATAATACCAATCATTTGGAATTCATTTGGTGTTTATGTGGATGTCATCTCGACTCCTGCAGAAATTCCAAAGTAATTCAGCATTAATGTGCTATTAAAAATTGTTACCAGCCACTACCTTCATTACTTCACCAGCACAGCCTAATCTTTCTTCTCTCATTCTCTAAATTCAAATTCCAGCGTTTATTTTGCTTTTATCTTTATTAGGGTTTTAAAATGTAACGCTTCTATTTAAAAATTCTCCTTATGCTATATGAGTATTGTCTCTTCTTTTTTTTTTTTTTTGACAGCATCAAAATTATGTAAATAAAAGAGGGGTGATTCTTCATTTTATTGCTGCCACGTGACTCAGAAGCAACCAAAGAGGCTTCAGCTTATCATTTACAAGAGTGAATTTACCAAGCTGGTATTTGTGTGTGCAGCAGATAAAAGTGAACCAAATGTGGATGAAATAACATCTGACCTATGTGGAGGTCTTTGGGTTTGGGCACCACAGGTGCCTCAGGGGAAGGGATGCAGCTGCCACAGCCCTCCCAAGGGTACAGGGTCCCCAGGAGGGACCAGGCTGCCACTGGCAACCCTTTTCTACACTCATCCCACCACTGGAGCATCCCTCTGCTTCCAGCTGGGAACAGTGGGGTGGGAGCTGCCAAAATGGATGTTCTGGGTCCAAGCCCCAGCAGCAGAGGAAATAAAAAGGCTGCATTTTCATGTAACATTAACAAAATAAAATAAATAAAGGAGATTAAATGCAAAAACCTTGCATTAAAGGAATATTAATTAGCTTTTATAGTCAGGAACTTGATGGTTAGAAAATGCCAGATTGCTGAGAAAAACAAAAAAGAAAATCCCAAGGCTGGAGTCAGCCCCCAGCTGTGCCTGTCTTGTTCTGCAGCTCCATAATTATATGATCCATACTATTTTCCCCCTGGATAGCTGCTTCTTTGGACCACACACATCTAGTGGCACACTGGGGCAGAGTGAAGGCTGGGCTTGGCAGCTCTCAGCACCCACAACTGGAGCGTTGACCTTGCCACCAAATGCTGTTCCCTTAATGCTGCTCCTTAGCAAATATTACTTGTCTGAAACCACAGACTGCCCCAGCCCCACGGGTGTGAGCAAAGGCACAGGGGTGGGGATTCTCAGTGCCCTGTAGCCCAGAGGGAGTGGGGAGCACAGCACACAGCTGGCCACCAAGCACTCTGAGCACAGCTTTCACAGAGAGGAGAGCCAAAGTGCCCTGGGTGACAGGCAGGGCCAGGTCAGTACCCAGGTGGGAGAAGGGAACCAGCCAGGGCTGGTCACACCAGGGCTAACACTAAGCACCCCTGGTGCTCACCTGGCCATGGAACAGGGAGGTGACAGCCCCATCCCACAGCATGGCCAGGTCCCAGCTGAGCATCCCCTGCCACTGACTCGGCCACAGAGCACAGATTTACCAGGAGAATAAAGCCAGTTGCAGAGGAATTTTCCACTTAATCAAAACCCTGCAAAGGATATGAATGCTTATAGGTTAAAGGAACCTGGCAGCTCTAACTTGTCTGTCATGTCTTTAAGGATTGCCATTAAGTCATAAACGTGACAAAGATTAAAGAGTTTATTAATGCTATTAGAGAGTTGAGATAAAATGCTATGCCTTGCAGGGTCTCTCTCCCTCTCTCACTATTTAATGAAAACATTTTCATCACTTTCTGAATCCATTATACCAAATATTCGTTTCAGGAGTCCTAAGATGATTTTATTTTAATTAGAAAAGATGTGGCAACCACCTGAAAGTAATACAGTTAAAATACTTTGCCACAGCTCCCCTTCTCACTGCTGCCATCAGATGAGACTTTCCTGTGCCTTGCAGAGGAACCCAGGGTGAGTGAAGGCGCACAGGGAAGTTCTGTGGCACGGCAAGACCATCAGGCCAGCCCCTCCTGGACCTCCTGAGAGCCAGCAGCACCTCAGCCCAGGCCTTGCAAATGGCTCTGTGCATGTCCAAAGTCAGCACCAAGGTTATGGGGTGAGGAGAGCCCCTGCATCCAGGGCTAGAACCAGGGCTACATCCCTGGGGAGCAAGCAAGGGGTGGGAGCATCTTCTGCAGGCACAGGACACAAAGGGAGGAGCTGGCTGGTGGAGCAAAGCAAGTGAAGGAAAAGAAGCTCGAGAAGATGAAAAAGGGAGTTTGTGATGGCCCATGAAAGGAGCCCTATCCTCTGCAACTCCCCGGCAACTAGTCACAAAACCAGAAGAAGAAAAGCAGCCAAAAGCCTTTCTTGCTGGGGGTGCTTTGACTTTGGTTGGTGTTATGCCATGGCTGAGTTTTAATTCATGGTTAGAGCAGGTCCAGTGTTTTGCTGATAGAGACTGGAAACCAAAGCAGCACTGGGACAGTTACGTGTTCCCACGTGAGCCTTCCCTTTCAGCTCAAGACTTTGTAACTGTGTTTGTAATGCAAGCAGCTCACAGATGCTCCTCCTTTTTAAACTTTCCAACTAACCCAATTTAATTTGTTAATTTATTCTGCAACCTGATTTACTGTTAATTTATTTTGGTGAGTAAGATATCCCAGCTTTAAGTTCCAATTAAATAAAGGGGAGAGCTTAATGCTTTTGCAGCACAATGTCTTCATGCCACGTTGTGTTCCATTCTCACACCATGCTGAAGCATTGCCAAAGTTTCTTGCCACTAACACGAATCCACACACCTGCAAATTAATGTCATGCACACAGCAGATTGCTCCCTGCAGAAGTACCTTTAAGAGGGCAATACTGGCTGTAGCAAGCATCACTTGTTGCTTAGCAACAGCCATAGCATCACTTGGGGCAGGTCTATCCTAAAGAGGAATGTAAAGCCCAGGGATGTGGCTGTCCACCCCAGCTCACCCATCCTTGCAGGTGCTGCTCAGCCCTGGTTAATAGATCCGGGATTTGCTTATTTTCTTTTTTAAGGCGTGTTTCATTTTAGGGATGTTAAAAATGACAAAATAATCCTCAGCCATTAAACTGAGTAAGCAGCAACCCAGAGCTTGCTGTCCCATTCTGATCCTGTTGGCAATGCCAGCCCAAGTCAGCACAAGCACAAACTGCTCAGGTTGTGGTGCACTACTGCCAGCTCAGCATTTTGCACCGGAGGCTTTTAAAAAATTTACACACAGTTTGTTGCAATCAACTCAAGATGACAAGAGGGGAATCAGATTGTATTAAAACCATCCTGAGGGTATCCTGAGGCTGTTCCACTCTTCCTGGAGCCCAGGGAAGCCCTTAGAGCCAGGAACTGTCAGCTCTCACCTCTACTCTTGAGACCGGCCCCTGCTGTGACAAATGACCTTTGAGTGGTGTGTGCACCACCCACCCACCCACTGTCCACCCATCCATCCATCCATCCATCCATCCATCCATCCATCCATCCATCCATCTGCATTTCTGTGCCCCCCCAGCTCCTCCCCTGGGCTCCCTGCCTGCCAAGCAGCTCTCCCTCCCCATGCTGCTCCTGCCTGCCCTCTGCCAGCTGTGGGTGCCAGCCAGCTGCTGCCCTGGGCCAAAAGAGTGGCAAGTAAATAATCTAACAGCCTCCATTAGCCCTGCCTTGGACAGCCTGAGCAGAGGGGCCCACAGGCTCAGGCCCAGGATTTTAAAGCCATTATGGTGTGACTGTAGGCACGGCTTATTCACAAAAGATGAATGCAGGGTTTGCAATCAAGGGGAAATTAGCATCTCTGCCAGCAAAGAGGGTGAAGATGCGAGCCAGCCAGCACTGCCAACAACCTTGATTCTGTTTTTGGCAAAGCTGGCTGGCTTGGCAAACACAATGGTAATGAGATAAACTGAAATACCAGGCAACAGGGCTGCTCTTTGAAGTAACTATCCTCCAGGGCAACAAGGAACAAGAGGAAAAGGTTTTTAGAGACATGGTTTGGATGCACACGGAACATTATTTGCATTCCTGAAGTCTGCCCTTGGTTTGCAAGGCTCGGGTGTGCTGCTGCCAAGCAGCCAGAGGAAGGCAGGAAAGCCCCAGCAGCAGGTACAGTAACAAGGCAGTAGAGGGAGAAGGGGAGCCCTGCAAGGAGCTTGGCAATGCTGAGGTTAAACCCTTATTCCTCCTGAGAAATGCCCACTGGGGTGGCCACACCAGTCCCAGTGCACTGAGATGCTTTGTTTCAAGAATTTGCCTTCCAGAAATGCACAGCTATGTAAGAGGACTAGAGACAAGATGAAGGATTAAATGATGCACTGTCAAGTCCCTCAGTCAGGAGGTACAGGTAAGCAGCAAGTGGGATTTTGTCTGGCAGGATCTGCAATGCCACAGGCACAGGAGGAGGAGCAAGAGGCAAGGAAAGGGCAACACAAAGTGCTCCCTTGGGTTGTTTATGGCTAACCTGGTAAGGTGCTGCCTTTTCCCTATGGGGACACTTGAGTCTAGTCTAAATTTGAGGTCTTAAAATTATTTCCCAAGTAACACATTGACAGCACCAGTTCCCTGTGCACAATGGGCCATGAGGAGAGGCTTCATCAGGAGAGGCCACTCGCTGCCTGGGCAGGCAGGAGGGATGGTGAGCATGTCCCCAGCCCATATGGAGGGGACAGGGCAGGGTGCAGGACATGCTCTGCAGCTCGTGACTTCCCCTGCAGACAGCAGGGCCTGTGTCCATACCCCTCAAGAGCTCAGGAATTTAAATATTTTTAGAAGTAATTACAAGGGCTAAACAGGTGAAAGCTCTATTTTTTTTTTTTTTTGCCCACAGTCCTGAGGAGGAGGGAGCCACCTGCCCAATTAGCCCAATCACAGAATCACAGTATGGCCTGAGTTGGAAGGGACCTTTTAAAGGTCCTTTAATTGATGACCCCCCACCCTTGCCCCCAATGAGCAGGAACATCCTCAACTAGACCAGACTCCTCAGAGGCCAGTCCAGCCTGGCCTTGAATGTTTTCAGGGATTTCTGGTGAACCTTAGAAACCTTTCCTTCTAACAAAGAGAAGGACCAGAGGGTGAAGCCTTGGTGCATTCTCCAAATCCCTTAAAAAAATACAACATTTTTATGAAAGATTGTGCAGGAACACCTCCAGGGGGGGTAGCCCAAGGCTCCTGCCCAGGCTGGATCCCTGCAAATGGTGATTTTGGAAAGAAAAACTCTATTCTATCAAAAGTGCCATGTTTTCCTCTGCACCAAAAATAGTCCCTCTTAGAACAGAGCCAACCGAGGCAAAAATGTTTATTACATAGGAGAATTACAAGAGAGAAGTGCCTGAATCAGAACAAAATGTAAAAGAGGGGAAACAAATGTAAAAAGCTCTATAAAAGTTTTAATGGATCCTTTCAGATGTGGAGTGGCATTTTAATGTGATACTTAAAATTATTTCTCTTTTTTTTTCTCTTCAGCTTTCAGGCAGACCATTAATCCGAGGGCCTTTTTCTGCCTGCAGGAGTAACTCTCCAAAGCAGGCACCTACCAGACACTGGCTGGTGGGCAAAGCACAGATGGGGTGGGAAAAATCAGAGCCCTGGGCTTTGCAGCACGGGGAGGATGGTGTCACAAATGCCACATACCCAGTGAGACCCAAGAGCAGCCCCTGGGAGCCTTGTTTGGAGTGGAAGGACAAACAGCCAGCTCAAAATGGAGAGGGAACATCTCCTGCTGCTTACACATGGACACAGATACAGCAGGGCAGTCCTTGCTAGAAGCTTCTTCTTTCCTTATGCCAAGGATCTACTTTTAGGATTTGGCTCCAGCCTATGCATTTCCAACACCCTAAAAGTCTCAAACTCTTTGCTTAAATATCTTTGGCCTATTGCTGACCTTTCTGAATCCCTGGAACAGCCATTTCTTCTTGCTGATGCAGATGCAGGAAATTCTTAACTAAATCCTAACTGAGAGCCAGAAAAGCAGATAAGCAGGCTAATCCCATCAGACCCCAGGCTCCCTGGGACTGCAGGTCCAGCCCTTGTTCTGCAGCCCAGCTCAGCAGTTTGCTCACCCCTCTCTTGGCTGTACTGCATGTACCTCTCCAGGGCTGGGAAGGAAAGCATCCCCACTTTCCAAGGAAAAGAGAAATATTTTGCTGCCCTAAATTGATTTCCTGACATTTGTGGCGCATGAAGCCAGTCTCTGGCTACTGTTCCCTTCACTGCAGACCTTGCAGAAGTCTGTGGAAAATGTATTCAAAGGAACACACGTGGTTCAGGTGGTGGGGGTTGTGTGTATTTTTTAGGTTCTGGGTGCATAAGAAGCCCTCCCCACTCCTCAAAACTCAAATTCTCACCAGAAATATGTGATAATAATCCAGTACAGGGGGAAAACGAAATGCCAGCCATTCACTCATTAATGAAAGAGCACCAAACTCAGTGAGAGCAGTGAGTGCTGCCGAGGGTGCCCCATGTGCAGCAGCTGCTCCCCACAGCAGAGCCCTGCCAGGAGCCCCAGTTTGGCTCAGAGAGGTGGCAGGGGCCAGCCCACCCCAGCAGTCCCTCCTGATGTTAAAACCAGCCCTGCAAGGGCTGCTGCAGAGGAGGGGAGGGCAGTGTGCCCTGTGCTTATCTGCAGTGCCTCTCCATAACTCACAGACCCTGTCCCATCCACCACCAAAGGTTGGAGGTCTCCAGTCTCCTCTTTTTGCCTTTGTTTCAGAATAGCCCCCTCTGCTAATGCTTCCTGGGCAATTCTCCCTCAGCCTGCAAGCAGGCAGCATTAAAGTCACAGGCAGCACGGAGAGGGTGAGAAAACAATGGAGTTGGTTGGAAATAACATTAATAAATTAACTTGCCCAAAGGTTAGTTTTGTCCCCTTGCCTTTCAGGCTTCTGTAAGGCTGCTCTTACCAAGTCTGCTCACCCAGAAGAGACCTGTGGTCTCTGCAAAGCCCAGCCATGGCTTGGTTTGCCTGTGCTGCAGCTGCTGGAGCCCTGCCCTAACCCAAAGGACAGCCTGGCACAAGATCAAAAGACAAGTGGGCAGCCTTTCAGCTTGGAGTTGTCTACTGCCCATGTCCCAGAAGCCGACAAGTCTTGTGCTGGAGGTGGAAGCCTGAAGGTCAAAAAACAATCCCATGCCTAAAAGCAAAAAAGTAATTCCAGAAGAGGGTGAGTGACATTGCAGACACGCTGTGCAGAGAGCTCGTGGGGCTGGGGTCATGCCTGCAGGACAGCCTGGGGCTTTGGCCCTGCTCTCCTCACAGCTGGGAGAAAAATGATCCTTGGAGGACAAGAATACAATATCTACAGCGCTGTTGTTTCAAAACCACTATTTAAAAAATATATTTGCTCTACCAAGTGCCACTTAAAAGACTGGCTGCAAGTGATCAACGTCATTTCTCCCTCAGAGAGCCAAATTTCTTCACCCCAACACACGTCACCTGCTGAGGCAGTCCCAGCTGCTGTGCCACAGGCTGCTCAAGTGTCTTGGTTTGAAAGACAGGCACCTGCCAGCAAAAAGCTGGAATCTCCCTTTGAATAGAGAATGTAAACCCCCTCCCTCAGATTATTATAATTTTGCAATTGGAGGCTCTCAGGCAAAGATTTGGGAGTGGGAATAACAGTCCTTTATTTACTAGGAATATTAGACAAAGCAAAGACAAATACAAATGTAATAGCACTAAGAGAAAAGCAGAAACAAAGAAACAACAAAACCTCAGAAAATGCCCTGACAGAGTCAGGGATGTGACCTGACACCCTGGGTATCAGGGTGGTGAAAGCAGTCCAGATGAAATCCTCCTTGAGCAGTAAATGCAGTTTTATGAAGTGAAATAGTCCTGTAGGAAAGTCCGATGGTGACGAAAAATGTGTTCAGTCTTCCTCTGGAGAGAAATCCAGTAGAGAGAGAGAAAACAAGCAGGGTCCCCTGGTACTCCAGTCCTTTCGGAGCGGTGTCCTCGGACCAAAACTGCTGCTCACTGCTGTTCCACCCGGAGAAACCTGCTGCCTCCTTTGTTTAAGTCAAGTATCCATAAAGTACCCAGCAATGAGTTACCGAGCAAACCACCAGGAAAAAATTCCACAAACACAAAAGAAACAGATCCAGCCCCCAACAACAAGGAACACGGGGCCCCTCACACCAAAGGTCCAGCCAGCCCCGCTCCTCACCCCGGCTCCAGTCAGCAGCAGAGCAAGGCTGTGACCCTCAGCAGGGCTGCCCTGATGAACACGAGCTCCTGCTGCCTCCCAGCAGTCACCCACAGGCCCTCTTCCATCAGTGCCAAGAGATGAGCACTGGGGAAGGGCAGCCTGGGGACTTTGGGGTGGGCAAATGCTGCAGTGGATGGCCCACCCTGCTCTGTGCAGGAATAGCAAGGGGGAACCTCATCTTCCCTCTCTCTCCCAGGTCTTCACAAATGGAACATTTTTGCTTGGTATTAAAATTGGTGGATATTGATGTTGCCATAATTATTACTTGAATAAAGTAAGAAAAAAAAAACCAGAATACTAAGAAACATTAAGCTCAAAACCAGGAGTTCAGCAGCACAGCTGAAGTACTTCCAACCCTCTCCTATCAAAAATAGACAGAGAATGAAGGAACCTCTTGACCATGTCCTTATCTCACCCTTCTGAGCTCCAGGGACTGGAGGGTTGGGGGAGAATTGTGTGCTCTACACAGCAGATTATTAAAGGTTGGTCTAACAGATGCAGAATGTATTTGTAGATCACATATTACACAGGTACTCTGTGTTACACAGCTTCCACATCTTCAGATTCACCCACATCACTGGGACAGCATCACCTCCCTGAGAGTTATTGGAAGCCCCAAAGCCCCCACAGATGCTAGCTATGGTGCTCCCACTGGTTTGACCTGCCCTCCCATGTCCCCATACCTTTGGCTGCTCTATGTATATGTTTAGTGTTTCTAGATGANTCCCATGTCCCCATACCTTTGGCTGCCCCATACCTTTGGCTGCTGATGTATGTGTTTAGTGTTTCTAGATTTTTTTTTTTTTCCTGGGCCATATCAACATATCCTGATGACAAAATATGTCAATCACAGCACGGTGAAGCAGCAAAACCAACAGTGTTGCACAGCACTACCCTTCACCAGACTGAGACCTACCCTCCTACATGAAACCTCTGATCCCACCAGAAGTCTCAAACATGGATCATCCCCATGTCTGTGGCACTTTTTGCAGTCGTTCTCTGAAGGGAGTGGCCCAAAGGCAGCAGCTCAAGAAGAGCAAATGTGTCAGATGATCTTTTGTGACTGCAACGATGCTCTGGCCGTCAGCCAGGGTTTGGTGTCCTGCCCCTAAATGAGCATCACCTACTGACTGCACCACGCTGCTCCCCAGTGCTCCTGGCACAAAATTAGTAACACTGACACCACAGGGCAAGAATTTGCAAAAGAAGAACACATCACTGCCCCTGATTTTGCTGGACCATACCCAGCAGAATTTGGGGACACCAAATAGCCTCTGGTGACACCTAACACCGATCTGGTCAACTGGCAACATCATGCTGAATTTAATACTTTTAATGAGGAAAGAAAGCCCTGAATCCAGAAATAAATATTTTGAGAAAGGCCTTAATATTTTCTCAAACTTTGTTTTCTTACCTTGAATTTTTCTAGAAGGGCACACACAATAGATTGTAGACATTTTGTCCCTATCTGGTATTCTCTCTTTGTAACTAAAGGAGAGATTTATTTAGGATGCTTTTAAAATTAGCTGCTGAAAAGCCTCTGCAGACAACCATCATCTTCCACAAAGAAAGTGTCAAGGGACACCAGCTAGCACTTCTAGGCAGGCACTGCTGATGGTGAAGCTTCTCCTCCCACTGTGTTTGAAAATTCCCACGTGTCTTAATGCACCTGGAAAGACTCCTGAAAAGTGTGGTTTGCCCTTTAAAAGCAAAAACCTTTCAAACCTAAAAAATAATTACATGGATTTCACATGAAGTGACACCAGTAATATGCTGTTAAATAGAGACGTGCAAGGCAACAGACAAAAATGTCAAGATCAGAAATGGACTAATCCCAAAAAGCCACTCTTACAGGAGAGACAGAGAAAAGAGGGGGGAAAGGGAAAATAACCATGGTCTGAATAATACTGGAGAGTAAGTGCTGGAAGATGCAGAATTAACCTTTTCCTAATTAATTCTGAGTCACAAGGCAAAGGAAATCAGCCAGTTGAGAGCGAGATGGGGATTCCAGCCCTTGAAATACTTTGGTTGTCCTTTAAAAGCAGCGAGAGGGGAGAAGGGGAAGCGGCTGCCGTCAGGAGAGGGGGTGGGATGGAGCTGGGACAGTGCCCCAGGGCACCAGGCACAGCCCCCAGAGCCTGGCAGGCCCAAGATAGAGACCAGCAAACGCATCCTGGAATAACAGGGTTATTCCAAAGGCAATCCAATTTTTGCGAGAGGAAAATTATCCGGGAAGTTGGACTTCAGAAGACTTCTTTAACCTCCCACGACCTTCTATTTCATATGCTCCTACCATCAGCTCTTAATTCTTGAAATATTACCATATTTAGTAACATGAGAAGATGTGAAATTATTTGCTGAAGGTATAAAGTAACGAAAATTTGATTTTTTTTTTTTAATTTTGAGTCTGGATCTGCAGTTCTCAAATCATCCAACAACTCACTGCAAACCTCCTGCATCATCCCTATGGCACATACCTTGAGTGCGACTTGGCCAGAAGCAGGGGATTTTTTTTCTCTTCTTTATTTTTAAACCACTTCATTTTTATTAACACCCACACTCTTCCATCTCAAGATGGAGAGCTCTCATGGACACTGGACTCCCACAAATGCAGATCTGGCAAATGACGTGGAGAGGATTCAGGTGGAGAGCGACACTCGGTTCTGTCTGCCTGCTCCTCTCGAAGCTCATTAGAGCAGCAGAAGGTGCAGACCTGCTGTCTGGCACAATAATGTTGAATCTGGGAAAATACACAGCTTTAAAGAATGCTGCTTGCTTCCTTGAATTACGTGCTGTCACTCTACACAAAGCCCTCGACTGATGTGATGATAAACAGGGGGAAAATATTTAGCAGCACTAAAAAGAAAAGAGGAACAGAGAGGATGGAAAGATTGCTGTGTTTTACTGCAGAATTCAGGCTGCCTTTTTTTCCCTTGCACCTCCCATTCAGCTGGGTGTTATCCAAGAGGACAAGATATTTTTCTGAGTCCCTTAAATGGTATTTTTTGACTCAAGTCAGCTAAAGAAGCCTGGATTTCTATTCATATTAGTCCTTGGATTTACATGTAGCTCATTTAGAGCAGCCAGCTTTTTTCCATCTGTGCATGAAGGTTAAAAGGCATCTTGCTTGCCTTAACCCAGCGTGGTATCCTCAGATGCCTGGAAATCACTCAGAAACAAACAAACAAACCAGCCCACTGCAGCACTGTACACTGCAGAATAGTTGCTATGATGTCTAGTGCTAAGAAACAGAGTTATTAGTGAAGCTCTGAGGTTGGGCAAACATGTTTAGCAGTGAGGAACCAGGCTTGTTTTGTTCTTCTGTACTTTTTAGGACAAACTTTACTAAAGCAAAATGCCAATGGAAAAAAAAAATGTTTCTTTTGGGGGCTTATAGGTTTTATGAAAGGGAGTTTATCTAAGGGGAAAAAAAAAAGGAGAAGCAAAAACATGCTGCTCTATTTCTTCAATTACAACTTTCCCCTGCTATGGCCTTTCTTGCTCCCATTCAGTATTGGATTTGTGGCTACTGCTCCTGGCAAGCAATGAAAAACCTGGAAAGGGAGATTCTGTGGAGAAAGCTTGCTAGGAGAAAAAGCCCTTCCCAAATGAAGATTGATTTTCTCAACCCTTCCTTCAGCAATCTGCAGTGCTGTCAGAAGATTCAGAGAGAAAAACACTTTGGTGTTTGTTTTGGGTTGTTTTTGGTTGTTTTTTTTTTGAGGGATGAGGTCCCTTTACAACAGATCTACACCACCAAAAACCAAAATCTCTCAGGTATGTGAGATCCCCATGTACTTCTCCTGTGCCCTCAATCCCCAAGCTCTCCCTGTCCTCCCCTTCCTAAGTGATGAGGAGCAGAAGAGATGAACAGGGGAAGCTGTGGGACCTGCCTGCAGCTGGCATTGTGCAGACAGGTACAGCTGCCACAGATTTATATGTCACTCAGGGGAATTTTTAGTGAAATGATTCAAGCAGCACCATGTGAGTATGAGATCAGGGTGAGAGCCAGGTGAAAAGCAATGGCCCAGCAGCTGCTTGGTTTGGAGGACTAATTATGGGACAGAGTCTTACACATCTGGGTCATAGCTTTACATCCATCTCAGCTGCACACGAGCGACAAGGTCAGCACTCCTTGGTGGCAGACAGGAGATGCTCTGCAGGTCCAGACCTGTTTGCAGGGCACTGGGCTGCTCCTCAGGGTACCCCGCATGGCAGGGACTAATTGATCTTGGTGTTGGCAGCCTAAACAGAGATCTCAGGGCTGATTTGATGCACAGCAAGAGGCCAGCCTGGAAGATTGGGCACCCTACCAGCTTCCCTGCCACCCAGAGACCAGAACGCTCTCCCACGAGCTCAACACTGGGACACAAAATGGACTTTGGCAAAGGATCAAGAGTAGCAGAGTGCACCCAGTGCAACCCCTTCACCATCCTTTCTCACAGCAGGAGTAACCTTTATGTGGCTGCAGCCCTGAATCATCTGAGAGGTCTCCAGAAAGCCTGGCAAGACAGCCTGGAGCCTGTGGACAGGCTTTAATAGTTAAAGATCCACGAACTAAAAGAAAGCCAGGATATACACACACCCATTTGAGGGCTGCAGCAGCCTCGTGGTGCGGGCAATGGGAGATTCTCTGGGGTGGCAGAGGGGGAGGCTGACAGCTCTGGGGTGGGTTACAGGCTGCTGCAGGGCACCAGCAAGCGGTCATGCAAAACCCTGAGCAGCACCACGGTTCAGTCCTGCAGCCAGCACATGTAAATAACTCCTGGTGAACTGTGCTCGGGTTAAAAAGCAAGTTCAGCCCGCTCATGGCTGTGATTTGAAGGCGGGGTCACCGCCTGTAACCCAGAGCACGACAGCACACGAGAGGGCAACTCTGAAACCCCCAGTGCTCGCTGCGTAAACAAACTAATTTGCAGCCTGACATTTTAGCTGTGTCCTATGTAGATTACTTTCTGCTTATTCAATACTTCTGAATAAAAATGCTTAATGCCTGTGAAGTAATAAATAAGCTATTAATACTGTGCGCCGTGGATGCTCAGTACCTGATTTAACCTTCTTTTTCTTCTTCTAACCTCAACAGGGGCTCTGAAAAATATGCAACTTTTTTTTTAAGCTAAGTTAATAAGTGTTTTGAATCACTGAAAATAATTACTATCAAGAACAGACAGCAGTATGCATAGGGCATATAAAAGCCAGCAAGAGGAGAGTGCAGGTGAGAGAGAAGGAGAACAAGAGAGAAAATGCTGTCAAATACCTCAAATTCTTCCAGCCTAGATTTCTGATTTTCACATATAAGAATAAACAGGTTTCAAAATATACCTCTGTGAAGAGGAAGTAACTCTGGAGGTCCAGGATGCACCCCACTTTTGACTTTTGGATGCTCTCTGACCCTGTCTCTCCCAGGGTGCTGAGCTGGCTTCCCCCTGGAGCCCTGTCAGGTCACACCAATGCAGTTGGGCAAGATTCACATCCAACTTCGGGGTTTAATAATTTGATTTCAGTTCCTCATTTAACCAGTTCACACAGTTCTCCATCTTTTTGGGAAGTTGCTTTTTCTTTCCTTCTTCTTTCACTGCCTTAACGCGGGCACTCCATCGGTGACCTCTGTAAAAGGATAAGTTAAAACCCAAAGAGCTGTGGTGGGCAGAGGCTGTCAGGGAGGCCAGCTGGCCTGTGACAGATCCTCTTTGACTATTTCTCACCCTGCTGTCATGCCCAGCTCCATGAACCTGGCCCTGACCAGGTACTCAGCAGTGAGTTCTGGGATGTGCACCCAGAGCCTGCTGCTCTTTCATTCTTTTCATGCCATCATGTCCCATCAGCACTGCTCATCACAAACAGTAACTCAGGTTGACATCATTCCTACCAGAGATGGGAGCTATTGAATTATCCAAGGACAAACCTAAATACTAGCTTTTAAAGGATAAGTGATCTACTAAAAGCAAGTATTGTTTTGGACATGCCATGTCATATTTATCACGCCTGGCTCTGCATTGCACTGGTATCTTCTGCCATGTCATCAGAACAACATTAAGTAGCATGGCACAACATGACAGATGCCTCAGCAATGAGGGAAAGACACTCTCTAGATTCCAAGTCCATTATAGCTCATCTCAAATAAAAGATTCAAAGGATATGAATGATGGTGTGTCTGCAGGCCAAAAATGACTCAAGTCTCCTCAATTATCTGCAGAAAACAGATCTCAATTCACATGTTTTTCACATAATTAATGCCCCACTTGCTTCTATTAAGTGTTATTTCATTATCATCCTATTCCAAACAACCTGATTACAAAGCAGGAAAATCTCTTCTTTCAGCTTTGTAGCAACAATAAAAATTCTCAATAAAGGCACAATTCCTTTTTGTCACAGCATATGGCACAGTTGAGATGGCCACAATACACAGAGTATCATCACACAACTTCAGAATGCTTCAACCCACACAGAGTAACACCATACCTCTTCAGAAGGCATCTTCCCATACAGAGTAACACCACACCACTTCAGAAGGCTGCAGGCATCTGCCTTTCTTGCTCTTCAGCCCAGCCTTTTGTAGCCCTGGTGTTCCTGCAGTGCCCCTGTGTGCCCTCTGCTCCCTTTTGTGGGTTGCTCAGTGCCCCTGGGCACTCCATGGCTCATTGCTGTCAGTGCTGCTCACCTGCTCCTCACAGCTGCACCCACTGGGGATGAGGCTGGGCCCAGCCCCACTCCCAGTCACCCCAAACTCTGTGCCTACGCCTTTTAACTACAATACTCATCATAATCCCTTATTTACTGCTAGAAAATCTCCCCTCTGTTATGACAAGGCATCACCTCAAGTAATCTCCACAACAACACAAGAACACTGTCAGTCTTCACAGGAGCAGCCCATTCTTGTCCTTTCCAAGAGGGTTGATTTCTCAAATATTCCTTGAGAAATTTCAGAAGACAAAAAAATCATTGAGAACGTATTGTAATAAAAAGTATCTTAGGAGAAAGGTGTGTATTCAGCTTCAAGTTATTAGAAGCTTTCTAAGTTTTACTCCCTTTTATTGGAGAGGGAAAGAAAAAACAGACAGGTTATCCTGCCTTTCACTGAAAACTACATCCCCTTTTTCCAGAAATATCCAAAGGTGAAAGGGAAAAGTAGCTCTGTTTCTATATACAGCTTCTGATCTGAAACTGGGAAAAACAACAGCATTTTCTTCCAAAGAACACAGCACTTTTGAAGGAAGTAAAAACATTGGTGAGCATTTCAACCACACTTCCTAAAAGCCCACCCTCCATTTGGAAAGGGCTTTTACCAGAAACAACAAAACCCCTTCCCTGAAGCTCTGGCTGCCTGGTCCCTGTGACCTTGCAGATCCTCACAGCCACCACAAAGGCCCGGCGGCGGGAGCAGTGTCAAGGACGAAGCTGGTTCCCTGCTCCAAAGGCAGAGCTTGTTCCTGTAGGTAATCACGGCCCAACCTGCAGATCCTGCCATTTTTCACGTCCTTTTAATATCACCTCTGTATCATTTTTTAATGGAGCTGCTCCTCCTGCTCTGTGCCCCACATATCTGCTAGAGGAATACAATGCACTGGCAGGTCCGGGCTGACCGGCCATATGCTGTTCAATTTGTAGCTGCTGGTGTCCTGACCTCTCTTTTGTCCAAGCTGCAGAAAAGTCCAACTGAGCAGCTGAAATATTCTCTTTTATCTGAAGCTAAGGAAACTATTTTTCCCCCTACACAAAATTTAATTTGCTTTTCAAAGGAAAAAAAACCCAAAAAAACAAACACGTAGTTTATTATTGTGCTCCTCGAATGTCTGAGGAAATACACAGAAAATGCCTGGCACATATGGTATTTTTATGTGGCTTATTTTTTTCCTTTGTCTGCAAGTCTACACAGAATCATTACTATTTGGCACACAGCAAAAGGAAGTCTCCTGTGCACAACATGATTTAGTCTGGCCGATAAAGTGGAAGTGGATTTCTTCATTGCATATTAAGTTCTACTAGATACCATTTGCACAAGAGAGTAAAATTGCAGTTTCATGTTGTTCTATGCTGATGCATTTCCTGTCAGACAGCCACATCTCTCTCTTTCCCCAAATATTAAAATTTCTCCAAGCAGCAACTCTCCTAATTTCCCATTCTCACCCATGGGCTCTCCAAACACAGTTACTCTCGTGAGCACAGAGGCGCCAGCTGGGAGCCAGGCACTGGGGTTCCCTCCTGTGGGGAGCAGGCTGGGGGGCCATGGGACAAACAGAGCCCTTGCAGGGAGGGCCCTGCTCCCCTGCACACCCCAGGGACTGTGCTGCAGGAGTGGTGGTGCCACCCTGGAGCCTGTTCCAGCCACTGCCTCACCCACAGCCTCTCTCTGCTTCTCAAAGGCGCTCGCTGCCCGTGCGCCGAGGATGCTGCTGCATCCTCCTCCAGCCCCCCTTCCACCAAACTCCCTCTCTTCCAGCAGAAGCCCCAGGGCCCACATGCTGCCCAGATCCCAATCCACCTTGTGCATGGGTGGTGGGTTTCCCCTTGCTCCCCTCATGCTAAATATTCCTGCCAGGACCTGCCAGGCTTCATGCAGCCTCCGGGGCTGAGTGCCTCGCCTCGGGAGCTGTGGAGAAGTAAGAGGTTTCCCCTCCCAAGCTCAAGTGCTTGCTCCTCTACACAATACACTACATCACATCCGAGATACTGATACCTTCCCAAAATGTAAGGGCTAGTAACTGCTGCTAGAGGAGAGCTGGTCCACAATCCACTGCAGTTGTTGGCATCCATCAGCAGGCTGGGGTGAGTTGTACTGGTCCAGACTGGCTGCTCGGTGCCAAAGACAGTGCAGGAAATCAGTCTCTGCTTCTCTAACCCTCTACATTTCTTCTCTAATGCTATCAGAGCACAACAAAGCACCCTCACTCACAGGGTGCCTCCAGTGAGACTGACTCAGACATTCTACTTGCTTTAAAAAAACCATCAAAACCAACATTAGGGGTCCATGGACTAATTTCTCTGGGCTGTGTCCCGGGAAGAAGCAACCTGTGCTGACAGGGGAAATGTCTTCCACTGGAATAAGTCCCATCAGCATTGTTAGTCTCACTGCCTAATAACATAACTCAATCATCACACGTTTAACAAACCAGCCAGTCCAGCCTCTGTTTCCCCAGAAGCTTCTGACCAGTGTCAAACAACCCTGGCTGAGCAGCAGAGGTGCCAATGGCATGACAAGCGTCACTGTGACAGATGGAGCAGGCTGACAGGAGGGAAATGGCACTGTGACCCAGCCCTCAGAGAGGCCCTTCAGCAGCAGGCAACCAGATTTCATGTCTTCAGCCCTTGCTGGGTGCAGACACTGCTGGCTCTGGTGCACGATATGCAGCATCACTTCTTCCCAAGCCACGTCCCATCCATCTCCCCTTTTTTGTCCTGTCCAAGCATAGCAGATATCAGCCCCTCCAGCCACCAGCCCTCCCATGCTGGGCTGTCCTCCCACACCTTCCACAGCTCTTCCCATTAGCCAGCCCTTCACCTTAGTTAGATGGCCTCACCCCATCTCTTTGAAGTGATTGGTAGCTTGGATATGAAATGTAATAAGATAACAATGACCCGTATGGCCCCTGCCGTTCTTCCCTCCCCTATTAATTCCCTTCTCCATCCTTTCCTGTCATTTTGTTTTACCTATTACTCCATGCCTAATAAATTATCAGTAATGCTCCAGCATCAAACATTTATTATCTTGAGCACCACGTGAGTAATGAGTGAGTTAACCTCCAATTTTTGTCCGTATAATTCACGCATATTGATTTTACATGAAAAGAACTCTTGACTTACATCGGATGACCCTGATAAATTTAATCTCCTTAATTCCCCTTCTTTCTAAATAAATGTAAAATGTTTTCCTCTAGAAAGTTTCTCACCAGTAAAATCTGTATTGAAACTTGGCAAAAAACCCTCCTCCACTACTCTGCCAAATTAATCGATAAAATTAAAAACCCCAAACTTGCATAAAAATTCTCCAATTCCTCCAAGCACTGGCAGCCCAGCAGCCTGACAGCATTGTTACAGAAGTGACAGGTAATCAGAGCTGACAGCTGGTATCAAAACCCCCAGCTGGAATTTAGCAACAGAATGGGACAAGTACCAGTTTGGGGCCAGCTTTTCTCCTGTTCCCATCACCTCTCCTTTCCCCACAGCCTTGCCTCAGGAATGATGGCCCAAGAAGCAGTTCTGGGAAGGGAGCATAGGGACAAACAGCACCTCTTCCCAAGCCATGGGACCCTGAAGAATCCTTTGCCATGGCCCTTGTAGCTCCATCAGGGCTGCTGTCCCTGGCTTGGTTTTGCTGGGTCAGAGGACTGACCAGGAACCCAAACTGTGCTTGGTGCTGGTTCCTCTGGGGTGTCACAATTTTCCATAGGATGCACACGGGGCTGGGAGTTTTAAACACACAAAAACTTGCAGAAGGCTCACAGCAGGAGTCAGGAGAGTGTTTCTTTAGATTCCATAGACAGGGCAGCTCTCTCCTCCATCATCCATCTGTGCCAGGTACAGCAGAAGGTTGGTGCAAAAAAGGCTGGAGGAGACAGGCTCCAGAGACGGGCTGGGAAGCCAGCTTGGCCAGCAGCTGGGACCACATCCAGGCCAGGGCTTTGCCACAGCCCAGCAAAACTGGAGGAAAAAAAATTAATTTGGAAAATTAAAAAGATATTTTGCCACGGGAAAGATACGTAGCTGGGCACGGACACAGATTGCTCCCTGCCAGAGCAAGGTAAGCTCTCTGGAAAAATTCCTCCTCTTTGCCTTGGCTCCAGGTCCCAGCCAAAATGAAGGGAGGGAGAGAGGAAGTGAGATGGGCAGGATGCTGTGCTGAGAGGGGCTGACTCTGGCAGCCCTCTGGAGACACAAACACGTCCTTCCTAGGGAAGGGTGTATCAGGTGGTGCTGGCAGGGAGAGCTCGTGGAAACAGAAAGGTTTTGTTTAGGTTGTGCCTTTAAAATATGTCCACTCCCCTCTCAGCCTGCATATTTTACAGTCTCAGCATAGTTTCCCCTGTGGACAGCTCTGGCAGACTCGGTGATTTTTTTTCCGAAGTGAACTCACTCACAAATGCATTTTTCAAGCTCCCACAACTTGAAGAATAGAAGTTGCAGCCTGAGGAAAAATTTTTAAAAAAACCCAAAAAACCAAGGACCAAGAAAAGGTAGCACTGCAGAACATCCAGTGGCTCAAGCATACAGTATTTGAAATGGGTAACTCATTTGCATAGTTCTTCAGTCATTAGGTTTTATTCCTTTTCATGGTAAAATGTTTTTTTTTCTTCTTCTGTGTACAAAGGAAAGGGCAGGAATCATGGTCATTTGGACTCCAAATAGATGCTTTTAACCTGCAGGATGTAGGGAAATTATGAAGTATATTTGGTCAAATATTAGAATGTTATATGTCAGCTCCCCAGATATTAGAATCTTATATACCCAAGCACTGGAAACATCTGTGTTGCAGCAAGAAGTCCTGTTTCCAAGCAAATGTAAAGGAGAGAAGACAGATATTGACTGCCTGAGAACATCAGTACAGGATGAGCTACCCAAGTCCACGGAATGTTGCAACATTTTCCCTGGTGATAACAGATAGAGTTATGCTCTTTTCTAAATAAACAGCTTGGTATTTCATCATGCCAAATAGTTCCTTTTGGTGCTTGGGAACACAGTGCCTCTGCCACCACACCCAGTTTATCACTGTTCCCCCATATCAGCCACGCTGAATCTTATGATTCTTTCTTACTGAAGAAACCCTGGAGAATCCAGGCAGGACAACCAGAGTGCCCAGCTAATCTCCACACCCAAGCAGGGAATCCAAGCTCCTGGCATTCCCCCCACCCATGCAACACCACACTTGTTTGTTTTGGATTTCTTACTAACAAAATGAATAGAACAGAAATAGAATAGAAATAGAAAAGAATAGAATAGAATAGGAATAGGAATAGAATAGAATAATCATCACCTAAATTATTTTTAAAGCACTGTAATAATAGCAATAATAACAATGAAATATTTACATTATTATTTTTTTAAAAAACCCCAAAGCCCAGTCTGGTGTTGCATGAGGCGGAAGAGATTTTGGGAGATTTGATTCACCATGAGTAAATGCTTTATAAGTTTGTTGTTATAGCAATTATTACAAATTATCATCAGGATGCTGACACAAGAATAAATATACCGATACCATTTTATTCTATATTGTCGGAGTACATTAACGTGATTAATGTAATAATTCATGAATTTTTTTACAGTAGTAATTTACTTTTTTAAAGCATGTCGACATATTCTAATAACCGTGATATTGATTACAGCAACAATTCAAACACTTTTAATTATTCTTGTTAGCTTAAGCCCTTCCGACTTTACAACAGGCTTGAACTCCAGTGCACACACACAATCTCTCTCCCAGACCATCACCTCCTTGTCCTCCCTCGGCCGGGCCCTTCGGCGGGGCCGCATTCCGCGGTATCTCCTGCCATCTACTGATGCTCGGCGGAGGCAGCGGGCGCGGAGCGACACTCGCCTCCAGCCGCTCCCAGCGGGACGGGGCAGGCTNNNNCCGGCCGCGGAGGCGGGCGGCGGGCAGGTGAACGCGCTGACCGTGCTGGCCCTGCTGGAGAAGCTGGTCTCCATGCTGGAGACGGTGGAAGGCAACCAGCGGCAGATGGAGCAGAGGCAGCGGGGCTTGGAAGGGGCGGTGCGGGGCATCCAGAGCGACCTGGTGAAGCTGTGCCGCAGCCACGGCGCCACGGGGGAGACGGTGGAGAAGCTGCTGGAGAAGTCGCGGAAGGTGTGCGCGCACACCCGCGCCGTGCGGGAGCGCCTGGACCGCCAGTGCGACCAGGTGCGGCGCCTGGAGCAGCACCACGCCCAGCTGCTCCGCCGGGACCGCTTCAAGGTGCTCATCTTCCAGGTGAGAGCCCCTCCGCAAGCTCGGAAACCAGAGCTGTCTTGGTGCGAACTTGGCAAATGTGGAAGAAAAACCTTTTCACCTTAGCGCGCTTGGGGAAAGAGTAGTTTTCTGCTAGCTCGTAAACTTGGGGAAAGCGCCCTCTTTTATTCTTAGCAAATTCAGGAGAAACGCCCGCTTTTCCTCTTCGTGGACGTGCGGAAAGCATATTTTCCTAACTCTTAGGCAATCTGGGAAACAAGCTGTCTTTATTACTCATGCAAACTTGGGGAAAACACTTTTTTTCCTTTGTTTTCTTTTTCTTTTTTTGGTAACTTTTAGCAAACTTTGGGAAAGAACAGAATATTCTCTATAACTCTTGCAGTCTTAGAGATAAAGTTGTCTTTTACTAACTCCTAGCACACGTGAGGAAAGAGACCTTGTTTTGCTAACTCTTAGCATGTGTGAGAAATCTGCCACCTTTTATTCTCTGCAAATGAAGGGAAAGAACCGTGTTTCTCCAAGCATATGTTTGGGGAAAGGTTTGTTTAATTGTGCATTTTGGGGTTTAAGTAAACTGGAGGGGCCCTTGCGTTTTTCCAAACTCTTGGCAAACTTGAGGAGAGAGCCCATTTTGCAAACTTGCAGTAGAAATGCTCCTAAAAACTGCCACTGCCTTTGCCCTTGGAGGCAGGAGAAGGGCAGGGCTGCATCTCCCTGTCTCCTCGTGCCCCACTTCACTCTGCAGGACTGATCTGGCCCATTCAGGGATGAGCTAAAAATTCAGCTTAAAAACTCAGCTTCCTGGGAGTCCATCCAGTGATAGCAGCAGTTTGCATATTTTCCCCTCTTTAAGCAATGGTCTGGCTAGAGCACGCCGCGAGCTTTAACTAAACACGGGACGTGACTTTCACATATTTCAAAGAAATAAAGACAGGCCTCCACAAATCGCTGAGGGAGGGCAGGAGAGCAAATGCTGGGCTGGGGTGGTCACAGCTCGGGCACCACACCATCGTGAGCTTGTCAGCTGGGCGTTACCTCTGTCAGCCACTAGCTCTGCTCCTTGGGTTGTTGGGGTTTTTTTCCTAAACAATCCCAAAATAAGAGAGCGGTGCTTGATTGTAAAAAGCTGGCAGGCCTGGTTAGTGCACAGGCAATTCCTCCAGAAAGGAAGCCCCCACCTCTCTGCTTATTGTTCTCCCAAATTGCAGCCCAGGCTTGTCAGGCCAGAAGAGGAGGAGCTGTGGGCATGTTTCCACCCCAGAAGGAATGTGGAAATTATTCCAGAGACTGGGTAAATTAAAAGACACATGTTCTCTGCAGTTCTGCAAGTAATTTAGGATCCATAACTGTGTGTCAAAACACTGCCACCTCCCAGGCCTCGTTAGCTAATGACTGACTAATGAACTGCCAGGTTCAGACCTAGACATTGTCCTGTGGGGTGGGTGCACCAGCAAGGCCTGGGGGAAGGTAATTTTTAACATTTCTCATACCTCTGAGCGTGAGAATTAAGGCCTTGCTGTTGCAAGGAGTGTCCTCCTCCAGAGAACTCAATATTTACTATTTTAGGATGACCTAATGCAGAGAGGAAAGACAAACAGAGCTCTGTGTGTGCAGGACAGTTGACATTACCTTGGGTGGGGATCTTCCACTGGCAGCGATCTGCAGGGACTGGGTGAAAGCAGCAACAAAAATCACCAAGAAGGGTTTGAGGACTAAAGCAGTGTCCTGCTGGCTCCTTTCCTGACACTAAATGGGGGTGTCAAGCTAAGACCTGTTTAAACCTCTGAACCTTTCCTTAATACTGCCCAAACCTAAGGCAAACTGCACAAACACAGGCCCGTGTCCCAGTACAACAGATAAAGAAAACCCAGTGCCTGCCCCTGGGCTGGTGCCTTTGGACAGCAGGTCTGTTCTCCACAGCTTTTACAGGGATTTAGGTGACTCTGTTCCCATCTCTTATCAGAAAATGTCACCCCAGTGCAGGATGATGAACTTAACCAAGCCCAAGTCAATGCAGATCGGGAACACAAGACTTAAAAAAAGAAACACTGCAGTTAAATTTACTTTAAAAAAATCAGCTGTGAGCTGGGAATTGCTCCTGGCAGTGGCCTGCAGTTAAATGGCAAACGTGGACTGTCCCTCCTCCAGCCTGAAAGGAGATTGCTCCTGAAAGGAGGAGGGACAGTCTGGTAGTCAGTAGGGCCACTGCCTTGCTAGGATAACTGCACAGGGGGGAAAAACAGCAGGCTAGCTGCTTTTCTGTCCTGTCTTGCACAGGAATCCATGGAAAAACAATTGCAGGAAAGAGAAGTCACAGTAATGAAGCCATATTGACGCCAGATTCCTGTGAAAACAAAGGGGAATCTGGATGTATGGGACTCCTCTTCAGCTGGGGGATCCTTCTTTTCCACTGAAAAAAACAATGCCAAACTTCACAGAGCACGTTCCTCGTTAGAACCAGCTTCCCCAGCTTAGGCAGACAGCTCAATACGAAAATAAAAATTCACATTTGCGATTCAGTTCTGCATTCACCATATACCCTAAACTCCCTCATACTTAGTGGGAGCACTGAGCATAGCCAAAACACACGACTGAGCTCCAGCTCTGCATTTATTGAAGTTGTGCTGCCACGTTCCAGCATCAGCTTTCCCTCTGCATATGCACTGAGAATGAACTGTGTTTAGAAAAGTTCACCTATTTACATATTTTCCATTAAAATGCTCTTAGTTTTCTCTCCCTAGAATGTCTGCATATATTTCTTTAATTGGTGGCATATTTTAAGGGAGCTCCATTCCAAGAATTTGAGGATGCAAAAGTTATTATAAATGACACAGCAATTCAGCAAAACACTGAAGTGACTGTTTTAAAAATCCTTGTTAAGCTTTGGCATTGTTCCCCTCTATTTTGTTCTCACCACATGACCAGCTTTTTGGTTCTAGTTTGGTGGGGGTTTTGTTTGCTTTTTTAGCTGCAAGACCAAAATGGAAGATAAAAAAAGGCTCATGTTTAATTTTTCAATTAAATGCCATGTTTACTGGTTAAATGTCATGGAAATAGGACAGATAAAATGAGTCAAAATTGCAGCTTGGGGTCAAGCACACTAATACGCAAGTCCTTCTCACATGCTGCTGTTGGTAAATCTTTCATCCTAAAATGAAGCAAGAGGAGGGCACAAAAAATTAGCCATTTTATTGTATCTTCATGTTCAGATCACTGCAGTAATCTTTTGCAAAAGCAACTTCAAACTCACAAATGAACAAGTGAGGGAACCAGAAGAACTACAAGCCGATAATGCTGTATTCCCGCTGGAGCCCTGCAGGGAGAATACTCTGATATTGATTAATGACAAAAATGCCTCCCACAGCTCTTTGGGCTTGGCCCAGCTGTGCTGTGGGAAGTCAGGGGATGCTGCAGCCACCGCCCCAGCCTGCACAGGATGTGCACATGGGCCAGTGGCACTTTCCTCCTGCCTGCCCTCCCCACTGTGCCGTCCAAGTCTGCAGAGCTGCATTTGTCCAAAGGAAAGAAGCTGGAGCTGGTTTCAGGAGGATTTGTCATGTTTTGACCTATTTTGTGTAGCAAAACAAGTTTTAGGCTAGTGATCATTTGGGCATGTAACAGCAACATACAGAGGAGCAGGACTGGGAAAATGCCATCTCTCCTTATTGAAGGTCATGGCCTCATACGGCAAATAAAACAGAAAAACCAAACCAAAGCAGATTGATTTCCCTCATGCAGCATCAGAGAATCAGCACTTCCTGAGTAAATTAACTACCTGTTGACTCAGGCCACCCAGTTTTGTAGTATACTGTTAGGGATCTTATTCCTTTTTGTAAAAGATAGGGATGAAATTACGACCTGCAGGAAGTTCCCAAGGATGGCTGATAAAAGCCACAAGGAAGGCACTGATTTTAACTATGCAAGTATTACTAGTGTTAGCAAGAGTTGTTTTATGCAGAGGACTTGCACTATTCTATTCATCTCCTACATGGAAAAATAAAATTCAGAGGAGCTAGCTACCTATAGTCAAGCCCATCTGAGAAAAAATGCAAGGGCTGTTTTTGAACTCAGATGTGGAAAATACAAAGATGTATTGCTTTCTTAGAATTTTAGATTAGATCAAGAAGAAAAGATCAAAGTTCTACTTCTTTTGGCATGGAAAATAGTTATGCAGTTTGTAACAGCTGGCATTTTTCAGTGTATTGTTCTAGTCTTCCTAAATGAAATAGCAGACTGCTTAAAAATGTATCAGAGACAAAATACAGCTGTCACATAAACTTGTAAGACTAAAAAGTTATCAGCAGCCCACTTACAATGTGTTATCAGTAACCATGATTGAAATAGAAATGTCTGTTCCACCACAGAGCATTCCTGCTATAGCACCCTCATGTTTTCAAAGCATTTTACTTAATTTATTTTCATTTGCATTTTAATAGTTCCTGTAATCCTAAGGTCTTTCGGAAGCATGACATAGGAAGAGTGTCATTCCCATTTTATAATCACACAAATAGATGCCCAGAGGCTGATGTTTTCCAGAGCCATGCAGGCAGCTTAGACAGAGGGGTGATCACTTGAATTCCAGTACTGCCTGATAGCCAGAGACCGCCTGGGATCTGCTTTTAATTCAGTCATTAGCTCATTATTATGCAGTATATTTTTGTTTGTGTTTTTTTTTTTTCCCTTTTATAAACATGGGTAGTTTGACAGTCTCTCTTCTACTCAGTCAGAAATTTGATAAAAATTGTAATTAAATCTGTATCCTTATTCTTCTAGAGACTGCATGCAGCACTTCAGTTTAGACAGAGCTAAAATGACCTTGAGAAGGACCTTTCAGACCCATCTCTGGCTCAGACTGCACTATGATTAAACTCATATGACACCACTTTCCTAGATAAAATACTTTAAAAGTAACAGCCCACCTCTCCACTCACTAAAATCAGAGTTTTCTATACCACTCAGGCACTTACACCTGACTGTTGAGATGTCTAAAACTGTGTGTGATTACCAAGGTTTGGAAAGAATGCACTAGACATGAAAATTATGTTTTATACTGAGTTCTCGTGCTCTGGGGAATAATTCAACGCTGCACCCACTCATGTAATCCACATTTCATTAACTGCAGTGGAGAGAAAATATAAATATTTGTACAGCAGTTAACAGCTGGTTTCACTTAAAGCTGGTGCAGGTTTCCTTTGTTTTGTTATCTTGGTCACTGTTGCTGATAGTTGCAACAACATAATAGGTGTCAGGAGAAGAGTGTGGGCTTCATTAGATGTTCCACTGCAGGCAGGAGGGCTTGTAAAGCTGTGTCCCTGTGCATCTGACTGAGGCCACTGGCCCACAAAGATGTACAGAAACTGTAGGAGTAAAGCCTGTACAAACTGTCAAACCAGCATCCATTTCTTTTATACTTTTCATTTTTGTATCCACAAGGGATATTAACCAGCATACTTGAATCACTCTGTGTGTGTGTGCATATATATATATATATATATATGGTATAAAATTATTCTGCCTATTGCATATTCTTGAGTTCCCAAAGGGCTACCAAGTAGTCCTAGATTTTAATAGAATCACAGAATAACAAAAACAATTAGGTTGGAAACGAGATTATTGAGTCCAATCTGTGACCCAACACTACCTTGTCAACCAGGCCATGGCACCAAGTGTCACGTCCAGTCTTTTCTTAAACACCTCCAGGGACAGTGACTCCACCACCTTCCTGGGCAGCACATTCCAGTGTCTAATCACTCTCTCTGTGAAGGAATTTTTCCTAATATCCAACCTACCCTCTCTGACACTGAGTTTAAGTGTCCTCTTGTCCTATCACTGGTTGCCTGGGAGAAGAGCCTGACCCCCACCTGGCCACAGCCTCCTTGCAGGGAGTTGTAGAGAGCAATAAGGTCACCCCTGAGCCTACTCTTCTCCAGACTAAACAACAACCATGTACAACAGCCTTGACAGCAAATTTAGCCCAAGACACTATTCTCTGCAGTGATCACAACTGTATGCTCAGTCCTGAAATAATGAGCATGAACTTGGAAGTGTACGTGGCCTTTTTTCCCCTTAACTGTACACTCAGGCCCACTAGGGACAGATCTGAGACTATTACAACCATTTCACTCAGCACTTACTGCTTTTCTGTATCTAAAGATAAATGTGGAGGGAGGAGGGAAAAGAAAATCCTTCCAATGCATGTGAGGAAGTGAAATTGCATGCACTCTGTCTGAAAGTGATAAAAAAGGTAATGAGTAGAGACTATGCAGATCCAAGGCTGGAAGTGCTGAGAGGAGAAGGGAGCGTGCAAGGAGCCTCATTTTCTTTGCATGGGTAGATGCCTGCAAAACCTGCACAGAACAGAGTGTTCATTGTGCTGCCTCTGAGCTGCTCGGGGTTGCGGAGCTTCTGCTCTTGGTGGGCACAGACATCCCTCTCTATGACCTGCAGCTTCTGCCCTTGCTCAGCCTTTGTTTTTAGATTCTTTCTTTCTTTCTCTGTCCTTTCCTGGTTTTGTTTCTAAAAAGCAATACTTGCCCTGTTAGCTAGAAGCTCCTGTTTTCTATGTGGTATAGTGTCTTTTTATTTTTGTATACCATAAATTTGTATCCTTACGTTTCAAGGAGTTGCCCTATCCACATTTTAGTATTTACCAACAAAACTGAGCCTATTGGTTTTTGGTTTTTTTGTTTTTTTGTTTTTTTTTTTCTGTAAATAGCTGCAAAATAGGATATACTCTAAACACCATAAACTTCATGGTTTCTCAATATCAACAGTCCATTTCTAACAGCAACATATATTTTCCAGGAATATGGTGAAAGTGCTAACTGCATTTGCCATTTGAGATACTTCCTAGATGCTCCCAACACCTTTGCAGGGATATTCTCAGTCTTTGGCTCAAGAAACTGAGAGCTCTGTGGGGTTATGTGACTTCTGGAGGTCTGCACAGGGGCCTGCAGTACAACCTCCCTCCCCACGATACCCTGCCTCGTCCCCAGGGACAGGTGTACAACTTGACAGCTAAAATCTCATTAAAGAGTATCTAATATGAATTAAAATAACAGGATTTCCATTCTGCATACATCCCAGGTCACTTTGAAAAACTGGTCTTACAGCTGACAGCTCATAAGTGCTAAACTTTACCAGATAATGGTTCAGTGGGCTTTGAGTGGTTTGTTACTGGTTAAATATATTTTAAAAAACAATATATGTTCAGCACTCCTCTCATAATAGGGGGGCGGGGGGGGATCGGAATAATTGTTCAGGAGTGTATTTTGTTTATTAAATTTGTATCCTGTGAACTATGAAACTCAAATATTGTCCATTTTTTTCAGGAGGAAAATGAGATCCCTGCCAGTGTTTTTGCAAAAGAGCCCATTCCTAGCATTACAGAAGGAAAAGAGGAGCCTGTGGATGAGAACAAAACACTGGAAGAAACCTTGCACACAGTGGAGTTGGGTTCAGATGATGAAATGTTTCATGAAGGAGATGACTTGGATGACAGTGCAGAGGAGAAAACAGAAGAATCAAGAGCTGAGAAGCTTAAAAGATCCAGCCTCAAGAAGGTGGACAGCCTCAAGAAAGCATTTTCCCGCCAAAACATTGAGAAGAAGATGAACAAGATCAGCACAAAGATCGTGTCGCCTGAGCGGAGAGAAAAGATCAAGAAATCCCTTACTGTGCATCACCAGAAATCCTCCTCTGCAAAGGGCTCTGCTTTCAAAGTGGGATTCAGCACGAAGAAAGGCCGTGAAGGAGAAAGCCCCACAGAAGCTGAGGACAGACCCTCAGAAACCGCGAGCAACGACCAGGCTGAGAACGAGGATGAAGTGTCCTTCGCTGACATGCACTCGGATATGACACCCACCACCTCCCTGGCCGAGGAGGGCAAAGCAGCCGTCGACTCTCTGGAGAAGGAGGCCAGAGTGGAAGGGAAGGCCGTGATGAGCAACAACATCGAGCTGTCCATCGTGGAAGATGACGAAGAGTACGGCGTGCCTCTAGAAGTTCCTAGCCAGAAACTGTTCGATGAGAGAAACAAGCCGGTTGGCGGGGAGATGGAGCAGTCTGATGAAGAAACGAGCCAAGCAGCCGTCCTGCAGGTGGACCAGACAGCGTAGGCAGCCCGAGCCCCACTTCACCTGCCAGACACACATGGTTTCCCTTAGTGAGGAACTGGTTTCAGCTGCACAGGCAGGAGAAGCGACTCTTCCATCCTTTCCTCTGCAGTGATATTTATTGCATCGTGTTGGAATGCAGAGTGGACAAGGTCAACTATTAAGCTGCAAACGTGCTCTGTTTTAGGCCGAGTCACTGGTGTTCATGAATTGTAGAGATGCTGCCAGCTGGTTTCAGAGACTGGCAGGAAGAGAGGATGTCTGGTAGAAGCAAGCTGATCAGCTGGCTTTCTTAGAGTTAGGTCAGAGGAACGTGTGGAGAGTAGTCAAGACCCAAGCATTTCTGTTCTCTTTTCTTCCCCCAGTATTTCCCAGCACTGTGAGTAGTTTTGTATGTAAATGTAGGAGTACCAATGGGAACGTTTGATTTCAGTTGCCTTGCCCTGCTCTGTGAACACTAACAGCCTCAGTAATTGTGCACACACCTATACTTTGTTTGGGGCTTTGCTCCACAGCACCATAGGACTAAAAGAGCAGAGTACTTGGAGGGCAAAGCTGAAAACCCAGTTCCATCCATTTCAGTGGGGGAAAGATTTTTGCCAGTAGTCACTCGCTATTCATTTAGAATAAATCACTGTGTTTTAGGTGGGGGTGGGGAAACAAAAAGAATAGTATTTTTCAATCTAACAGAGTTATGGAAATACATTAATGACAAGCATGAATGTGTGATCAGTTACTGTACCTTTAAGGGTTCAGGAACTGAAAAGAAAAAACAGGTGTTTGATAGGAACATGAAGGTATCCTGAAGAATATATGAAACGCTATGAAATGTCAAAAAAGCAAAAATGACCCCCCACAGTATTCAGTCTATACTCCCAGCTTAAAGTATATGTACTCAGATAACACAAATTAATTCATAGTCTTTATAGCAATATACTATCAAACTTTGCACCTGCACAACTTTGTATCTCAGAGTATTTTGAGAATAGCATAATTTATCTTTTTACAGATTATTTCATATATAGAGCTATGTCTACACAGGAGAGTTAGATAATTACAGGGATGTAAGGACAATTTCTTCAAAAAGGTGAAATACTCTTTCAGACATGTCCAAAGGGAACAATGTGTTATGGACTGAACTTCATGGCAGGGATGAGTTTATCTAAGTATGAGCCTGCAAAGCCACAGGATTTGGTTCTCTGCTAGTAACTTTGATCAAACTCACCCACCTGCTCTCAAAATTACTTTTCAAAATTAATTGAAAAGGAGAGGTTACAAGGTAGTTTGTTCACTATGAATGTTCATTCCTGTCACTTAAAGGTAAGGGGCAAGGGAGGAAAGGGAAGCACAATACCCACAACAGTTCCCTTACATCCTTGGTTGTTTATGCAGTGGGTTATTTTTATTTTTTTATATACATAAAAATTCTACTGATACTTAACATTGCACTAAAAGGTTGCTTCCTTTTGTGTTTAGAATCACAAATTACAGGGGAAATACAAGCTACAGCAGAAGTACCATTATGAAATAATTAACAGGTATTACTCCACAGGGATAATACCTGTAACCAGTAAATCACACTGGAAGTTAGTTAGTCAGAGCTTAGTGTAGGCAAGTACTATTAAGAGTTAAGCTCTTAAGTGCATGGTATCATATAGAAGATACTGTTTCTAAGAAAAATCATGGCATAACTCGTGCAGCTATATTTTTATTTTGTATTAACTACAGTGGATTTCAATAATTTTTACTTGTAACTAACTATGAATATGACAAATAAAAGCATAATATAAACTACATCCATGTCAGTTTTTGGAAGAAGCAGTCTGAGAAGCTGGCAAAGATGAAATTTAAAGGTCAAGTGTTTATTATTTCAGTTCTTGTCCCTGTTGTATCTATACTATTTTCTTTCTCATCCTGTGCTGTTATTTAGCAATGCAAACACCAGTGCTTTGCTTTCCAGACACTTCTAGCCCATCTAAACGTACTCAGGCACTTTCCAAAATCTCCTGGCTCAATCTGCATCTTTTTATTGGACTGCAGCATACTCCTAATACTCTAAATAGTCCTGAAAGCATATTTATATTGAAGACTATGTTCTGTTTATGAACACAGATAAACTCTTGTCTTCTAGAGTGCCACATAGTCTTTAGCAGGCTTAATTTTACTGACAGACCAAAGAAAGCACGTTTAACCTTTATGCAGCAGCTGTCAACCTCCCACAGCCACGACGTGCTAACCAGGAGCCCCAGCATCATGTTTACATTTTGCTTTCAGCTGTGCTGGTTTGTTTGTCCTGCTAAGCTTTAATTCAAACAATACCCCTGGCCATGCTTTATCCAGTTTTAGAAATGCTGAAATGAATCCCTTGCACGATGTTCTAAGAGCATTACAATGCTATCCAGTAAAACCATTGGAAATGCAGATACTGAGCATCTGGGAGAATTAACTCAAATACCCACTTCAGAATACAGCACACACACAGCCATCAGTTGCAGGACTAGAATTCAATGTTTTCTCCATCACAGTTGCACATTTACAAGGACAGGTGGGTCTGTAATCCTAACAAACAAAAGAAAGTATGCGTTGCAAGAGAGAAAAATGTTCACTCAACTCGTGAACATCTGCTTTTGTGCTGTCTTAAAAACCAGAGGAGGAAGCAAGCTCAGGCTCTCAGGATGTCCCCCCAAGCTTTTTCTTCCCCTTGCCTTCCATTCTCAAGGCCTGACTGAAAACATCAGCCTGCAGAACTTACTGTGTGAGGGAAGGGCAGACTGTGGGACCAGCAGCACTGAATTCTTTCAAATATCTCAAGTATGTGCCTGGATCTCGTCAGGCTGGCAGATGTCAGGCACATGCACGAGTATTCTGTGATTATGCTGACAGGTTTGTCTGCATAATTACTTTTTTTAAAAACTGCTTGTTTACACTTCCTAACACGGTAACAGTGAGCTCCACTTGTACCATTATTCCTGGGAAGACCTGACCTGTGAGCTGCTGCACACATTCAGAGTCTGACCTCCACCGGAATCGGCGGCAGCTTTGCACAAAGAAAAAGGGTGTGATAAAGCCCTTACAGAATAAATATTTAAACTAGCAGCACTCAGCAGCTGCTGATACTTCCATTTTCAATGACACAAAACCAGCTGACATTTCTGTCCCCTTTTAGGGGAAAGAGCAAAGAGCATCCCGTTGACCCCCACGTGCTAATCCACGAGCCAGCTCCTCTGTGAAAAGGCATGGACACAGGTTTTCTGGACCATTTCACTGTCAAATGAGAGAGTGCAGTGAAAGCCATCATACAGGCCTGAGTGAAGTATGTTCTGTCTCTTTAACAGACAGAAGAAAGGGGAGAAGAAAAGGATCAGAAGGTAAAATACACCTGGACAGCCCTTCGCACTGACTCATTGAAAACCCTTTGTTGTTGTAGGCTGTAATGCCAAACAGCTGCACAACTGATGACTGATAGCCACACACTTGAAAAAGAGACAAGCTCAGAAGAATTAGTGAAGTAGTGGCAATTTGTTCGAGGTCAAACTCTTCACAAGGGGCCAGTCCAACCCTGAAAGTTAGTGAAAAGCCTTCAGCTGGCTCAAAAGACACTTTGAGCCACACAATGGTTTTGGGCCACACGCACAGCTCCTGTGATCATCAGTAAGCTGCGTGCACAGATGCAGGACATGAGATCCCTGTATCTCCCCAATCCAATCTGCTTAGCTCATCAGCCCAACAAAAAGTTTTCCTGCCATCAGCACAGCAGATGCAGCGGTGTGGCAGAAAGGAAAGGCTCTGCCCTGCTTTGCAGGGTGCATTGTGAGCACAATTTCAAGCTTAAGTTCTGACTGCAAGGTCTGTGCTGTCGAGAACTGCCTGAGACAGAGAGATCATAGCCACAGCTCTTGATAACAACGTCAGGTAGGCAGGGGTGGAAGTTTTGCTGTGACCCACTAAGACACACTCACTGTGGGAATCAAGGGGAAGGCATCAGGTAGCCCTCCTACAGGCAAAGAAAAGATTCACCCATAGCAAAGCGAAGCCAGCACACAGCTGTTTGGCCCCTGGTCAGGGTTTTGCCTCGGCAAGGAAACGAGGGGCAGGAAAGAACTGGCAGAGCCCCGGAGGTGCTGACTCAGCACCCAAGCATCCACCGCTCCCTGACTCACCGCCCCGGCTTTCCCAAAGAGACGGAAAAAGGCTGAGAGCCACTTTCCACAGCTTCGGACTGCCCGTTGCCAGGGTTTTGTTTCAGGATTTGCATTGAACCAGCATCCACCCCGGGCTGAGTCTAACTGCATGCATAAAGAAATTTTAATCAGCATACTTGCAGCTGTCAGTGGTGGCTGATCTTTCCTGCCCTCCTTTTGATCACACTGCCTTTTTTCCCTTCCTCTCACTCCACCAAGTCATTTGCGGGAGTCTGAATTCAAATAAGGAACTCTCCCTAACTGCATGTTGAAAACTGATAATCAATGTCATCTTTAATTTTTCTTACGTGGTTATCCCCTTTAATGGAGTGTGCTGCAGTAACTGGGAATAAATCTGCTTTGGGTTAAGCTAGAGATTGCTATTTATTTTTCTTTCAGATCAGAGATTAATATTGCTGTATGACCATTGGCACTAACCTCTTTTTCCATAGCAACACCAAAGAGAACATAAACTATGACTCATAATTTCTCTCTGGAGGACTTTTTTGTAATTATGATCATTCCACAGTTCCTAAAATATGTTAGCTGATATATAGCTCTGGTATAACAGCTTTGATTTTCCTTCATTTGAACACCCAGGCAGAAAGAAGAGACTTCCATTATATTCTCTCTCTCAGGCTAAGCTGAACATTACACGAAGTATCATATATTCATTATTCATTATAACTGTGCAGCTCCTAAAAACTCCACAGCAATGTTTTCTTCATAAAGGTGAAACAGGTTTACTCGCTTTCTATAACCTTAAATAATACTGACCTTCTAAAAGAAAAACTCGTGTCCTTCCCACCATGGTTAGTAAATTGGGGTCTGAAAGCTGGAATTGATCCAAACTGGGAACTGTAGTATACTGGCTGGCAGCAAGGTTGCACACTAGCATTGCTCCTCTGCCAGTCGATGGCTTTAAACTCCCCAACATTTCCTCTCCCTCAGATCACAGCTGCAATACACTGTCCCAAGTTCCATAATCATGGTGATACTCTTCACTCCCTTCAGTGAAAACCTGGCCTTGGAACAACTTGTCTGTACAGCTCCCTGGAATATCTCAGCAGATAATCACATTGGATCATCACAAGAGATTATGTGACTTTTTTTTTGTGTGTGTGTGTGGCTGTCCTACATTTCCCTTACAACACAGTCTGCTGTGTGCTGGTGCAAAGTGCTCAGGAAACCTGTAGTGCCTGTTGCTGGAGAATAATTAGAAAAACACAATTAGCAAATTCAAGGACACACACATTCAGCAAACAGCCATAATCCAAAATGGAGAGACAGAACAAGCTTGCACCTCTCTCAGCTCTGCAGGGTGATCCCCAGCAGCTAAACCAAGCCCAGACTGCACCAACAGAAGGGACACGAGGTTTGCTCTTGGCCTTTCCAATATGAAGCTGCACATACAGGCTCAGGCTTGTGCAGGCACACCGTGAAAGAGCAGAACATCAGCCAACACAGCATCAATCACACTACAGGCTTCTCGACTCCTCCCTCAAGGTTTGTGGGAAAACACCCTGAACCTTCAAATTCCTGAATGCAGGGAGCAGAAAGTCACTGTAACCCCTATGCCATCATCTGCAGTGAGGAGCCTCTGGCTTTGCCTTCTTTACTCCCTCCCATCAGGTTTAAGCTGTGTAGAAGTGCAGGTGATGTGAACTGTGATGGATACTGGAAACGTGCAAGACAGTGTTGGGAACAAAGAGCACACGAGGGATGACTGCACTGCTCACCACATACACATACTCGTTTAGATCAAGTGCCAGGCACAGCCTAACTACAGAAACACAGCACTGCTCAAGAAAATTTATCTTATTCCTCAGCTACTTAGCTCCTGATGTCCTACACCATCCATTTAAAGGGAGTTTCAGCATCTTTTCAGTGCACTGCCAGCTACAGTTATACATGCCCTTACATTACTTGTTCCTTCTGACATGCCTGTAGGCAAACGAACCCCGTGAGGGTGACAGCATGAGCTGCATTAACTCACTGCCTGCTCCCTGCATCACTGCAGCTCAACACAGCACTGCCAGAGACATGGAAAAAGGGACACTGAGACCATCTGACTAGTGGTAAACAAATTATGAACACACAGAAGTTGCCTGCATTTGCAGAGTCAATTGTCACTTCCACACAGCCCCAGTGGAAGCTACGAGCACTGTGTGACTTTTTTTTAATAACCTTCATTTCCCTGCAAGGTTCACCACTTTACTGTTGGCAATAGCTGGAGGCTGGCAGTCAGAGAGCAGGTTATGACTGAAAGCTGAAGGGTGACGTGTCATGCGAGACCTGTGTAAATATGTCCTGAGTAAAACTGAAAAGAAGGAGGTTTCTTTTGGCATCTTCAGGCATAAGCTCTTTAGAAGAATACGTGTGTGTCCTGTGCGTGCCATTGCACAACTCTTCAAAGGAAAAACAAGCTGCAGGACACGGAAATACACACTCCTGGGTCAGGCTCAACAGCACAGAGATCTCAACTGAAACAAAATCATGTCATGCTGTAGCTATTAAACACTACATACATCATAGATATTTAATGTATATGACATGCAGCTTCAAATAAGGTGAGAACCTGGAAAGCTTTTAATGGATTTTGAAGTGGCTGCAAATTCTTTTGCTAAAAAGGAAATAGACTGGTAGGATTCTACAAATCTACTCCCAAAAAACAATGCATCGGGGATATTTTTATTTTAATTAGTTCTCAGTAGTTTTTAATGATTCAATAGTTGACACACAGCCAGAAGTGGAGGGAGGCATTAAACAAGAAGTGTGTAGGAGGAGAAAAAAGTAGGAAAATGTGGATAAGAAATGGAACAGCGGGGTGTGCATGAGAGAAGGGAATGTGTGAGGGAAGGAGTCACTAGGAAGGGTGGGGAACTGGAGGAAGGAGCTGAAAGACTACTGAGAAACACCGGCAGAGTGCCCAGAACAAAGGCTGGGACAGAACCAAGAGGCACCAACAAAAATGGGAAAAAGGAAAAACGAGGGTCAGTAGGGTCCACAGCTCAATAAGATGGAAATGGGAATAGGGAATCAGAAATCACTGTGGGACAGCTGCCATGTAAGAGACAGCAACAGTGAGCAAAGAGCTCAATATTTATCATCTCTCTACCTGCCAAAATGCATTGCTGAAGCAATGCCCAGGATTAGGTCTAGAAGTCATTTTTACTGTGCAATGTAGTCAATCATTTTTATTTTGCTTAGAGTTTTTGTTTGTTTTGTATGAGAAAAGTTGGTCTGGAATAGGCAAAAGCAACATCTTACATCAAAACAGCTCAGCCTGAGCCTGCAGAACCCCATGATGGTGACAGCACCTTGCCAGGTCTGCAGTGCAAGCTCACAGGTCACATTTGCCACGTCTGCTTGCTTCCAAGGCTTGGGGGAGAGAGGCCAGGGGGAAGAGGAGAGGTGCTGTGAACAGCAGGATAGGGTCTCCTCCTGTCCAGACATTTAGGTCATTCCCCACTGAGTACAGACCTCCTGCAGACAAGGGGCAGGCAGGATTTGCTGCAAGCCCTGAGGAATGCACCTCCAACAGCTGGATTTCAGTGGCAGATCACTGAGCCCCTATGCTTCCTGCAGCACAGCCAGCAGGATTTCTTTCCCATTGCAAAGGGGATTTGGGGAAAGCAAACCCAGCTCTCCTCCTCCACCGGGCCTCACCCCCTTGCTTTGCTAAGAAGCTGGGCTATATTAAGACATGAGGCAGCCATGCTGGCTGGGCCATTTCTCTCCCCATCGTGCCTGGCCTCCCGTGGGAGTTGCTCCATTCTCACATATCTGTTGAGAAACAGCTTATTCTTTCTGGCTTTCCTCAGTTTCTTTATTTAGTGGTGCCTCTTGCTCAGTGGAAGAAGCCAGGTTCTGCTCTAACCCCAGAACAGACCTGCCCAAGTCCCCTTCCCACCATTCATTCTTCAAAAAATAAAGCAGCAGCTCTCTCCTGCTCCACTCCTAACATCTCCTAGGTTGTTGCCTGTTATTTTATTGTGCTTTTTCAGAACCCCCCCTTTGCTATACAGCTCTGTCATAAAATGGAAGGCTGTACTATGAATTCTTGTTAATGACTTACAGGATGCAGGTTAATAGATACAGGGGTTTTCATAATTACCACACCTGGATCATTTCCTCTGCAGGAGAAGACATGGGGAGAAAATGATGAAAAGCTTTGGAAATAACAGAAGGAAAAACCTGGAATAAGGTTCTAATCTTTAAGTGGAAAATGCCTCCTCACCTATTTGTTCGCTGCTGTTAAATTTCAGTGCCTGAAAAGAAAGGGTCCTTCTACAGAAAAGAGGAAAGGGAAGGTGCATTGAGAGGGAGAAATGTATCTCATACATGTGTACATCTGTGTAATAGATGTCACACATGTACCCCTATATTCTCACCTTCATATACATCCTTGCTACTTAATATAAGGATTAATGTGCTGAACCCTAAAAAAAACCACCTGGCATCCAAGGCTCCTTGATTTTGAAGACATCTGCACATTTATACCTCATCAAACTAATAAAGACAAAGTTCCTCAAAAGTTTTCCTCCTGGTATTTTTTAAAGTGCCTATGCTACCACAGTATTCAGCATCCAGCCTGAAAACTAAACAATTTCAGACAGTTCCCTTTTGCAAGATGTGACAGTAGTCAAAATCTATGCCAGCCGTGGGAGAGTACCAAAATCAGTGTTTATAGAAAATCAGGGACAAGAGAACTTGAATTGGTGCTTCTTGATCATACATAACCTACTCAAGCTGCAGCTCTAATAGGAGTAATTTCATATTACTGAGAGTGTTTCTCTTTATAACAATTTCACAAAATCACCCTGCAAGTCTTTCACACACAGTTTTGTGCAATATTTTTCAGGCAATGTTCACACTGAGACAGGCACCAGCTCTCTCTGCCCATGCTTCAAGCCAACTGGAAGACATGGTAAATGTCAGATGTTGCCCCAAGCTAAAATGCCACGTCTCTCATTAGGGCACTGCACTAACTGCATCCATATGGTGCCTGGTCAGCTCAAAATGCAGACAGGGTGAGATCATCTCTGCCTCTACAATACTCCCAGGCAATGCAGACAGGGAGTTTTGCTTGCATGAACAATGCAGTTTCAGGGGATGTTAATCCACTGTTGCCCCGTTAATGCCTAATCTACCCCAAGTATTGGACTAAAATGAATCCTCAGACTGTAATTCAGAACAGAACAAAGAAATCTGGTGATTGTTTTACCTATAGTAAATACTGAAGCCAGAGGCAAAAATGGAACTCAGCTGACTTGCTTGTTATAGCCAAAGGTGTGGCAAAACTCCCTTTCTGATGCCATCCTAATGGAGCAACCTGAAAGATTATTTTGGTTCTATAGCTCCTAATCATCACACTACAATACAGAGCTTGGTGTCTGCTCTCATTTTCTCTGCACAAAGCTCAATATGAGAGTAAAGAAGGGATCAGCTAAACTCTGCAGGGGTTTTCTTCCAGTCTAAATCCTCCAGGGAGAGTCACATGAAATATTGCCTGTGGACTCAGCAGCAAGGCATGTGCCTGCCCCTCTGTGGCACACAGCCCCATCCTCTGGGGCCCTGGGCAAAGCTCACAGGCACATTTATCACCAGCAGCAGTTCTCCTGCCATGGCTGTGCCATCCACATGAACACAGGGGCCTGAGGTGGGAGAAAGGGAAAGATGCTTTTCTGACATTCCTGAGAGGCACAAAATAATTACTTCATGTAGGTAATGAAGGGACTTTAGCCTACTCCTGTATTCCCACTGGGATGGAGACTATTCATTCTTGAAGGTTTTATGTTATTCAGTGTGCTCTGCCATCTTTCTCCTAATATTATTTTCACTCAACAGTGCAGCTGGCCAAAAACTGCAAAAAAAGCATTAGCTGAAAAAGTTATTTGTCAGGAAACAAGGTTTCCTCTTCTCCACCTAATGCACTCCAGCAAGTTCCAGCTACATTGCTTCCTCCCAGCATTTAGCTTGACAAAGTATGTGATAAGCCTGGCAAGAATCTGAAAACCTCAAATGTTCATGATTATCAGCATTAACAGTTGCTATTGTTCTTATCTCAATAGTTAAAGCTTGCCCTTAGCATGAAATGCTATTTTTCATCATTACTACAGATTTCTTTTTGCACAATAACCCTCTTTTCATAGCTTCATGATATTGTCAGGTTTTCCTGTTCAGCTTTGAATGCTACACGAATCCTGCCTGGTGAGGAAAAACATACTACACATTATTGCAATGCAGTGACCATTTGTTGTTGTTCCTTTCCCCAGGTGCATTGCTGTGACTCTGCCTTCCAAGTGCCTTACTCTTTCCCCCCATGCACATTTCTCGAGCATTACCACCATGATTTGCAGTACCAGATTGTTTTTCACAGGCTTCTACAAAGCTGTGTTAAACTTTGCAGCCACCTGACTGTAATTTTTTTTTTTTTAAGGGAGTAGTGATGGGGAAGGTGGTGTCCTGACAAGCATCAGCAATGGCATCCAGGAGCCATTTGTTTTACCACCCATTTATTTACCTTTATCCTGACCAGTCCCAGTAAGAGCCCTCATGCTGCTGCTTGCCTTCAAATCTGAGTTTGCAGAGGGAGAATAATTATGCTTTTGAGTGCAGTTTTGGACTCAAGGCACTGAAGGCATGGAAGCTTTGTAAGTTCTGTGCTGTGTGGCACAGGAGATGAACACCAACCTGGGATGGGATTGCAGAACTCCTTTACAAGTTGCTTCAAAATATCACCTCTTTACTACCTTCAGGACCAAGAGCTTGACCTGAAAGGCTGTTGATGGATTCAAAGCAACTCCAGAATGCTTTACATTTGATGAAAAACATCATTGCTATAACCTCCCCAAATACTTTAACTACATGAACTAGCTCTAAAGACAGCCTGCTCTGAACAGTGTGAATTCACATCTGCAAGACATTTCTTTGGATTCAAGGTAAAGCACCCAGATGCAGTTCTGAGGAGTATGATACACAATATCTTAATTCTCACTCAAACAGTTCCTGTTTATCTTCATAGAGGACTAAGGCAAATATTAGCTTTGGGATTTGATAAGGGACACATTAAACAAACACTGCTGCCTGTATCATAAAAAACTGGCTCTCAGCCAGATAAGTGAAGCTCTGCCTACAAAATAAGCATTCCTGTATTCAGGGTGTGCTTGCAGTGGTATTTTCTACCACTGTCTGCATTTTTTCAGTAGTGCATAAGCATATCTAATAGAGTAGCTTGCAGGGAGATTTCAATCACCCCCAGCACAGGAGAAATGAGACATTTCTGATGCCAGCTCAGCTGCACACAGCACTCATCTCCCTCCCAGGAACTCTGGTAGGAGCTGCGGGTCTGAGGCACCGTTTTGTTTCTCCATTATCATGCAGTCATTAAGGAAACAACACTTTAATTGTTTTCTATCCGTGAGATAATGAATTACTCCTCTCTCTAAAACAGAGAGGCAGCAAAAGAAGGAACATGAATACTCATTTCCTTTTCCAGTAAACAATTACAACGCTTGTCAAAAAATATGACAATTGGAAAAATCAATGTAAAATTTGGTAATAGCTTGGCACTTTCAATATTGCACAAACTCTCACCTAATAATCTCAACTAATAGCCTTACTAAAGCTGATTGGTTCCTTGAAATTAATGGTTCTTCCTGTGGGCTATGCTGCTTCTCAGCGTGAATTAGACAAGCAAAAAATCCAGTGTCTTACAAAGGAATTCTGAAAAAGATCTACAGTAATTCCCAGGGAGTTCTTTTGATTTAAAAAGTAAAAAACAAAAGCAAAACCAAACTCAGCCAACAAAATAAAATAAAAAAAATGAGGGTAAGAAAAAGTCACACTTAACAGAAAACAATCTAAGTTTTCACAGGTGTTTACCAACTTCTCTACCCTGCACCATGCAAATGTTTAAACACATTCTTACTAGATCTTCCAACAGATAGCAAACAGTTTCTCCCTTGAAGATGACTTCCACATCTTCTCAAACCTGTTTTTTTACCTCAGATTTTCCTGAAAACACAGGTACTGCCTGAAAGGCCAGAATTTGCCACCAAAATGTGCCACCGGAATTCAACACCGCCTTTGGAATTTGGCTTACAAACTCCTTTCCCCAGGCCTCGGCCTTCCACTGCTCACCTGCTGAAGGAAGATGCTGAGAGGGGCTATATTGCTCAGGCTGGCCATAAATCCCACCAGCTCCAACACTCATTTAAGAACGAATTTGGTTTTTTCCATAAAACTTGAGAGAAGCACCAAACTTCAGCCAGCCCCCGAGGAGCTGTCGCCTTTCATCCCAATCCTCCTCCCCATCAATTCCCTGCACAAGGGGGCTCTGAACCTGTGCCTGTGGCTCCCAGATGCTGCCACAATCAGGAGGAAATAGTGGAAACAAAAGCAGGTTTGCCCCGGGAGGATTGCATCCCAACAATCAGAGGTGCTGCTCTCAGAACAGTTCCTGTGTTCCCCAGTCTTGTGAGAGGGAAAGGAGAAGATTTCCCTCTCAGGAGCCACTTCCAGGCACACACACTTCCCTGAGCCCTGGCTCTTGTTGCTCAGCCTGCCCTCAAGCAGTTCAAAGGAGAAAAGGCCACGATAGGGAACAGCACAGAGCACTGTTTGCAGTGTTTGCCATAGATTTAATGTGCTCTCTTTCTCTCCAACCAGCCCCAGGTTCAGCTGCCCTGTCCTGCCCAGGTTGGCTGTACCTGGACACTCTGCTCAGAGAGAAGTGCTGAAACAGGACATGTTTCTGAGGAGGGGTTCCTCTCAGGGGCAAAAGCAAAACTCTACTGCAGAAAAACTGGCTCTAATTGAAGCCCAAAGCAGTGAAAAAGCAAGGATGAGTACAGACTTTTCCCCAGGCAGGCAAGAGTCCATTAGAAAACTATTTCCAAAAGTTTAGGGTTGACTGTGATACCTGCCAGGTGGCATAAAGCCCTGAGCATCCTCAGCAGCTCTTGTTCCACAAGCAGGTAAATAAGCTTCCTGCAGCAGAAGCAACACAACACCCATTGAGCAGAATCACCCAGGAAGCAAGATGTATTTTGCTGAAGGGTACAGAAGGTCTGTTCCCACAGGAGAGCTTCTCTTCCTGCTTTGGGAAAACTAAATAGGTTGATTATGTCTGCTACAGGCTCATAAATCCACATCAGCTGCTGCCTCAGGGACAGGCATTGCTCCTCAGGGTGATTTTCTTCCTCCCTTAGAGAAGATGAACAGCTGGTTACAGATATCACAGCTCCAGAAACACACTCACCCATAGCCTGCCACTCAAGGAGCAGGTTTCTGTCACTGAGACCACAGGAAAGCAGGAGGCAAAGCAGAGGCAGCTTATTTTCTTTTATACCAGCTTTTTTCAGGTCAGAAGACAAAATGGTAATCAGAGTGGGCATTTGTAGCTGGCTTCCCAAAAGGAGCTAGAAGCAGACCAAAGAACCCAACTTTTAAGCCTGCTAATGTAATTTTAATTTGTAAAGTAATTGTGATTTGCACAGACAGTAAAATAAACTTATGTGCTAAAAAGCAGCAGGAGCCTAGGTAAGACAGATTCTGCACTGTGGAGACAGGGCTGGTGCAGAAATGTGCCTCAAAACAGAGGAGCTTCCCCTGCAGTTACAGGAGGCTCCAGCAGCAGGGCCATGTCACACAGGCAGCCCTGCTGCTCAGGATGAACTTTATCCTGGCCATGGCACAGCACACCCTGTAACCAGCCCAGCCTGCAGGAGCTGCAGGCAGGCAGCACCAGCCAGGCCAGCTCTGCCACTGAGTCACTGCCTGTGCTCACTCATCTGGGCCCCACATTGCCCAGGGGGGCTCCTGAGCCCAGGGTTTTGTCTCCAGGGACAGCCCTTATCATACAGACATAGAGGCAAAAAGATTAATTAATCCTCATGAGCAGATCTAGTGAAACTACATCATCACAAAGCTCCAGGAACTGTGCAGCTCTGAATTTTCCTCTGAAAACACATACACTGATACCAACAGGGACACATCAGCTCATACCCACTGAAAATCAAGCACAAAATGAATTGGGGTAACACTGACATTTAATAGCTTGGTGCTTCTAAGAGTTTTAAGACACACTGCTTTGCATGCATATGGCAGGTCTGCAAGGAACACACAGTTCCTTTGTAGAGGGGCAGAAGTATTATCACACGAGTTCTCACCAGCCTGCTCCTCCTTTCGTAGCTGGACATGTCAAACAGGCCACAGCCAGCAGATAAGGATTCCTACAGAATCAAAGTGCAGATTAGAGAGGCAGCAGCTGGGAGAAGCACCTAGCACAGCTGTGAGACACATCAAGGGAGCTGAGAAAAGCCGAGTGCAGATTCAAACTTTACATGCCATTCAGTAAATAAATAGGGCATTACAAGGCTGTGAAAACACTGATTTTTCTTTCCTGCTTGTTAGCCATGGACTCTGTGACATCAGTTGTGGCCAGACTGCTGCTCATGATGCCAAAAGGCAGGAACATAAAGCAAAAGTAGATTGGCCCCTTCCCTCAGCTCAGAGGGGAGTTTTCCTGTATCAGTGCTCCTGAGGATATATGCATCTGTTTTCAGCAAACTGCCACAGCAATATTAAAACCTGGAACTTTTAATATGGGGGTGCCCTGTGACTGGAAGGCATGGCTGACATAGCACCTCTCCCTGCAAAATACCCATTACCTGCAGCCAACACAAGTACAGGGTTTGCATACCCAGGAACAAATTGATTTTGTGCAGTATCAAGGCAAGGAATGCAGCAAACAATGCATGGACCAGGCCTGCAGCATTTCCCAGTGCTTCAGAGTTCAGAGGAAGCTCTCATCAGGAATCCTGGCCTAACACTTTGTCTAAAGGAAGCTGTGCAGTATGGAAGGGGTCCCCTAGTAGAGACCCAAAAAAGGCCAGCAGATCATGAATTTCCTAGCTCAGACAAACAGGGCTCTGAGCAGGCATCCTTTGCCCATACTGGTGAGCACCTGAGGCAGCAGCATCTCCCACCACATGAGGATCAGCATTTATGGGTACCCTGGGGGCTTCAGGCAAGCAAAATGCTGCAACTGTGGGAAAACCAAAGACAAGCGTCTGCTGTCTGGGGTAATATGGGCAGAAAGCAGCACCAGCTAGGGGAACTTAATTTCCTTTAATAATGTATTGTTTGTTAAGCCAGTTGATTCACGTTTGCATGTGCGGAAAATTAACTTATTAGGCACCAAATAGTTCAGTTTAATTGTCCCAAATTTCCAGGTGGGAGCTCCAACCAGCCTTTAAAAACAAATCCCTCTCTGTTTAAGCTGGGTCCATGCAGCTGGATGCCAGCCAGATTCTGGCAGGTGCTTATCACATCTATGACAATGAGAATATCTGACCTGACAAACAAGGCTCTGTAACCCCAGCTGACATTGAAGAAACCTACCACAGCCATTGAGATTTCTTAGCTGCTCCCCAGAAAGCAGGGCACAGAGCCTTGCTATTTTATCTTGGCTTTGTTCTGTTTAGAGACAAGAGCACCCTGAATACAAATGGCAGAAATCAGACTATGCAATTTTTTACTTAAGTGGCAAAAAGAATGTTAAAAAAAAAAAAAAGTAAAGACCATCTTCCATTTCTTCTTCAACATCATAGTCTTTTGATCTACAACAATCCCACCCTCTGAAATTCATCATTTCAAAGACACATCCTTCTTCTTGCTATGAGAACATAAATTCAAAATTAAAACATCACATGAATGCAACTGTGCCCCTGATGTCAAAACAGGAACAGATTCTAAGAGTAAACACACAAGATGTACATGTCATTTGTCCTTTCCTGAAAAAGAGTGGTATGGTGCTCTGAAGTCCATAATGTTCCTTGCAGCACAGCATCTTTTTGTATGGCTTGAACGACTCTGAAGGACTGTATTTACCCACTCACAATAAGCCAAATAAAATGGTTTGAAATGAAATTGCCAAACCTATCTTAAAAACACAGTGGCAGCTTCAAACCTCCACCCCATTTCCTGCTCCATCTCAATGGGGCCGCAGCTGCGTTTATGCTGTGATGATGAAACTCCTACAATGCACAGACAGCACAAGAGCTAAGACAAACATCCAGGGTGCTATTGAATTTCAATTGAAAATCTTACAGCACTTAAAGTATCCAGTTATTTTTACCTGGGGTTCTGGTGATTAACAAGCTGTGAATGTCAGAGCCATCTAACTCACCCTGAAAGCACAGGAGAGGGAACCAAGGAGCAGGTCCTAAGCACCACTTACTGAAACAATACAAAAGCAAGAATTATTATTATTGCTAGCTCCACTATTGCACTTCAATTCAACTGAAAATCTGCCCTCCCATAACACAAAGGTAACTCGGGTGCCTCGGGAGATGAAACAACCAGCATTTTCTCCAGCCTAGCTTATATCATACCTCACAAGATGAAACTATGAGAAATCAACTTTCTCTGTGTGCCTCACATACAGGGGTGCTTTTAATTCACAGCTCTGCCTTCTCTTCCCCTCCCCATCAAAGTGTCAAAGTATTATGAATATCAATTAAGATAAGACTGTGGTACTAAAGGCTTAACATGCCTCACTACCTAATATCTGCATGCCTGCATGGCTAAGCATCAGGCCAAAGCAGGAGACAGTGTCTGCTTCAGGAAAAAGTGCCTAGCTGGGAATTACCTTCCAGTGGAAAATATTTAACCAGATGGGAACGTTATTTATATGTGATGCTTCCCATTAGCAGTGCCTAACATTTACACTATGAAATATCTCCTTATTACAGCACTAGAGTTATGACATGCTTTTAATACTTAGCACTGTTGGTTTTTTTTTTTTCCCTTCCCCAGCCCATACTTTCAAGCCACCTATGCAAGAATCATTGAACTATTATGGTCTGGTGACCTGCCTAGCACGAAGCAAGGCAGCAGCCAGAAGATAAGGAAGAGAAGAGAGGTAGTGGTGGGGGCTGGAGTTGGTCACTGGGCTGTGATTCATCCCTCATTTATGCGGGATGCTGCGTGCACAGGCAGAATCCAAGGACACACAGACGCATTTTCTTCTCTGCATCTAGGTGGGGCTCAGTTCACAGGATTTCCCCTTCCTCTGACATTACAGATCTTCAAGGTTGCTTATCCGACAGGGAACACGGGTTGGGAAACCCACAGTTCACCCCAGCTGAGGGCAGGTCAGTGCTGTGTCCTCAGGACAGCTCAGGCTGCAAATGCCTCAGGACAGGAATTTTTTGGACCTGCAAGATTTTGCATGAGTCAGTGTGTGTTCATGCAAAGGCTGTATTTTCCTTCCACAAGATCTTGTGCCTGAAGTTACGGTATGTGCAGAACATGTGTCTTTTTAAAGAATATTTATTTCATGTCCAGCAGCACAAAGTCTTGGTGCAGCCATTTTGCAGGTAGGCAGAGCCCAGCTCCCCCACCTGGGACATCCTGGAGGTTACCAAGGCTTGGGAAGAAGGATGTACCCCTGATAATGCACACAAAGAAAGCAGAATTTGCGGGCCAATGTTGGGGGTTGGATGTGTTTCTTTTGTGTTTGTGGAATTTTTTCCTGATGGTTTGCTAGGTAACTGATGGCTGGGTACTTTATGGATACTTGACTTAAACAAAGGAGGCAGCAGGTTTCTCCGGGTGGAACAGCAGTGAGCAGCAGTTTTGGTCCGAGGACACCGCTCCGAAAGGACTGGAGTACCAGGGGACCCTGCTTGTTCTCTCTCTCTACTGGATTTCTCTCCAGAGGAAGACTGAATACATTTTTCTTCACCATTGGACTTTCCTACAGGACTATTTCACTTCATAGAACTGCATTTACTGCTCAAGGAGGATTTCATCTGGACTGCTTTACCGCCCTGATACCCAGGGTGTCAGGTCACATCCCTGACTCTGTCAGGGCATTTTCTGAGGTTTTGTTGTTTCTTTGTTTTTGCTTGTCTCTTAGTGCTATTACATTTGTATTTGTCTGCTTTGTCTAATATTCCTTGTAAAGAACTGTTATTGCCACTCCCAAATCTTTGCCTGAGAGCCTCCAATTGCAAAATTATAATAATCTGAGGGAGGGGGTTTACATTCTCTATTCAAAGGGAGATTCCAGCTTTTTGCTGGCAGGTGCCTGTCTTTCAAACCAAGACAGGGCCACAAGGACATTTGGAAGAATCCCCAAGACAAGGATGAAATTAATAAAGCCACCACAGCAACTGTGCTGAATCAGGTCCAACTGCATAAAAGGTAGTTCTGGCAGGGACAGATCACAACCACCAACTCATGGCCACCCACCCAAAAAATGCCCCAACCCAAAAGAAGAGAGTGACTGAGCATATGGACTAATTAGCATGGGAAGCAAGAGATTCATGAACCAATGGAAGATGTAATACTAATTAATAAGAGAACTGGGTAACTTGTAGCCAATGAACATTGATGCCTTTGTTTGCTAAAGTATATAAATAGTGAAAAGTTTTGGTAATCTTTATGGTGGCTTTGGGGATTTGCCACCCAGCTCCCCTTTTGGTGCAGAACAGTACATGAATCAAATATCTCAAATCTCTGTGTAGATTGGCCTCTTGCTCACCCGGTGAAAGAACCTAATTTGGGACATCTCCACAGCACCAGGCTGCTTGCTCCCATTGCCCATGCCCTCTCCAACAACAGCTGCCCTGCTGGCTGGCACAACCCCAGGCATGGGCCAGGGCAGATCACCTGGCTGCCTTCCATCAGGAGCTCTTCCTCAGCCCTCCCTGTGTCCCTCAGGTTGCAGGCTGGCAGGGAAGAAGCCCTTCTTACCATGGCAGGCACTAAAAGGGCAAAATGCAGCTCTCCAGCCCCCATCCAGCCATCAGCATTGCCCTCATTAAACCTGCTGTCAGCACAGCCCTGCTGAGACAGCAGCTCTCAGAGCCGGTGCGACTGCTGGCTGCACCTCAAGCCCTGGTGGAAAGCAATTAAAGCTGAGCTCCCGAGGGCCAGCCCTCCTTGGGGAGGTCAGGGCTGGCAGGGCAAAGGCAGAGCATGTCCAGCCAGCACGTCCTTGTGGGCAGCAGCCTGGCCAGGGAGCAAGGCAGGAACCTGAGGAACTGACGGGAACGGACTCCTGATGCACAACCATGGATTCTCCTGTCTAAGCTTGGGTCATTCACATCCTGGAGAGCTCAGAGGAAAATAAATATGGAAAGGAAATTCCCCCCGTTTCTTTCTGCTTGGCCTGCTCATCAAGTTTGTCCCTGTTTTAACAGGATCATATAGTAGGACTGGACAAAACTTGCATGAGGATCCATGTTCATCACGTGCTTCCCTTCTTTTTTAAGTAGGAGTGATGATATTTTTAAGTAGGAGTGATGATATTTTGCCTTTGGGAAGGCTTTCTCTGCAGACATAATTTAAAAAAGAGGGATACATGACCTAGACTACAGAAGAAACTCTGTTCTCAGAAAGCAGTATCAGTGGTTCACTGTCAAATTGAAAGGATATTTTCCATGATGATCTGTCTTGGGTGACTTGAACACTTCCATGAATAATCTGGATGATGGAAAGGAACATGCTTACTAATCCTGCAGATGACAAAAGCTTTAAGGAAGTTTGACAACAGAGCTAGAATGAACACGATTTTGATAAAGCTGAAGAACAAACAGTTTTAAAAATGTAACCTGGTGAAGAAAAATGCAGTGGTCTACATTTGGTAAAGATAAGCACCTGTGTGAAAGAGGGAAGGGCATGGCAGAGGCACAGGAATTCTTCTGGGATGTTTGTAAGGAATCTTAAAATTAATGTGTCAAAGTCATATTGATGCAAAAAGGCTTAGATCATAAAATGCAGTATTTGTAAGAAATCCCTATGGAGCAAAAGTAACAGGAGAGTCAACAGGGCTGAAATAATGCCCTGACAGAGCTACAGGCCAGTCAGAGAGCCAAGAGTCTCAAAGGAACAGGAACTATGACATGANTACAGGCCAGTCAGAGAGCCAAGAGTGTCAAAGACATGATGCACTTGTCATCATTCTTTCAACCATCCTGCACGAAGTGAAGGTTGAATGAAAACATAACTGACTGTCAGGTACAAGGAGGACTTCCCAAAACTAGGAATCCTCTAGGTATTACCTCCCTAAAGGAAGGGGAAAAGCAATGACCTAAGATGTCAGTAGTGAGAGTGAACATCAGAAGGGGTGAGGGAATGCTCTTTGACAGCAGCCACCACGAAGCACTAGAGACATTGCTTGGGTAGGCTGAGGAGCCACCATCATCAGCTGCTGGTTGATGCAGGTTGGACAAACCTCTGCTAGGAATGACATCCTTGGAGGTGCTGGGACCAGACCCTTGCAGCCCTGAGGCTCCAGCTCTGTTCGCTGGTGAGGGTGGAAGTGAGGGCGTTGCTGAGTCAGCCCTCCCCAGGTCCCATCCAGCATACACTCAGCTTTTTGCTACCCTCTGCCTGCAGGAATGCAAACACCAGGCAGTTTTATGAGGTTGACCAGTCCTCTGAACAGCACTGCTTAAAATATCTCCCTCCCTTTCCTGGGGCTATAAACTATCTCAGCATATGAAATGCAAAACTGGAGTTAAGTCTCCGACTGGCCACAGGAAATACAAAATTGTATACTCTGACTTGAAGGGTTTATGTGAATCCAGTCAGAACCTTCTGAAGTGGATGCCTCAGATCAGGCCATTAAGTCCCTACACAGAAGCCTAAATCAGTGGCCTCATTTTCAAACACACACTGAGCACTCAGCAGCTCCTGGAACGTCTAAGAGGAGATGGTGATTGCTTGTCACATCTGAGAACTCGTGCCACTTTGGCTCTGAAGTGTCAACCCAAAAGCAATTTTCTATGCAATTTTTCACGGTCCTAATCTTGGTGTTTTGTGAACACCTTCCCTAGATATTTCTTTTTCCTAGGCCATTATTTTCTTTGCAATGTAAAAATAAATATTTCACATTAAAGCAACTCCAAAGCTCTAACTTTAGAAATCTTCAATAGGTGCAGAACTTCAGGCTGAGAACTACAGCACGCCGAAGATTTTACCATATCAAAAAGAGTTTGCACTCCCACATCCCTTCCTGCATTCATAATTACATTCTGACTCACATTATAATCTCATTTGGGTCCCAGTCCTGCTTTGGAAATTCCATGGCTGCAGGCAGGGGTGTATCTTCCAATGCACAGCACCCATCTCCAGGTAAGCCACGTGGAACCATTGCTGCCACAGCCAAGGGACAGATTCCTCACCATCTGAATGCACCAGTTCCTGCACCTGCACTTCTGGCTGCAAAAGCCTGTGGTGCAGAATCCTCAGCAGCCTCTTTAATAGAGGGAGGTGCAAAAAGGAACACTGTTCTAGCATCAAATTGAGAGATTTTGTTACTGTCTCTCTGAAAGATTGCTGGATTTTTCAGAGCTTAGGGACAGAACAACTGTGCTCTAAGAGGGATAAGAATTGGTTACCTACTCTTCTAGCAAAACAGGAAAAAATCAATTTTATTCCCAAACTCTATTTTTTTTATTCAAAATGCATCAAATGCATGCTTCGAACTGGAATTCCAAATTTTTCCCAGAGTTCATTCTCCACAAACTCCAAGATCCCATTTCAGGAATTTAGCCAGGAGGACACACAGCCAATAACAGTTGCTTGGAACACTAATTAATGCTCAAAAATAGGAGAAAGGGATCCACTTAAAATGCTACCCTATTTCTATGGAGCACATGTGTTGGGCCAGCTTACCCAGGGTAGCAGCATGTCCACAGCAGGGAAAGGAAGAGTTCCCACCTGCTTTAATGACTGGTTTTCCTTGGATTATCAGCTGGCTTTCCTTAGTCTGCTGCATTTATGCCAGGGGATTTATTTTAGAGGGTTGCAATTCATACAGCATCAATTTTGCTCTCCTTTCCCCCATTCCTCTTGATAAACCTCACAAGCAGTTAAGAGATTTACAGGGAACCATACACATACCAGAGAATAAGAACCCTTACCTGACCTAAACTCCTTAGATTTCAGCTATTTAAAATGATAATTACAAATCCATTTATAGTATACTAAGGACATATTTCTTCAGAAAGCTTTATTTTGTGTGTGTTTATGCTGTCCTTTCATTTCTCCACCTAGCAATCAAGATATCCCAAGGATATCCATGAACCATGCTGAAACTGGAAAAACAGCCAGCAAGTACCTGCTGAGCCCTCTTAGATCAGATGCAAACATCAACAGCTCCCCTTATTTCAATAATTTCCACTTCACAACTATTAAAAAGTGACTTTTTTTTAATCTTTACATTAAAAATCCTACCTGACAATGGAAAAAAATCCCCTTCCACTTCCAGTAAGTCACGCTGACATGCAGCAGCTATAAATCTGGAAGCTGTTTCCCACTGTCACTTAGGACATCTCCAGCTCCTCAGGATAAAGTCAAACCCCACCCTGGTGACAGGGACAGAGGGACAGGAGATGGCCCCCATGCCTGTGTGAGATGGGGAAAGTCACATGCCAGCAGTGTGGGGGCCACACATCTGGCCAGGCCACCCTGCTGACACAGGCTGCCTCTGCAGTGTCTGAGAAGGCAACAGTACAGAGCCAGCAAACATTTCACCAGTCTTCTCCCTCTCTATAGATATTTTAGTACCTCCTAGAAACAAATCAGCAGCTGGAAATAGACCAGCAGAGGAATCAACACCAACAGGCTGAAACAGCCACAGATCTGAAGGTGCGACAGTTCTGCAGGAGGCTAACAATATGAACATTTTTTTAAATTATTAATAATTCTATATTTCAAGGAGTGATTTTGAATGCCTCATCTCTTGCCAAGAAAGTTTTTATTACCGTGAGTTGTTTTGTCTGAAGTGACAATTATTTGGATTCAGAGAAAGAAGAAACAGCAGCAGGCTTCTCCTCTTAAAAATCTGGTTGTATTTCAGGGTGAATAACTAAACCCAAAACCAGCCATATCTATCAGCTAGTCCAGTCAGAGATGTTCAGAGCAATATAGGCAATAAGACACTTGAGTTTGTGCCCCAAAGCAACCCCTAAACACGGAGCACCACCAGCAAGGAGCTGCTTTGAGCAGAAGGGTGGGGCTGGTGGGCAGGCTCAGCCTGTAGCACACAGACCTCCTGAACGTGGCTCTCAGCACAGGGGGGCACAGCGAGCCCAGCCAAGCCCCAGAGACCGCAGGAAAGCGGCCAAAGCGGGCCAGCATCGCACCTGGGGAAGGGGAGACGGTGGCAGGACCAACCCCAGGAAATACAGACTATTCCTACACAGCCAAAGGTTTTCTCCCACTTCCCATCAGCAGCAGGAGCCAGCTCAGGAAGGGCCAGCAGAGGGTCCAGAGAGGAGCAGCCAGTCACCAGCAAAGGGCTCTGGGGACCAGACTCCCTTTGTGCGAGCCCAGTCCCAAGTGGCAGCTCTCTGCACACCAGAAAATTCGGCCCCAAAACCTCACTAGCTGCAGAGCCATTTGCCAATCAGAGCCCCGAGCTGATTTCCAAATAAACTGATTTGGCCGTGGCAGACACAGGGGCTATTCATGATTCAGCCTCAATCACAAACAATTTTGGGATTTGAAAGAATACTTGTTTTTCATAAATGCTGGCATCTCCCCAGCAATCAGTGAACTCCCTGGCAGCAGGCCAGACACATCCACTGGTGGCAGCAGTAATTCCTCCTCATTATAAAGTTTATATGTGCAGAGATGTGAGCCAGGTGAACTCACAACACGCATGAGAAAGACAAATGGATCACATACAACGAAGGGTTGAGAAGGTGACTCTCCAGATTTTGTCACTAGATGAAAGCATGATCCAAATACACAGTTCTCAAGATTTTTGGGGCTCCCAAATGTATTGCCAGAGTTCTGCTAGACCTTAGGCTTTTACTTTGGCCACAGATTTCCTTCAGTTTTCATTAAATAGATGATAAAGGTAACCAGTGCATTATTTGTTTTGTAACTCGGGTTTTTTTTAATTTAAACACTCTTGAAACTTTTTTAGAAGTAAATTTTATTTTTACCTTAGGAAGATAAAGCAGACTATTCCCAGCTTTGCTGCAGGACCTGAGGGAAATAAAGGGTGCTTATTCTATGCATTTTTCATCCTAGCTTAGAGCTGTTATACACAGGTTTATTTTTTCCCCTCTTGGACACATTCTCTTTTCTCACTATCAAAAAATCCAGTCTTGGGGAGACCCAACAGAGCACAAAGGATGCTGTGTTTTAATTTGCTCCTTCTGTGTTTACATCATACAAAGGAAAAATTATTTCACACACATGACCAGAAAGACAAAAGGCTGCCTCCACCTGCACTGGTATTGCACTTTAACCAAGGTGAACTCTTCTCAATGTGCCCATGTCAACAGCCATGGCCAAAACAGCTTGCCTGAAAACCCATGTCTTCTAGTCTAAAAAAGCCCAGTATTTCAAATGTAAAAGTCATACAGAATAGGAAGACTTTTCAGAATGACCCTTTTCACCCTGAGCTGTATCTCAAAGAGGCAAATCCAGGGGAAAACATTCCTTCATGTGCCACCTTAAGAATAAAAGATGGCTGGGAATAGCTGCCAATAGCACTCCAATATTGTCACTCTGGTTTCCTCCAAAGAAATCATGGCCTCTAAAGCCAAAAGGCTTCATAATGAGGGGTTATGTATCTGTGCCTTGTGGTTTCCAAGCCAGATGCACACTCCTGTTGAAAACCCCCATGCTTTCAGGCCAATTTTATTTGATGAAAGCAATCTGATCACAAGACTGGAATCTTGAGCCCTAGGAAAATACTGACCATCACAAGACTGCCTTGGAATAGAACAGGGGTTAATTGTGAAGGGGAGAGGTCTTCAAACACAGAGGTTGTGTTTCCATCCTTGCCATTTGCCTGCTTGTGCAGGAAGCACGTGCCTGGCTTCTCCCCTCAGGTGACAGGCAGTTCAGCTTTCCATCCCAGAACTGAATTTGCAATTTCCAGGTGTATTTCAAAAGGAATTCAGAAGATCCTCTGCTTGTCTGCAGGTATTTCAATCCCATCACTCAGACAGAAACTGAACAGCTGCTACATTAAAGAGAAAGCCTGCACATCAGAAGCAGAAAAGAAGATGTTACAAGCAGACCTGAGCAAAAGGCAGCTTATGATTTAGTCATGAGAAGGTAATTAGGGGTGTAAGAGCACTGGAATACCCTGGCAGACACTTTCTTTGAGGCCTCCACCTTGGGAAGGCAAGAGGCTCTGCTGCAAATGTGTGCAGGGTCCATGTCAGCTCTTCTTGTCACAGATCCCTGCTGGCTGCCAGGGCTCCCACACTGAAGCAGGCTAGAGCAGGTCTTGGAGAAGGAAGCTGGTGCCACCATGCTTGTGTCAAACCCAGTCTGAAGAGCAGTTAAAGTAACAGGGACAACTGACTTTTACAACTCTTGGGAAAAGGTATTGAACCTGAGGCAGCCTGTCATGCTGCATTCAGGCCTGCTGTTAGATTGCCACAGTTCCATCTTCCCTGGTGAGGATTTTTAGCTCTCAGTGCAGTGGGGTTGCAGACAGGCAGGAGAAATGCCTAAGGAAAGAATGGAAAGAAGGGATGAGGCAGGAGCTAAAGAAGCAGGGAAGAGCTGCTGGGCTGTGGGATGCAAGAACATGCACACAGGCAGAAAAAAAGAGTTTTATTTCAAAATGATGGGAGGGACAGGAATGGCTGAGCCAGAGATAACAGGAGTCAGCAGGGGAAGGAGCTCGGGTCACACAGAAGCAGGAGGACTTCACCACTGGAAAGCTGAAGTGACAAAGAGAGGGTACTGGGGGTACAGCAAATACAGGAAAAGAAGGGAAAGCCAGAGTCTTTCTATACAAGGCTGCTTTGAGGAAGGTCAAGCTCCTTGCATTTGGTGGGCGGGGGGCAGGGGGGATGGATAAGAAATCCTTGTTAAAATCCTTGAGCTGCTTTATGGTCTTTTGAGTTACCTTGGGTTGAGTTTAATTCACTATTTGCATATAATTATTTTTTGCTGCTAGGTGGTCATATTTGCCATTTTGAGTCTAATTAATCATTAAGGCACCTGGAGTCTTTGTACTGACATTTGAGAGATTCAATATATAAAGGCAGGTTTGCTTTGGTTCTTTGGTTTGTGTCTTTGCTGAAAACAAAACCAGGGGCAGATCTAACACCATCCTAATGTTGCATGCACATAACCTTCAAACCACTTCATGTGTGCACTTCTAAGTCAAACTCTATACTCAGAATGTCTTTCAATGCAACTACTCAGATCTATTTGGTGCAGAAATAGATTTTGAAAAGCCAAATACAATACAAAGGATGTGAGGGAGTAAAAATACTTTCCTGACTGCATATGCTTAATCAGGGAGCCTTCTCAGTCACTCATAGCCAGTGAGATGGGCCTCCTCAGAGAAGGACTCAGCATCATCAGGGTAAGTTTTCTGGACATCTGGGACAGCAGACAAACTTTGGGAAATGGCACAGCTCAGAGGGAGCTAGCAGGGTAGAAATCCTGGGGCTGTGGGCTCAGCTCAGCCCAGTTTTACACAGAGCAGAATGTCGTGTTTGCTAAAACGAGGTGTTCCCAAGGGGACAGGATACAGTTGGTACAAGGGGGAGGAGGAGGAGTCACAAACCCTTCTCAATCCCTCCCAGCTGGACTCAGCCCAGCAGAAACCTGGAGGCCACACTCTTCACAATCTTTATGCACGTAGGTAAGTATTCTGAGTAAACACTCTGTCATCTAAGCAGACAACCAGAATTAAAAGGGCAAAATTTGTAACAGAAAAGTCTGTGAATATAAAAACTCACAAAAATTTCAGTTCTCCTAGAGTGAATCAGACAGAAGAAATAAGGCACGTTTCTAACCCTGATTTACAAGAGCTCACTCTGCATTTTTGCCATTACCATTATAGTAATAGTTTTGATTGACACAAGCTCATTTTTAATTAGCCAGATCAACCAAGGCACAACATCAGCATTTCTGAAAGCATCTGAAGAAGCAGCCTACTTCTGTAAGAAAAGCTTATTTTCATTTGAAGATTAAAGGTTCTAGACAGCAGTAATATGTTTCAATCTGCCATTTCAAAAGGAAGACTTGAAAACATCAGGCAGCAGCACATGAGAGATTAAAAGATACAAGATAACTCACAACCAATCTTGCTTCTCATAGGTCTTTCTTCCTTAATCCTGTCCAGCAACAGCCTTTAACAAGAACAGTATAAGTGCATTAATCAAGGATTATTAGCAAGAGATGGAGTTTTCCCCCATCCATCTCGGATGCACTCTGTGTTTCACTGCCATCATCCCCACAATCAGCAACAAGAGAATCTCACAAAATAGAGTGAAGAGACCCCTCCTGCTTGGCAGAGCAGGCTGTGTGCTGGGCCAGAGCCAGCAGAGAAGCTGGGACCAGGGCAAGGTTGGCTCCTTGGCTACAAGGGAGATCACTGGAGTGACTGGGGATCACTGCTGCTTCTTCCAGGACTTCAGCACTGTGCTGTGCAGGAGGGCAGCTGGGAAGGGAGAGAACAAAGATGGCACAAATACCAAATCTACCTTAGCTTTTCTCTTCCAGCCTGTCTGAGGAAGGCCTTGATTAATCCACAAATGTGGCAAAGTGACAACATAGTAGAAAAGCCATCCAAACCCCATTATCTCCACTGCTTCTATCCCAAGTGATGTTCTTGCTGTCAGAGACCTGTTTACCCAAATAACATATTCCTGAAGCACACTGCTTTTCCAGACAGCATTTCTGCTTGCAGATACAGTGCTTTCAATTAAGAGAGGCACAGGGCTGGGCAGGGGCACACAGGTACACACACACCCCATGGCTTCAGCAAATCAGTGCCACAGTGGCCATTGGGAAGATGGTGATTGCACCTGATGCTCTTGCAGAACAGGACAAGCAGAAGCAAAATGTACTCTGCCTTGAGAACACACCCAGCTATTTTTAGACCCAAACCAGATGTTTCCACTTTTATGAAAGCAGTCCAAAATAATTTTTTTTTTTTTGTTTCAATGTGAAACAGACGCAGCTAAAAACCTTGAAAGCTGCAGCAAAGAGAAATTGTCGTTCCCTGGACAGCTGGGACAGGGTGACTGCCAGCTACAGGGCTTGGAAACAAACCCTTGTAGCAAATATTCCTGCAGCCAGACTGCACCATTTCAGTTTCTCACACAGCTTCATAGTCTCCTTACACTGGGCTGTCCATGAGCATTAATTTCCTCTTGTTGAGTGCACCTGCTAACAGCTATTCATAGGGATCACTTTTGAAGTAAAAGCTGAGCCAAATATTTTCATAGAATAAATTTGGACTTTACAACCCCACAGTTAACCACTGGAAACACCAGCACAGACTTGCTCTGGCAGTGGAAGCCCTGATGGCCTTGTGCTCCTGCACACAGTTAATTCTGCCTCTGATTTAGACCAGATTTCCTCAGCTGGCAACACAACCACCTGCAAACCTTACAGGACACATTTACAGTCTGAATGACAAACTATGCAATTGTACATAGACACCCAGCTTTGCTTTAAATCTACTTTTTCCTTTATTTTTAGCAGTCATAGCTGCTTTAGCTGAAACCAGGGGGCTTTGCCACTTCTGCTCAGCATCAGCAAGGTTTTCCCTATCCATCATAGCCATTTAATGGCATGCAGAATGTCCCTCTGATTTTCTCAAGTTTTACCAAGCCTTCTGATGTTTGCATTTTTGCACTGAACTTTCCCACAAACTTGATGTGAATAACTTATTTTCATTCCTTTACGAGGGATGAGCAACCTAATGAATTGTTGGGTTGCCCATTGGCATTGAGGAGGTGGCACTGTCACCCTCCAATGACACTGGCATTTCAGAGAGATATATATATATGGAGTCAGATGTTTTAATAAAGAGGGTTTTTTAAATTTTTTAATAAAAAGGGGTTTTTTTTAAGTTTTTTAAAAAACTTTAAACAGGACTGCCCGTGTCATTTTTGTGTCACCCCAGGGTGACACAGAACATGGAGCCCAGCAGCCTGATTGCTTTGCTGTCCTCCTTGGTTTGTTCCAGAGCTCATTTTGAGCACCGCTCACCCCTCTTGCAGCAAGCCCAGGGCTCCCACTGACCTGGGCATTACTCTGGGGCTAACACAGCCTGCCTAAATGCCACCTCCTGGGCAAAACCCCGAGTGCCCATGAAGTGGCACACATGACAGGACACTGCCTCTGCCGGTTTGGTACTGGCTAGATATTGAGAGGGACCAAATTTTAGAGTCAGCTTTTGCTTACAGGGTTCAGCTGTTCCCCCTCCGATCCCTGTAGCCTAAACCTGCGCTGCAGTCCTTGAAAAGCTGCTCCAGCTTTCCAGAAGCCGTAGCAAACTTGCACCACCTATCGACACAGCAGAGCCGCTGGTTTGGGGCCAGAAGGCAGCGCAGCAATCCAGGAGTGCTCTGTATTAGGGAAACTCATCGCCGCACTCCCAGCATCTCATCATGGGCTTCAGAAAGCAGCGCTGTCCCTTGGCGCTGTTCGGGACACACCAGGGTGCCCCAGATGTGGCTGTGTCCCTCCCACCCATCCCGGTGCAGGGGGGAATCTGGGGGCCCCGGGCCGGCCGAGGGGTGCTGCTGCCCCTCTGTCACCAGCTGTGCCTTGCAGAGGATGTCCTGTGCCTCCTCACCTCTGGCTCGGGCATTTCTGGATTCCTTGTCACAAAGAGCCATGGCCGTGCAGAACTTCCTCCACTTGAAATTAACTTTTTTTTTTTTTTTTCTCCTTCCCATGTATTCCATGAATTCAAAGGCAACATCTTCTCCCATTTAACTTATTCCTGCTATATAGCAAACTCAATTTACCAGGCTGACCCTGCGAGGAAGGGGTGCCCATCCCTTGTGCAGGTTGCAGACATCCCTGGCTCCTCTGCCCCTCTGAGCCTCTCCTGCACACTTCACAGCAGGCACTGACACATTGCTATTATCAGAAATACTACATTATATGAAATTTTCTCTCAGCATCATCTCTCCTCCGTGTGCAGCAGAAAGCTGCAGATACTTTGGGAGGCCGTCCCAGGTGGTGACATCTGCGGTGACTCTTTGAATACAGTCACAGCTACGAGCACTGAACACAATAGCCACACAATGCCTGCCAGCAAGAAAAGGATGCTATTTCTTCCTCACCTTTGACCACCACTCAGTGCCCTCAGGTCAGGGTCCCTGCAGAGGAGGGATCTCAGTGACCTGAGAACACGGCAGCCTCTCAAAGAACAGAGCTGGTGTGACCGAGATGGAGCCAGCCCTGCCCAGGAGCTGGGAAGTTTTTCTTTTGCTGCTCCTTGGAGCCGGAAGGGAGAAGTCAAACAGCCTCAGAACAAGAGCTCCACAGGAATACAGGGTGTCTGTCCAGGCTCTTCCCAGACAATTTAGCTGCTATTCAGCATGCCCCACGTTTTGACCACAGAAATGGTACATTAATTCCAGTGTAGTGCACTGAGCTTCCTGCTGTGGGTATCGTGGATTTGCTTCATGTTATAATTTTAACTTGCAGGCTACAGCATTATCAGTGCACATTACACTTTAACTCCTTCAAAGCCATGTACTTGCCAGGAAAAGCTGGTTTTATTTATTCCATTTTTCCCCCACGTGCTTGGCCCATGCTCAGCTTTCTACCTGCTCTGAATTCTTTTCCAATAATCAAATCAAAGCAATGGTGTCAGCATTTTCAGATTAGGTATTTAGATGGCATTAGATTTAGGTCATTAGATGTCTATGACCCTCAGGGTTTAATTTCACTTTGTTCATAAAAGGAACATGGGGAAAATGTTACCATATGAACACCAAGGATTTGAACAGCACCTCCCCATTGCTCACAAGAAATGCTTTTCTCAGACACAAATTAAGTCACATCAGTTTCTCTGGAGATAAAGAAAGAGGGGCAATACCCAGCAGATGAGAATTTGCCCAACAATGAAAAAATATATAGGGCAGAGGGAAAAATCCACCTGCTGTTTGCTCCTTTTGGTGCTGACACCACTCTCCACCCTCTGCAGTAATGGGGGGTTCCTCCAGCCCCTTCCAGGACTCATCCTTCTCTCCCACCCCTGCAGCATGGACCTGTTTGATCTCCTTGCCAAGCAGCCCTTTGGCTCCCAAGCCCTTTCCAGCCTCACTAACAACATCCTGAAGCACACAGCTGATGGAGGGTAAATGCCTGAGTGGGCACTGCTCCTGCCAGCTCAGCCCACGGGCTCACAGCAGGCAGGATCCAGCTCCAAACCTCCAGCCCAGGAGGACAAAGCTCTGGCCACAGGAACCAAAGCTGGAGCCAGCCCAGAGGTGATGAGGAGGATGAAAGAATGGACAACTCTTTTGTCTGAGTCCTGTACCAAAGTCTTCACATCTCCAATAGCCACCAAACATGCACAGCAAACCTCGGAGATAAAACCGGAGATGATCTGAACCCAGGTGGCTTCAGAACTGAGATGTGATTGATGCCATTTCAGAAATGCTTCAGCAGCCTCAAGCTCAGAAATTCTAGGTTTTTGAGCATTTGGTCACTCAGCAATTAGGTGGAACTTCCGTTCTTGCTTGAAATAATCCAAATTACAGACAATCAACACCAGGGGAAGAAAAAAAAACATTGATTTGGGAAAGTTTGGGAGCTTGGGATTTCAAAGTTCAAGACTGAAATTTGTTAAGGTGTAAAACTGCTTCAAACCTGTATCAAGTAGGAGGCAGTTTGCTGGAGAAAGCCAGAAGCACAGTCCAGTTCTACCCAGCACAACGTCCAGTTGCCTCTTTAACATAACCAAGACTATCTCAGTGTTTATGTTCTATTGATTCATCACATTAAACCATGACACAATAGATGCAAAATGTAGAAACTACTTTTTCAGAGACTTTTTCTGCCTTCTTCAAAGACAGAAGGACAGATCCCCTTTCAAAACAGAGATTGTTCAGATAACTGAAGGAATAAATGATTAAATAAAAAGCTATTTCAACCCTACTGGCCTGATCCATCAAATCTTTGAGACCCCAAGCACCTTATTTGTGTGCTTTATACACTTACAGCCAGGGTATATTAGTCAGCACTTGGAAGAGGAAGTGGTGGCATCCAGAGGCAAATTTATTTCTTTTTGCAAAAGACTCAGCTACATCCCAGCTTTGATGCTCAGTTTTACATAGTGCAACATCTGCCAAATGACAGTCTCCAAGCACAGGTAAGAACCTCATGCCAAGAAAATACAGCAGTTATTTCATCAAGAGTTTTGAACAAACATGTCTTAGCTTATCAACATATCTGCTTGTATTACCCAATCCATTACTCTGCATGAGCTCTACAGCTTGAGATGTCTGTCAGTTTTGAGGTATTTTAATCCATATTTTTCCAACTCTCTTTCTGATATTTGGAAAAAAGTACTGTTGTCTTTCCTCACATATTATATATCACTAGTTAATTGCAGAATAATCTACTGTAACCTAGAAAACATTATTATTATTATGGACTCCTTCTCAAATTTTCCTTTCCCAGGTCACTCCCTTGACTGGGATAAAGCAAGCACCAAGAAGCTGCAATGATCCAGAAAGTGCTCACCAGCTCACATGAGGGCCAGATTCTCATCTTTATTATAATATTGTTTCTTTCCAGAAATTATGTATGAGACAAGTCTTTTGATATTCAATAACCTGTTTACAGGAAATGACTTTACACAAAACATCAAATGACTTGACAGCAGATTGAATTTAAAATATGATTTTTTAAAATGCTCATGAAATTCATATTGCTTTAAATATAAATTAGCAAGAGTGCCAGAAGGGATGAATGTATTTCACTTCTTGACTGCAGATAATTTAAATGTACAGTTTTACCTACATTACCTCTATTCATTGTTCTGTCCTATTAAGGGATGAAGGAGCTTTCCTAGCTGCTCTGCTGCCTGGTCACACAGATTTCCTGGGACTGTCAGGAGCTGAAGGGATGACAGGAGAAGCCTTTGGACAGGCACACTGCCGTACCAGTGCCACATCAAGTATGGCTCTTGTAGATCCAGGGGATCCCAAGAGGAGAACAACAACTGCCTGGCATGAGGGGTGGTATGATTTTCCTTTTCCAACCAGATTGTCACCTTGGTTCCAAGCCACCCTTAAGGGGAGGGCAGCACCCAGGATTGAGAGATCCTTGTGGTTGAGAAGAACGACAAAAACCAGAAGGTCAGCAAAAGCTTAAGAAGTTTTATTAGTAAATTACTCACTTGGCATGGAAATTGCTACAAGAGTCCCTGAGCTCCTCTGCAGGTACAGAGCAGTGGGGTTTGGATAAAGAGGGAAGTGAAAGGGAAGAGAGAAAGATTAACTAAAGAGAGGAGAGATAAAGAAAGGAAGAAAAAGAGATTGGCAGCTCTGTTTCCAGCATGGATGCAGCTGATGGGGTGTCCAGGGTCTTTGGGGTACCCACACACCTGGGCTTGGTGGGAGTAAATTTTCGTAGGTAAGCTTTCCCTGCCCTGGAAAGTTCCTCATTTTTTATCAAATTAGTTTTCGTGTACAGTCCACTCTTTCAGACCTTTCTGGAAACAGGTCAGAAGGTTTTGGTGGTCTCAATTCCCCACACCCATGCCCACTTCTCAGCCTCAATCCTGTGCTTGTGCTGGGTTGTGCTTCTCTCCAGGAGCCTGAACAAGGATATCTGTCCCAGGCAAGTGCTGCCCTGCCCTGCAAGGCCCCTTCCTCCAGCCACATCCTCTTCTTCCTCACTGTGTGTTATTGCCAACAACCCTTGGCTGTTACTACCAACAATCTTTGGTTGATTCCACAGCTATCTGGACATCAGTGTTTGAGAAATACACATGGACCCCTTATCTTCTGAGCTTCTGCAACTACGGAATGTGCATGTATCCAAATTAAAAGTAAAGCCAGGCCCTTATATCCTCTGACCAGTGTTCACCCTATAGTAGCAACCCTCACCTAAAGCAGTATTGTGTGTCACAGGGCAAATTCCAAATCTAATAATTGTATTATTCCAATGTGAATTCTTCCCACGACTTTAAATAGAGTTGATATTCTTTATTTTCTGCCCATAAATGCTCTATGTTTTAAAGGTTTGCTGCCTGCTACCCCAAAGTGAAGCTAATGGGACACACACAAATTATTTTGAAAAGCCTCTGAGCTCCTAAGGGGAAATATGCTCAACTTCAGAATCTTACCATCATTAACAAATTCATACAGAAGTAACAATAATACACATTTCATACTACTCTCACAAGATATACAGGCTTGTATAAAACCATATCCAAAATTTCACTTAATATTTGAATTCATCCTCATCCAAGAGAAATAACCATCCCATTGGTTGCTTGCTTCCCACGCACCCAACCAAACTCCTCTGGAGTTCTATTTTTGCAGTGGAAGTAAAGCAGGAGGCAGCCAACATGATCAATCAAGGATAAACCTAATTGATCTCCACAGCCAGAATCCACACACTTGAGACAGAGTCCTCAGAATCCCTGCAGTACCTGCACAGCCGTGTGCTATCTACACATGGGCTCCTGTTTCACTGGAAGTACCAAGTATTTAAAGACCTGGTGAAGTGCCACAGATGTGTGCAAAGTTTAAGAGTGCTTCAACAGAGAGTGACAACTAAAATAAACCTCTCTGCATAAATTCAGCTTTGTGTTTCCACCCTCTATCTAAATTACAGCATCCCCAAATTATGTTAAGCCCTGTCTAAAATGTGAGGTGCTGTATTTCATCAACTAGCTGAGATAACTCAGGATTACAAGTACTGAAATAAAATGGACATCCTGTTCCAGTTTCTTTAACTAAATTTTCTCCCTCAAATAGCATCAACAAGTGACTCAGTACAATGTCATAACAAACAGTACTTGTGCTGCAGCAATGTACTTGGCAAACAGCAACTCTCCCAAATAAATCAGACACATTTTACTGTAGTTGCTAATCAAAAGAGCTTCATTTTATCTTGGGGGGAAAAAAAAGAAAATCATGTATAATAACCAGATGGCAAGTAAACAAATTATTTTCGTAATAGTGGGAAAACTATTTGTCTGCTTTTGGATGAACTCATAAACAATGTCTAGGACTAAATTTGGCTCCTAATTGTGACACCAGTTTTATAGTGAGAATGTACTGCTCTTCTGTCTCACTGAGACCAGCAAAAGGGACATCCTTTTCTCTCCCATTTTTTGGCTGGAGCATTCCAAGCACCAGCGCCACTAGGCCAGGGAGAAAATGGTGTATGGCACAGCAGGACCAGCCTGCTTTAGATCAGAATCACTTGTGCAGGGAATTAACATCATTTGGGGCTGCCTACAAGCTGCACCTGTACACCATTCTGGGGGTCTTCTCATGCACCAGAGAGACACTGTGTCTCTCCCACATGCCCAGCTTCCAAGCAGTGACTTTATTGCCACATCACTGCTATCAGAGCATCAATATCCCTACACTAGTGTCTGCACTGCAAGTTTCTTACATTGGGGAATCCTGGTAAAACACTGAAAGCCTCTTCTCAAACAGCATTCTTTACTCCTGAGCAGTCAGCCATGTTACCACACATTACATTTTGCATTATATTTGGAATAAAACCCCAAAAAACAACAAAACAAACCACAACCTACATCACTGGAATACCCAGTTCTTGGATACAAATTCTGTATGTAAGGGTATTCCATTTGGAGAATCCACTCATTCCCATGAAACAAAAACCTCATTAAAAATAAACTTCTCACCTGTAGCTAGCTCAGTAATTAGGTGCAGCTAGATTCATTAGTTATAATTCAGAGATTACATGGGATAATAGCATGCTCTAATAAGGAAAAACGACACTTGGCTTATGAACATGTGGGTTTGTGGCAATTTCCTTAAAGAGGAGCCTACTTTATTAAAAACTATGGATACAAACAAAGTAGCAATTTTAATTGTTTACTGTGAGAAGTGAATATGAAAACATTTCTCAGAAGCCCAGGAAACCAACTTTGCTGTTTCTTCCAAACATCAAGTAGTCATTTTGAAGTTGTTGGGTGTTTTTTTGGTTTTTTTTTTGTTTGTTTGTTTGTTTGTTTGTTTGTTTGTTTGTTTGTTTGTTTGTTTGTTTGTTTGTTTGTTTGTTTGTTTGTTTGTTTGTTTGTTTGTTTGTTTGTTTGTTTGTTTGTTTGTTTGTTTGTTTGTTTGTTTGTTTGTTTGTTTTTGGTTGTTTTTTGGTTTTTTGTTTTGTTTGGTTTTTTGGGTTTTTTTTTAGTAAAAAGAAGATCTGTGCTGCCCCAGCCCAACCAGGAGAGAGACCAGGGCACCTGCTGAGGAGAACATCAATAGCACACAGGTGAGACCTGGGCAGCAAATTGTGGGTTCATTTTCTCACCAAGGGTGCTGCAGCCAAGCAGCAGGGCTATGACTGGGTGGAGGTTTCTTGCTGCAGACTGGAAGAATCAGAACCCATTAGCTTGTGTTTGTCTTCTCTGCAGCCCTCAATAACCTCCCTGTGAACCTCCCACTGACAACCTTCAGCTGTTCCTTGCCTGTCAGTTCATTTTCCAGATCTGCACATTGGGGTTAGCCCAGTCATACACACAACATTCAAGCAATAACACAAAATCTCTCATTATTGAACACCTTGTTTCACCCTGGCAAACAAAAGCAGCATCAGTACTGCTTCCCCACATGACCTGCCAGTTTTCTGGTAGAATTTTCAGCATCAATTTCACCCTGTAAGAAAGACTGCATAGCAGCCTCCCTCAAAAATTAAACAGGCAGCAGGGCATTGGATTTCACCCCAAAACATAAAAGTACTATCAGTGAAAAGCAAGCATAGATTTTGGGGAGGATGAGGCCACATTTGAAGCGGATGGAGCTGCCTTTGTTATTTTAAAGTAACAACCTATCTTTATGTGCCAGTGAAAAGCATATTGCCCCCTAGATTCAAAACACTTATTTATTTTTTTTATATCTAAAATCACATAGTGGTGATAGGTAGACAGTCGCATGGATAACTACTTAAGTTTCAACCCAAGAAAAAAGTTGTAGACTTCCAGATAGTTTTGCAGTGACTCCATATTTAACTTACTGCCCAGCAGGTCAGAGAGCTTTTGGTCACCCCTAATACACTTACTCACATGGTCCAGGTATGACCATATCAAAGCAAAGGCAGTATTTGCAGAATACCTTCCTTAAATCACATGAAAGTTAGGGTTTTTTTAGCTCAAGACAATTATTTGTTCAAACCTTCCCAAACTTGACACTATGGAACTACCAAAAGAAAGGTTATGAACATGCAGCAACTTATTCTGCCACAGTGCTACCAAACTTAGGTGTTTTCTTCAGAAATTGTAAAAAGTCAGATGCATAGAAAAAAAAACAGGTCTTTGTCTTGTAATTTTTCTGTTTGAAGAGACAAATAATGTTTTTTAAGGTAGATCTGTTACAAAAACAACACAGCTGTTGCTCATGCACTTCTGCCATAGTCTCCAGCAGCTGCAAATCCAGACTCTGTCCTGGAACATTCAGATTTTGCTTGGGAGCCCCCTTGAACAGGGTACTGCTGCCAGGGCAGTTAGCAGCACACTAGGATACCACCAGATTGTCCAGAACTCCCACAGCAAATGCACAGTCCAATTTTTTGACAATTCAGGTGTTCCAAGCTACCCTAGTGTGGCATTTGAGGGCCTAAATATTGGTGTCAGCCCAATGTGCTACCTCTGAGGGCTCACCCACCCCTAGGAGAACCCAGGAACATCTCCCTACTCTGCTGAAGAGCCATGCCTTTAATGAGTTTCTGCAACAGCTCCTTCTGCTGAGTAGATAAAAAAGATCACCTGAGATTAATTACAGTAATAATTAAGAGCTGACCTTCTGGCAGCTAAGCCAGATACCTTACCTTCCTAAGGGCCCATCTCACAGGTGCAGCATGATGCTGTAGTTCTTCAGGAAAAGTTACTCTTCACCTGTTTAGAGGTGTGCAATTTGCATATAAATCACAGCCTCAAAACAACCCAAACCACTCTCATTTTCCATTTTCAGGACTCAGTGCTTTTTCAGAAGTAGAAAACCATTTATTTCCATGGTCAAGGGAGGGCAGACTTTGTTTTCTCTAGTATTAATGACTTCTGTCCTTGCTAACAAAAATATAAATCTAGATGCTAGTGATAGCCACAAGAGTCAAAACTTACCCACTCTAGATTTAATTATTTTCTAGCACAGATTAGGAGAAGGTCCTGGAGTGGAAACAAGACTGACATCCCCAGTTCCCAGCAGAGATGCCTGGTGCCCTGGGCATGGTGAGGAGGAAGAACAGCAGGTGACCTGACCCACTGCCTCCTCTGCCCTGGCCACACACTGCCTTTCTCCACAGGGCCTCATGTACCACATGAACATCTAAAAACCTTCTAAGCACCCAGCACCAGAGCACTCTGTGGTTTTTGGGATGGCAAACTGCCCCTAGCACAAGCCACAAGCCCAGCAGTCAATCCTTCCTCCTCCCTATCCATCACTTGCCTCATAAGTTGGTGTAGGAATAGGTATTTCCAAAAGCAGCCAGCCTGGTGAGACAGACTCTGGGCTTTGGTATTCAGAACAGCTCAGCCTTGGTTTAAGCTGATATTTTGTTGTTTGTTCAGCTCTTTTCCCCCATATCTTGGCACCTCATTGAAATGAGCTTTACTAGGCACTTACATAGCAGAGCTATAAAGAAAGCAGCTGGTTAATTTAAAAGAGTGCAGTCCTTACAGCTTTCCCCTCTGGGGAATTCTTGAAGCACACACACACAAAAAAAATTTATATTGTAACACTTTTTCTACCACATCAGGAGTTCTACTTCCAAATCCATACTCTGAGGGAAAAAAAAAAGTCTCACTATCACTCTGCATTTTGCAGAGACAAAAGGAGATGCTAAATTAAAACTAAAAAACCATGTAAGAGCAGGATTATGGTCTCACCTCCCATCCAAAGCCACGAAGAAATTACTAACTCTGCCAAGAGTACATTTTGTCACTAAAATAGTTGCTACTGCAGGCCAGTGTTAGCCCAGACCCAGCACATATCAATAGTGAGCACCTGACATTCAGCTGGGCAGGCTGAGGCCACAGCCCCCTGCAAGGGACAGTGACAGGCAGTGCCAAGAAGCTTTTATGACAAGGGCCAAGCTTTGGATAGGGCAAGGCAGGGAGCTGATACAGGAGAGAAGGAACAGACAGACAGGGTCCTGAAAACCCTTGGAAGTGGCAGAGTAACAAACAGCTGAACTGCTGGAGCCACAGGAGTTCAGACAAGCCACAGAGCAAGGCTGGAGGCAAAGGAAGGCAAAAATAATCTATAAACCTATTTCAGCTGAAGACATGGAAACAAGAAGAATTTGAAGGAAGAAAGGGGAGTACTGCCCTGTGGGAATGAAGCATATGTACTCACACAGCTATTTTAGTGTTGCCTTTTAGTAGGAGCAGATACTGTTGTTTGTTGGACAGCAAATCTTTCCAAGGCCATGAAGCCAACCAAAAAATCCTTACCCAACCCTCACTCCCAGAAACTATCCATTAAAAAGCTGCTCAGCAGCTCTCCCTCGGTGTTCTGCACCCATTGCCCAGTGCAAGGCACGATGGTGACATTCCAAAGAGATCCAGCTCCACACAGGGCCAACCCACCAGATGCCAGAGACACAGAGCTACCCCAGCAAGTCTGCAGAGTATTTAAGAAGCAGTTTGCTAAATTATACAAAGGGAATAATTTGCAACGTAATGGTGTGTTTGCATTCTGAATATCTGATTTCCTGTTCAACAAATAACCTAAACACTCCCAACCAAATGAAATGTAGACAAGACTTAAAATGTTTGAAGAAAAGCACTCATCCAGAAAATTAAGGTCAACATGGAACAGATGGTGCCTCTGAAAAATGTGGCTTCAACATTTATCTTTATGTAAAATAAAAATCTTTTAAAAACCTCCGGCTGTTTGGTGACAGTCCTGCTTGAAATATTGGACCTCGCACTCCATGGATAATAAAGAAGCACTAAAAAATGACTTCAAAATACTAAATCTAAATAAAGTTCTCTCAACTAGCGTGCAATAAGATTTCTGTGGGCACGTAAATACATATCAATAAAATATAGATTCAAGCGCTTCTGTAACTGCCATAAATATTGCAACTGCTCTGCCCATTTCCATAAATATGACCCACGACTCCCAAGTGAGAAGCTTTTTCATTTGCAGCAGTCAGGGGAAAAAAACAGTCCTTTCTTCTTTATCAAAGTCTTTTGAAAGGCTGAATTTGAAGCCCAGCACATGGGGAGCTGTGAACAACTTGTTACAGTGATGCATGAAACGCCTGTGCCAGCCTCAACAGATTCCATCAATGGGATTGCAGGAAGGCCGTGGCTATTCTTGAGGGCAGGCAATGTCACACCCAGCTGGGGAGGGAAACAGGGGCTCCAGTTGGGCAGGGCTGTAAATTACTTTGGTAATACAGAAAGGAGCTGGAACAAGCAGAAATAACGAGACAGAGCTGCCAGCACTCGAGGAATAGTAACGAGGAGAAGAGGTCGAGCACCGGCAGGAGCAGCAGTGCAAGTGCTCAAGGTAAGCAGCAGGCAGGGGAAGGCTCAGCAGGACACCAGGGGAGCCTCCACGGAGAAGGTTCTCTCAGGACAGGCAAAAGAGAAGGCAGTCAAAGAAACCACAGAGCTGCACAGGCAGCAACAAACAAAAAAAACCCAAACCCAAAGCCCTAATATCCTGAGTGAACCAAATATTTTTGGGAGATGAGGTGACTCCTGTGGTACCTAAAAATACTGTCCTGTGGAGACTTCCTGCTGTGCATCACCCTGCTGACAGCTGGGACCCCTGACAGGCTGTAACTCCTGATCACAGGCTGCACCTGAAGCTAATCCCTTAAGCTAATTCCCCAGGGGCCACCTGCGTGCCTGGACTGAAGAAGAAGCCTCACCAGCTTTGGGCATCCAAGCAGCCACAGCCATAGAAGGAGCCATTTGCTCATACCACCCAACTAAATCACAGTTAGCCCAGTGACAACAGGCCACTGAAGCACATCCCCAAAACCACAAGGTAATTACAGATCTACTATCAGTTCTTGTTTCCCAGGCTCCAGACATGCAAGAGAACCATGATCAATGCACCTCTTTTTTCCAGTGTGGCTTCCACACATTTACATCTACTAGAAAGACAGATTTTTGTGACTCATACCTTCAGGTCCAACACTGATGAAGTTGCACAGTGAGCTTCTGCAAATCCACCTGGCTAAAAAGACTACAGGAATCTAATTGCAGCAATTTTCCTGAGCTGACACATCCTTCTAACCAGCTTCATGATACTGCCTTACTGACATTTTGGGTCCCACTTCCTCTAGAAATTACCTCTGATTCCCCATCCTACTGGGGAAAATAAGCTTAGCAATAACATTTAGACTCACTGTCCCTAGCAATGGGCCCTGCCATCAGTAAAGCACAGCCAAAATGAAACCAGACTGGGCATTTCAGAGAAACACTTGCAAGAATGGCTTTTGCACAGAAGTTTCTTGCTTCAAGGTCATCCCAACTCACATCACAGACAGTTCTGATAAGCAACAGCACAGCAGCTCACCAGAGACTTAAAAACACCCGAGAGTTTATGAAGTTCTCTTTCTCTCCCTACCTAAGGCTTTTTTAAACTAAAATAGATATTTTATTTTCTTCTAAAAGAAGGTGGTGTTGATTTTGTTGGTCCTATTGCATGGCCAAGCGCTGCTGCTGCACACAGAAATGTCTATCTCCATCAGGCCTCAACTCACTATTTCTAAAAATAAAGTAAGTAATATTAATTTGTTCCTCCAGCACCTGGTGTTTAAACTTATTTCTTGGCAACTTCTGTTCTCGGCATTTAAACATTTTTCATATTCACCTTAAGTCTGGCAGCACTATTGGTTATCCTTCTCTGCCTCACTAATAATTTGGTTGATGGCATGCAGGTGGGTTTCTTGTAATTAAAAAACCCATTTGCAAAGTTTGCATTAGGTGATCTGAAAAAACAGACCACTCCTTTCAAAGGTTAAATAAGTAAGCTGCAGAGCTCCATGAAAATATTGCATAATTTAGGGATAAAAATAGTTTTGCTTTATTCAAGCTAGGCTGGATAGGCAGATTTTTACTGCAATCAGCCTAAACCTCATCTCTCCAAGTTACATGCTCAAGTTGATTATAGAAAATTAAATTTAGTATTAATCAAGCTAGGAAGAAGGAAATTACAAAAATTAAGCTAATGCTTAAATCATAGAAAAGAATGGTGGAGCCAGCTAGAGACCATTTAATGCACCTTCATCTTGTCCTACACCAGAACCAACTCCCCCCTTCCCCAAGCCACTCCTGACAGTTATTGTCCAACCCTTTGTAAAATTTCCCCACAACACAGGTACCAGAAGCCACCAGTCAGAGCCCTGCAGGGCCCCACCAGCCCTTCTGCTCCAGGCCTTGCCTTGGCATCCCCCACCCCTGCCCAGCTGGCAGGGCCAGGAAAGCAGCTCCTCCCCATGGCACTGACAGGCCACTTGCAGTTTTGGGCACAGAACTGCAGCACTTGGCACCATTGGTAAAAAAAAAAAGAGCAAACCCAAAAGGGCAAGCCCAATTACCTAACTACAAAGGATCATGGCTTAGAAATATATATTTGTAGAAGTTTCCTGATTTAGAAAGAACTCCACATATTGGCTGGGGCTTTCAGCTTCTCCACACCATCCACACCATAAATTACAAATTTAGCATCTGACAGATCTACACTACCACTTTATCCTGGTTTTATGGAGGAGAAACTACTGCTTGCATAGGACTTGATCCAAGTTATCCTTGAAGTCAGTGGGATCTCCCAGTGAGCCCCATGGGACATAGGGTGGACAAACATGGTTCCATATTTCCCAAATAGCTGTCCAGTACTTTGCAAAGCCATTTCATCCTCTGGACACAAACCCAAAGAAAGCTTGGTAAAGAGCTCTGCTGACACACTACAACCAACATGTAACTATGCTTCCATTGAGTTGATGGTGTATTAAGCCAATTTTTGTCTTTTACATGCAAATTTATTAAACATGGAGCAGCCAGTCAGCCCTACAATCCACTCTATACAGCCAAAATATTGTATACATTATATATTGTATACACTTAAACTTGTATAATGAGGAAACATTTAGTTCTGAAGATACATTTAAAGCACAAGAGTTTTCTTCTCTGAGCTACATCCTGATGTTTTCTTCCTTCCCTAATCTTACTTGCTAGGACATGAACAAATCCAGACAGTCTTTATCAGCTGAGGGTGTGGGAGGGCAGTTTTAGATGCAGCTCTTATAACTGCATTGTTTTCTTTATGAGAAAAAAAATCATCAGCAACTTAGAGAAATTAAAAACCTAAATGAAGTCCTTAAGAGTTCCCCATAGTCACTTCCAAACTTTTTTCCTAACCCCTTTGAACTCCAGCAGTTTAATCAACAGCTTGTTTCGGATTAATCTTCTCATCCCGGTTACACACACACACAAATGTCCACCACAGAATAAATTAAAAAGCAGAATCCCCATAAAAAGCCATAACAATTTCACATTCTCTAGAAGAATAAAGGACTCAGTAGATGGTGAAGGCTGAAGACAGAAAGAGCATCTCTCAGCGAACTCCTGGGATGCCCGGGGCCTGTGTGCTGTTCAGCAGCAGAGCCAGGCTCCCCCCGCAGCACTGCAGTCAGGGGCAGGCCCGGCTGGGGCACAGCCGGCGGGAGCTCCACTCCATTAACAGAACTCGTCAGGTCCGGGCCGGGCAGCCACAGCCTTGCAGCCTCCCCAGGAGCATGCACAGGTGCATGCACAGGTGCATGCAATTCCCCAAATTAACTGCCTGCAGCTCCTGAGCCAGCCGCCAGCAAGGGCTGCAGGGAGACAGCAAGGCACCTCCCGGGATGCCGCGGGAAAGCACCGCCGGACAGCACACACGCACTGCAAGTAACTGCTTGGCTCAGGGCTGCAGGACAAGGAGCATGCTTGACCGGGCACAGCTACAAGCATTAGAGAAGCAAAGGAATAACCTGGCAGGTGAAAACACGTGGGCTATGAAGGAGCTCAGGAGACGTCCCCAGAAACACTCCAAACCCCACTGCTTTTACTAATTCCTAGTCCTATTAAAGCACCTCAGGAGCTTCTGAAGAAACCACATTATAGTGGGGAAAAGATGCCTCGTTTTAGGAGTATGTGCATGAGCTGCAGAAGATGGCCATAGCAGCCAGGCCACTACAAAACACAAGGTTCAATGCCTATGAATAACAGAAGGGGTTTCAGGGAACACCTGTCTCCTGAACACTCCCCTGTCCAGAGAACACAGTGGACAGCCCTGCAGTGCTGCTAAGGGGGTTGGCTGTGCAGACACTGCACTGAGGTAGAAAAGGTGTTTCAGACCACCCATCGTGGCTTTGCAGAAGCAGCACTCACTGCCAACATCCTTCCTGGGATTTGTGATGCTAAGAGCAGCATTATTTGAAGAGCACAGGACTGCTACCTGCCAGTTTCAAGTTAAGGCCAAAGCTAAATGAACAAGTTGTGAAGGCAGATTACATTTCAGGTCCTGCATTTTGGTCTAGCATTTACGTTCATTCTAGTAGCACCTTCCCATTTTCACTGTGGAGATGAGGTGTATGACTTTCCCTTGTATCCAAAGTTAGGACAGCATTTTACAGTACAGGACTGCTTTGCTATATTCAAGGTGATTCATGCAGAGGATGGACAGAAAAAACACAGATGGCAGCAGAACTCTTTCCACTGCCACCCTGCCATCAGTCCTTGTGCTGGGGCAGGTGGAATAGGGAGAGCTGTTATCAGGTGATGAGACCAGGGCATCTTGTGATTTAAGTGTGTGGGGACAACTCAGCAGCACCTCAGCACTGTACAGTTTGTGTCTGGGTACATGAACATCTTACAGTCTTTTTTCCTTTGGAAATGTGTATTATACAGAATGAGACTACCCTAAGTGCAGCCTAACCATTAACAGGAAGACATCTGTAAAGAGGCTCCCTGACCTAACCACTGAGCACTGAGGAACTGCCTTAGCATGTCACAGTAATTGACAACTGCTTGTTTGCACAGAGAGATGTGTGTGTCTGTGTCTCTGTGAACCAAGGTGGTATGATACCAACAGCTGTAAGGCTCCCAGATTCCTCTGCAAGCTCAGAGTTCACTATCTTGACACTGATACCTCTGAGGGAAACAACTTTGTCACAGGTTCAGTGGAAGATCAGAGGACCTTGAAAAATTGTATTTAAGTCCATGTCCATTTCAGGGCACAGATTTCCCCTGCAAAGAAGTAAAAATTTATTAATAAACTGCAATAGTTTCATGTAAGAAACAGGAAAGCAGGAATGCTACTAACCTTGAGAACGTGAAGACCAGTCTCTTGCTTTTTTCCTCCCGACTGCACATCAATCATCCACTTGACTGCAGGGTTTTACTCTTATGCCTCTTGTTAGCATTAATCATTATCACTTTTACTTGGAACTTGTGGACAAGTATTCTGTTTATTATCTTAATAGAAGCTCAGATGCATAGAGCTACAAACATCAGGCACCTCAGCACACATTAACACAGGGTTGCCCTCAATTTTAATTTCTTCATGCCACAGAGAAGACCACCAGGACTTGAGATCCACACTGGAGATACTCCAATGAATACCAAGCCCCCACCATGCCATCACCTGCACTGTTCACTTTGCTGACTTTACAGCTACTACTGACTGGGCAGCATGGTTCTCACACCATACTTACATCTTATGTACCTCTGGAACACGTCACAGGTACTTCCTGGGTTTAGAAGTCCTCTGGGCTTCCTTCTCACAAGCACATCAAATGTCTTAGAGCAACACTGCAGAAGGTTGTCCGTGCATCTAGACTGTACATCGCATTTATTTAAACAAGTAAGCAATTTAAAGTCCCTGAGTTACACATCACCTCCTTACACCATTTCCCCAGAAATGTCTGCTTTCTGCTTCACCAGTGACCAGTATTCTTCCATAGCAGCATGCAGAGGGGATCTCCTGAGGCATGCCACCCTCTTGTGTCCAAAACAAGTTTCACTAGTTCCACCTGGAAGTACCAGGAAAGCAGTTTACTGGAGTAGAGACAAACAGCCCTCAGGTGTCTGGGCACACAGGTCTCTCTCAACCTCTCTTCAGCACTTTGTTGTTGCTGATGCTTGCATTTCAAACAAAGTTCAGTATTTCACACCAAGCAGGGAACTTGCACCAATCAGAAGCAATTTTCAACAGATCATGATAGAGTACCAAAAGCAAAAAGTATTAAATGTAAACAACTTGTAAACATTAGTAAAACATCAGTAGATTCAAAGAACATGAATGACCACAGAGACAACTCACAATTCCAGAAACAGCCTTTTGTCATGAAGTCTTTATGGCTTGACAGAAAGAAAGTTAGATTTGTTTTTGATGTGGTTAGTGCAATTTTTTTTTTATTTGAGAGGTCAGTTAAGAAGAGTTAAACAGATGAATCCAGTATGACACCTCAGTTTCCGAGTTGCTTTTGAACCTGATCTGAAATATGGCACTGGACTCTCATCTAGAGTCAAGGCATTTGTGATCTCAGAAATAAAACCAGCTATTTCCCCCCCATGAGATGGAGAGGGCTCTTCAAGGGATAATTCATGTTTCATATAAAACAGAGGAAGGAAAGCTTAACAGCCTCACAAGTGCAGCTGTATGCTTGGCCAGTACCTCTGCAATCCACATATACAGCTTCATCTAATACATAATTTATTTGGAAAAGTGAATGAAGGAAGGAGGAGTAGGCAGACTCATTGAAGAGATGGGTAATGCAGCATTTGAAAACAGTCCGCTCCTGGAAATTCAGGCTCCTGCTAAGTAACCTTGGGCTTTTACACAAGGAAAGGCTACAAGAAGCATATTCCCCAACACTGTCTGAATTTAGATCCTCCTATTCTGCTATCTCATGCAAAGCAAGAAAGAATATCCAAGCTTCTATCCAAAGCAAAAATCAGTGTCACTTTCCTTGACAGTGATAATGGTGTTTAGAGAGAATTTTTCAAGTAGTGTACGCCTTTCTGGAATCAGAATCAAGCCTCACGACACTCACCACATCTTCAGCTTTGATCTGAGCTATCCATTCCCTGATTCCAGAGACACCACTAGGTCTGGCACCACCATTTCCTCACACTTATTGCTTCACAATCCATATTCATTCCCAGGACGCCTAGCTCACCAGAGCACTTTTGCTCTTCCCCTTCATTTCTCTTCCAACACGAAGAGCTCCCACTTTCCCTAACGGAAGCCAACACATGCGTGCACACGACAGAGTAGACCTTTTAAGGCTACATGGCTGACCAACAGAAATACATGTATGTAACTGAAATTTTCTTCCATTCAGCAAAGGGCACTGAGTTTTAGTTGAGACATTTCCCCCTGTGACCCTTACTTCCTTGTATCCACCTTCTCCCCCTACCCCCTTTACGTACGGGGAAGACTCACTGTGCTTCCCTGATGCAAAACAAGAAATAGATCACATCAAGTTTGCTCCATACACCAAAAGGTAAAAAAAAAAACCAAAGGACAAACTGGTTCACAGTTAACTATAAATAAAAGTGCAGTAAGTGTTCAAGTAGAGTGTAGAGTTTAAGCAAGCTGTACAACCACATTTGGCATAGTCATCTCTTAAAGGCCCTGCGTGGGTCCCTCCCGTTACTGACAGCAGGGGGAAGAGGCTGAACACTGTTAGCTGGTGCTGGATTTACAGGTCCTCGTCCATTGCCTCTCCCACTACCTGCATAAATGTGGCCGTGGTTATACGTGAATGGAAATCCACTTGCTTCAGGTCCAGTTTGTAAACCATTTCCTAAAAAGACAGAAAAAACGTTATCACGAGTTCCATGGGTTAAAGTCACTGATTCCTTATATAAGTTTACCAACAGGGAATACATGGAGTTTGCAGTAAACACCAAACCGTGAAGACCAGAAGGAAAAGCCTTTCTGGCACTGCAAGACCCCAAATCACAGCCTACCCTTCCCAAACTACCTTCCCTCCATCCCTTTCTCAACTAAAGCAAGAAGGGAGACAGTAACAGCTGTGTAACACCAGCTACTGAGCATGGGCATTGTGTAGGCAAGCCAGAAGTAAGGTTCCCTCTCAGCCTACACCTCCTCAAGGCCTTGAAGTATTTTTGTATTCAAGATTCTATGTTTAAATACAGCACAAAATGATCTGGGTAAGTCAAATATTGGAATTCAGATTACCACCACATCTGTTTTTGTGAGATTAACCAGGCAGGGAAGCCATGGTGTCTAGCACGACTGAAGTAATTTTTAAAGCTAATGTCTCAGGAAGTTTACAAAAACAGAATTTCAAGTGCTGCAAAAACTTTTCAAAAGCATCACAACAACTTAAGATTAGTCAAGATCCCTTATGTGATATAGGCACCCCAAATATTCTAATCTCCTCCTCTCTTACAGAAGAAATCCTGAAAATAGTTTCAGGAAATGTACATGCTTACATGCTTGAGATTCTGGCCCAAATGTGAATGACTTTTTAGAGCCTAGTACACTTTTTTATCCCAAGAATGAAGAACCCTTGAAATAAATTTCTATTCCCATTAAATGTTTCTCTTGTTTTCATTTCTACAAATTGAAAAAAAACTTACCCAGTGGCCCAAAAGTACAAGTACCCATACCACTTGATGCAGAAATATTATTCTGTTCACCCTGTGCCTTTAGAGAAAGGTTAAAAAAAAAAAAGAAAAAGACCAAGATCAGAGAAAGAAAATTCACATTTTTACAGCAAGGGGCTGATTTTTTCCCCTCTGCGTTCTTACAGTGGCTCCACATGGAATTTATCTGCTACTTCAATTATTGACTCATTTTTTAGCTATATATCACTGAGTCCATTTTTCCAGAAGAGTCACATCTGATCACAGCCTAGTGTGAAACATTCAGAACAAAGAGCACTTTAGTCCAGAAGCCTCAGACAAGTTTAACATACCAGTTTGTTCTGCCCGACGTGTTCCGAGTTGGGTTCGCTGTAGTTTGGCACTTCCGAGTACACCATGCAGAACCTGGGAAGAAATTAGGATTATTAGAAAGATCTAAAACATTTTATTTAACAGAGTTCTCAACTCCACAATTCACAGAGCATACATTCTTGACACATCCCATCACCTAGAAGCAATTAATCCAGACCCCACTGTTCAGAAAATATCCGTAGCTATTAAAAGGCTCTTTGATCCCTTTATAGGCTTGTGGTGAGGCTGTCACATCTTCCTGGTGAGGGCATTGCAATCAAGCAGAGGCAAGTATTCATTAAATCAAGGAGGTAAACTGGCCTAAATAAAACAAAAGGTGATGAAAGGGCTCCCTTTGTCTCTCTTCCAGCTGCATAATCTTGTTCAGCACCCACTCACAAGGTCACCTGAGACACTGAGTCACCCAGCCTGCTCCCAGACAGGGACTGTGTTACACCTCTAGAGAATACTCACTCCCACACACTCCCATACTATGCAGAGCCCCAATAACAATAATAGCACAGAGGAGCCCAAAACAGGCAATGAAATTCAAAGCATCCTTTTCCACTCAAGGGGACCACGACTCATGGCATGGAAATTATGGCAGAGAGGAAGGAATACCTGGATCATTACACTGCTTGAAATGGTTAAACACAAGTGGAGCTCCCACCTGCTGCTAGGAAGTACCACTCAGGTAAGGACTCTCATTACTCCAGCCTGCTGGAGAGTAAGTCAGCTGGGTGACAATTCTGAGGTAATGTATTTTGTACAAGACATCCTGTAGATTTTTTTTTATGTGTAAATCCATCTGAACACTGGACATTTCTGAACCATACAGGAGCATATGTAGCAACCCCAGAGCCCCACTTCCCTGATGACTGCAAGGTTTCCCACAGCACTTTGTGCAACAGTGGAAGCACTCTTCTGGTTAGAAGGCAAATGTTGCTATTTTTTCTATTGCTCAATTATGTTACTCATGTTTGTTCTTAGGCAGGAGCTGTTGCCCCAGTCCCTGGGCAGTTTAAAGCAGGTTTAATGAGGCTTGCTTCTGCCTGGATATGATTCACTGGAGTGACCTTGCTCTTCCTTCTCTGCATTGCCTGTCCCTCAAGGATGACACACATACAAAAGGCTTCCACCAAAATGAAGTGGTTAATCAAGATAAGGCCTAGGTAAGCAAAGCAGATTGTCATTTATACAGTTCCTCCTCCTACACCTGTGCCAACGACGGGGGCTGATTTTCCTCAAAGTACCTACAGCCCAAACAGTGTGAGAGCTCATTACATCCACGAACAACTGAGAACACACTTTTGCTGCCCTGAATTCCATTTCCTAAGAGCTACCAGGTCTCATACTTACCATGGCACTCTGCTGAGAGGTATGAACACACAATACTTACTCCCCAATTTTATGGAGCTCCCCTCCTCGTCCTGTGTAAAGTGTCAGGCATCCTTTCCACAGAGATGCGTACCTGGCCACAGAAAGGAGAAGTGAAGCAGTTTCTTAGTGAATGAGCTGACAGAAGAAGTGGAAGGATGCTATCTTCCAGGAAATTAACAAGTATTACACACCAGCATGGACTAAAAAAAATTCCTGGGGACCCCAATGTCACTAACACCAATTGTTTATAGATCCCCATGTGCTACTTCTAGCAAAAGGTACCGGAAGCTCAGCAGACGCCTTTGACAATTCCAGGAAAGCAGCCAATTATTTTGAGATTGGATGCTCTTTTGTTGACTGGAACAACCCTTATGACTTGTCCTGCAGAGGAAAGGCATTTTGCCAAAAGCAGTATCTGTGTTATATTTGGTGACAACTCAGTTCTGCTTTCAGCAGGAGACAGGAAGAATCACCTTTGCTTGCTGGAGAACAGCTACTGCTAACTGAATGTGTATGATCAAAAGTGCTTACACTGTTAATATAGGCCCTTATCAGACTGGCTTTTTTAAAAGGCACAAGTTTGGCCATCAAACTCCAACTGATGTATAGAAACACACTGAAATCGTTTTTTGAATGCAGGAACATTCCCTAACAAAGACAGGGTGAGTGCACTCTATTCTTTATGGTGGCACTTGACTTCAAGCACTGAAATCTGAGCCATACAAAACTTTCTGTGTAATTGCTCCCTTCAGTGAGGGGCATCACATATGTGTAGAGAATGAGGAAAATGCAGACCAGAAACACAGTCACAGTGCAAGAGAGTTAAAAAGAATATGTGTGTCTTCTAGCACAGGAACAGGGAGCCTCAGCAACTGCACTTACAGGAGGCACCACTCTGGACAAGTCACCACTTCCTTACGCTCCGGGTGTATCTCTGGAACAGAGATAACAAACCTTCCTCTTGCCCTTTGCCTTATCTGCTGAGACTGGGAGACATCCGGCCACATGCAGGGCCCTGAAGAGGTACCAGGGAGGAGTCAGACTGGCAGGAGAGGACAGCACTGCCACGGCAGTGATAACCTTCTCTTACTTCAGCAGGAAAGCACAGCCACTGTAACTGCAGATACTATCTTGGGAGCTTTCCATCCAGAACAAGGATTAGTGTTCTTCACTTCATAGATTCACTTTAAAGAGTCCCTCACTGCTTAACCTTTAATAACCAGCTAGGCAGGCAGTCTTGTGGCAGAAAACAAAGGAAAAGAGTTACCAAACAATAAATGTAAGTCAAACATACGTTTACTGGGAAAAGACCCAGCAAACCATGTGACTAACAACCTCCAGCACAAAGTTATTCCACGTATGCAAGCACTGGTTTTTATCTCAAAAAGAGCTGGCCATAAAGCACTAAACTCCAGCACTAATTTCAAATTCAGAAATATTAAGTGCAACAGCTTCCTGTAAATGGGTTCACCACCCACTGACAAAAGTAAGCAACAGTGTCTGCTTTTGCAGAGGAATGCATCTGTAGCTTGAAATCAAGCTAGGGGCAAAAAAAAGGCATTTACTCGTGGTGCCTGTGTAAGCTTTTCTGCTTGTATCAGAGGGCATCCTGCACTATGAAGCCAGATTAGCCTACAGAGCTGAAATTTACCTGCCTTGCAATGGCAAGATCACATGCTCAATTTTATTTAAATATAAAATTATGTTTGGAGAACCCTGTATGCCAGCATGAGGTCAGTCTTCTGAAGAAGAGAGCCAAACCAGAATGGATTTAGCTTTTGTCATTTCACTCCCTCCACAGTCCTAAGGGAGCATGCAATTCATGTAAATGAAGGATGACTTTGCCACCCACCAGAAACAGTGATGTCAGCTCATAAATTTAATACATACAAGCCAAGCTCAGTTTTTTACATAAAAGGATGCCTTACTCGTTGCACAGAAACACCAGAGCAGTTACAGTAAGCCAGCCAGAGAAGGGACTACAGTAACACAGCTGAACAGTATCACTCTGAATTTGTTTCAATGTCATCTACACACGGGGCTTTGTGCTGGCCCAGAGCTCTGGTTTAGTTCCACCCATCCCTGAGCTCCACGTGCTCTCCACGCAAGCAGCCTTCCCCAGAACCACCTCTGCTGAGGAGTCAGCCCATTCCGTGTAAAAGGACATTTGCATAGGAGGAAGCAGCTGTAGTTTTGGTGGCAAGGGTCATGCAATTTCAGTCCAGAACTGAGAATTACACTCAAATGAACAACTTAAGAGCAGCTCAGTTAGCAGCCCGAGTTGCCTTTCACCTACTTTTTCATAAAAACAAATTAAGAGGACCTTACACACACTGCAGATCCTGAAGTGCCACAGGCCAAAGGATCAGTGTAATGGATTTCTAAAAGTGCAACCTAACTCGCATGAAGGACTCAAATGAAACTTATAATGACTTTGCTAGTGACAATTTAAGGGACATGGAAAACGATTTTCAGATTGACTCTTAACATTCTCTCTCACAGTAAGTTTGGGGGCTGGGTTTGTTTCTTTTTTACATTAAATTACCTCTGAGGAATTATTTGCACCTAACCAAATTAACACATTCTACAGTGTAGCCCTAGAATGAATTTTTATAGTGAAACTGAAAAGGTTCTCCTCTGCCTGACATTTTTGTTACATCATTCCAATGAAAAGCAACTTTTCTGCGTGACATGTAATCATCCTCACCTTTCATTAAGGAGCTGACTGCCAGAGTAAAGAACTAGCTGTGAAAATAAGAACATGCTTTGGACTTCCCCTGCTTGATTTACAGGCCAGAACTGACTGTTGCATTCCCCCCTGCCCCAGAAGTATTTTCCTAGGGAGCTTCTTAAAGCCAACACAAATCTTCACCACCACCTCCTTATTACAAACCCGAGCCCCTCCTCGCCTGTACACTCACACTAGGAATGTACTGGCCTGGGAAAGGTGGGTTTAATTTGGCAAGTGACCTTAGGGCGCTGGCTCGGTTACAGGGAGCGGGTCGGAGGCGCGGCCGTGTCCCCCGTGGCCCTGGACGGGCCCCGCGGGTGACAAAGGGCAGCGCGGCCCGGCCCCGTACGCACCCTTTGGTCAGGCGGATGATGTCCCCCGGCTGGATGAGGCCGCCGATCTCGTCCCACACGCAGATGGTGATGCTGCCCGTCTTGTCCGCCACCTTGCAGGACCTCACCTCGTGCCCGTCCTTCGTCTTGGTGACTCGCCCTGCGGGGAGAAGCGCGGCTCAGGGGGGGCACNGGGGTGAGGGCTAGCGGGGCGGGCCGAGCCCGCATCCCGCGGGGGAGCAGAAGCAGCGCGGGGCCGGGCAGGGGGGCACCGGCGACCCTCACAGGGGACGGGGACACGAGCACCGAGGGGCTGTGCGGTGACTGTGCGGCACGCCCGACCCCCACCGCTCCCTCTGCACACCGACACCACCGACACAGCGCCCACCCCGCCTCCCTCTCCCGCCGGCACTGAGGTGCACACGTGCGCCGCGCTCCGCTTTATACCGGCCGGGCGCCACCAACCGGGGCGCCGGGAGGGGGAGATTGCGGCGAATGGAACCGTCCGGGGCACGCGGAGCGCCGGGACTGGGTAACGGGCGGGCGCGAGCCGGCGCCGCGCGCTGATTGGTCAGCGCTGCTGCCGCCATCTTCTGTCTCTCGGGGCGCTGCCGCCGCTGAGTCGGGGCTGTCGAGTTGGGTGTGCTCGGTTCGCTCGCTCTGCGTCCCCTCACACCTTCGGCCTCCCCTCACCCCTCGCCCACCGACTGACTTACCTCCGAGCAACAGCCCCGCGGCGCCCCGGGAGCGGCTGGTGCGGCACAGCGGAGTAAGGGAGCGGCTCGCTCCCCTTCCGCGCCATTTTAAGCCCCGGCTGTAACACTGAGGGGAGTGTTGTCACAGGTTTCCTGGAGGGCGATTGCCCGGCAGTTCCGCCCTCCTGCACTGGGAATAAAGAAACAGAGATGTGTGAGGTAGTTTTTTGTTTCCCGGCAGAGATTTGATGATGGTTTCCACCAAGCGGAAGAGGCTGTTGTCGGGGCTGCGGGCATCTCAGGGTTTGGCACGGCTTTCACCACATCATTGTGCCTCTGGGACCGAATGCTCGTGGCATGTAGGGAAAGCCAGGGCTTGTGCAGGAGCCTGCTTTAGGCCTTCCTGTGCTTAAAATGTGAGCCTAAATCCTTATGAGCACTAAAAAGGTTCTCAAAGCATCTGAATTCTGCTAGCAGCTTCTTGAGGAAATGTGTTACTCCCTTGAGCTTGGCTGCGGGCAGGGTGTAAAATGTGAGGGAAGGACAGCTTCTCCAAGCAGGAAGCCATCGAGGTGGTGGATAAGACCCCAAGAGCATTGTGATATCCTTGGCTGGCAGGTCCCAAGGGAATAGCTCTGTGCCACAGAACAGCCCAAACACCTGTAATTCAGCTGTCCCCCTCAGGAAGGGTAGCAGAGCAGTGTATGTGCACTGCTGCTCCTTGACAGAGCCAAACCCAGCTAGCTGGGCTTTCTCTTTCTGTTTGTGCCAGCAGAAATCCGTAGATGACAGCAGTTGTGAAATGCCAGCCACACGTTCTGCCCCACGGGAGCTCTGGCCCAAGGAATTGTGAGCAATATTTGTGTGTAGGCAGCGGAGCAGCCTTGCTGGGTGCCACTCGGGGCTCAGAATGAAATATACTGCAAGAATCTGAAAGGAGAGTTTGCTTAAAGCCCCACAAGAGCTCAGTCCACTTCTGTACTGAATCCTTCAGTGAGTGCAGATGCAGGAAATTACAGACTCCCTCAGGGGCCTATCTCCTGGTGGGATCTATAATACTCTTTCAGAGTCATCAACTGTATTTCAGTACATGAACACCTTTAATTTAGTCACTTGGGAAGGATTTCAAACCAAACTCCAGGAATGACAGTGTCTCTGGCAAAGGTTGGACAAAAACACTTTTATCTTTATTTAGAACTGGTAACCTTTTTTCAGATATCGGTGGTTTTTCTGCCTTCATTTCTTCCTTTTGTCTACCACATCTGTTTAGAGCCCTTGGAAAGAATAATTTTGTGTCGTGTGTTTTCAGCCCTAATCACAATAGATTTGAGGAGAACCCTTCAATTTTCCAAGAAAAAAAAACCCCAAAACAACCAGTTAAGAAAGTTTATTCACGTTATGGTAAGCCTTGAGCAGAAAGGAAGTCACAAGTGTGGTTAGCTGAAAAGAGAAAACACTAAAACTTCACCAAGAGCACTTGTGTGGTGTGTCACTGATGAGATGGTTTTGGGTCAACATCTGTCCAGGAAGGCAGGTGCTGGTGCTCCAGAGCAGCTGGAGAGGTGCAGAGGACACCAGATGTGGGCTCCAAGCCACCTCCCAGCCAGCACACCTGGAAACACTGCGCCAGGGAGCACAGGGACCAGCAGCAAGCTGGAGGGAGGCAGATTTATTTTATACTATTTCTTTTATTTATTTATTTCCTTTGAAGCCGGTAGGAAGAGGTTTGAACTAAAAATGACAGCACAGTGGGAGGGGCCCAAGCAATCTAGGCAAGTTCAGGAGCACACTGACAACTCGCTGGTGTGTCTGATCAAGGAACTAATAAGGGTGCTCTGCTGGACCTCAGAATCGAGGAAGAACTGCTTGCAGACATGGAGGTGGGTCAGCATTCAGTGCAGTCCCTGTGAGACAGTGGAGTTCAGGATCCTGAGAGGGTTCAGTGGCACAAAAGGCAAGACCACAACTCTGATTTTGAAAAGCAGACTTTGGCCTCTTCAGGGATCTGCTTGTGACGTGGTCCTGGCGATGGCAGCAACCAGAAAAGCTGCCTGGCTTTCCAAGATCACCTGCAAGTGCTGCCAAGGTCCAGCCCCAGCACAGAGAACAAGAGGGAGGCAGACTGTTCTCAGTAGTACTCACTGACAGGGTAAGAGACACGAAGTGAAACACCAGACTCCACCTGAACACAAAACATCTTTTCTTTCTTACTGTCAGAATGCCCAAAAGCAAGTCAGTTGTGCAGAAAGGTGGTGGAATCTCACTCCATGGAGATACTCAAAACCCAACTGGACACAATCCTTGCCTGTGCTAGCTCACCAGCCAATTTCATTGATTCTGTGATGCTGTGAAATATTTCCTGTTTTCTCAAATGCAAAAAGAGACACAGCTGCAGAAAGCTTGATGTGTGGGATAGGAAGGCAAGGTCACAAGCTCCTTCTGTAAGGGATTGGGACTGTGCTGGAAAGACAGAGCTGGTCATCTGCTCCCTTACAGATCCTTCCAGATTCATTAAGTACATTGTTTACAGTGTCTGTTCCACCACTGATGAACAATTTTGCTATGTTTGTTTCTCAAAGAGACACTTAAAATCTTGCTCATATTTTTTTAATCATTCCAATTGCCAGCCTCTGAGAGTGCCTTTGGTATTATCCAGCAGTGACTGAATGATTCCTGTTTGCTGTGAAGGTGACCTGCAAAGCAAAACAGTTTTCCCCATCCTGCTTCTTTATAATGTATAAAGAAACCAGAATTATTATTAATTTATTTTGGTTTTCCAGCACCTCTTTTCCTGCTTAATTTCTGACCTCAGAACCATAAGGTTATCAAGTCACAGCTCTGGGTAATGGAAGCACCAGCTCTCTGACCTTTCTGAGGCTCTAGTCTCACACAGACAGGAGCACAGGACTTTGATGCAGGTTTGTCATCCTCAAGAGCTTCCAGCAAATACCCTGGACAATGGATAGGCCTGGAAAAGAAGCAGTGATGCCAGGACAGCAATATACACTGTAAAGAGAAGAGAGAGATACATTGTCAATATCTAGGGTTCCTGGTCTTAAAAACATGTTGCTGAGCACTGATTGCATGAATGAGTCACACTGAGAGCACCAAAACTTTGCTCCTGCTGTTCACAGGAGTAACAGGGAGCATGTCCAATAAACTGTGACTGCAGCCAAAGCATGAGCTCTTCCATCACTGGGCGAGATGAGTGTCTCTGAGCCACTCAGTGTCTTAGCACACAAACCAAATTTAGCCCACAGTGAATGTCTACAGCAAGGGTTCCACTGATGGAGTTTAAATCATTTCCAAGCTCATTTTCTTGCTGCAGAACATTTTTCTTCTGTGCGAAGGATGCAAGTGTTTCTAGGCTGAGATCCGCAGGGAGGTTTCAGTCCAAAGCAAAATCAGGGTTGAGTTGCTAAAAGAGTTCTCAGCAGTTGAAGCCTGGCACAAGTCCCGTGCATCTCAACAGGGCTGGGATTTCACCCTCTGGCTGCAGTGGAGTTATGCCAGCAGAGACATTGCTCCAAACTCCCTATTTCTGTCAGTTGCTCAGTATTCAGTGCTACTGGAGTCCCAAAGTAGATCTTCCCACAAGAAATCTGCCAGCAAGAGCAAAAGCTAATGTGTAATATTTTATTGTATACAGAGATTAAAAATGTACAAATGCCTGCAAACTCCACCTTTCACCAAGCCTTACCAGCCCATTACCATATGTCTGACAAGCCCCTAAATTAAGCTACAGGTTCAGGTTTATAACACTGATGACACCTCAGCTCCCTAATGGCACATGAGTGTGTGTTTAACAAGCTGGCTGCCAGTCTGGCAGTCTGGAGACCCCAGCAAACAGTAGTTTGGTGTCTTCAGCATCTTGAACACACCATATTCTGCCATCAGGGTCAGCATTTCCCCAGGGAAAGAGGAGTGATGCCTGGGAATGACACACAGGTTTGAGAGAAGCTTCATCCAGAAGTCAGTGGGGCAGGTGCATTGGGGAATCCCCACTCTGTTGGGGTCCTGTTCCCGACACAGGAACACATCCAAGCTGCCTGCTGCCCTGACTCCTGCAGGATACCTGTCAGGTCTCTGATGCTAGGATCCCAGGCAGCTCCATCTACCTCCCTAGCTGTTAGCTAGGAAAGCTGAATGAGTACCAGGGCAATGTAAATACCACAGGAAAAAAAAAAAAAAAAAAAAAAAAGGCAAGCAAACAAAGCAAACAATCAGAATTCAAAGCATTCTTATTCTTTCCAATGGAACCATGTGCTCATGTGGCTGCACTAATGTAGCCTTTTCTTCCTGGGTTCCACACATTTTAGCACATGTTTTCTTCTGAGAACCCAGTCCTCCAAGATGTTTTTGGAAGTTACTCATTTCCCCATTTTGATGAATCCCTCACACATCAGTCAGATGACTTACATGAAATCACTGATGTGGGGCAGTTCTAGGTCACCTTTCCTGCTCAGCTGTGAATCAGCTTGAACCAGAGGAATTTGGGTCTAACTTTGCCCATACAGATGGAGAGGATAGGAGCACTGGTGCCTCTTCATTTTTCATCTAGAGCTCCAAAGGACAAGTCTCAAAGCCACTCACAACTGCTGTTTCTTGGTCTCTGGTGAGTGCTGTAGCAAAACCCTGATCTCTCAGCCTTGCACCTTCATCAAAGGGATCTTTAATTAAAAGGTTTAACAAGTGCAGATGGGGGGATTAGCACTTTCCCACTGTAGCTGTGCCAGAATAACCCACACTGTTCACAGGGACTCCAGTCACAATCACCTAAACCAGTTCAGTAACTCCTGCTTACGTAGGGAAAATAAATACCAGCTTTATGCTGGTATCACAAAAATGTGATCTCTTCAACTGCCCCACTGCCAAGGTTGATAGAAGAGAGAAACACTTCAAGTTGGAGGATGAGGGCAGTTCCAGTGGGACACCAGGCTCTGACTAACTTCTGCCTTCCCGACTAAGCCTTGTTCCTTGTTTCACACTGGACAGTTGGCACTGGGGAGTTGTCTGAAGTGGCTCAGAATACCTTCAGATACCAGCAAGGTGAGCCCTTGCCTATCAGTTTTAGCCTGGGGAGGCAACATTGCAGAAGGCTTTGCAAATGCTTTCTCCTTTTGCCAGCCTTGTCTCTTCTAGGAGTGATTCCCACAGTCCATGAGCTTGTCCCGTGGCACCCCTGTGGAGCAGCACGTTCCCTGGAAGATGAGAAGGATCCTGTAACTCTCTCCACTGCAGGAAGGGTTTTGCATCTTACCTCTTCTCCAGTGCCTGGGGGAGGTATGCAGACACACCGCATCACCCTGTCTGCCGCCTGGCTCCGCAGAGCCTAATGGGCTGGAAGTTCAGCCCTGTTCTTGCATCATCTAATGCTGACCTTCAAAAGAAAAATAGGGGATTTATGTCCAGGAAGGAGGCTTTGAAAATTTAATTTGGTTTGGATTTACTTTTTCAGATAGGGATTTGTGTTTCTTTTCCATATTCTTGTTTCTTTTTTTTTTTTCCTGTAGCAGTGTCAGCTTCTTTCTAAAAATTTGGTGGTGTTCTTAACAATATGGACTTCTACCTTTCTCAAATCTTAATAAGCAATAGGGTGTGTTAAAGATGGAAAAAACTCCAACCTTCCCACAGGTGTGTTCCCTAGGCAGAGGAACCGCTTTGTTCACACTGCCGCAGAGCTGGCTGAAGGTGCCGTGACCCCCACCCTGCCCAAGGCTGTCACCAGCCCCTCCCCGTGGCCTGCCAGCAGTGTTCTGTGTGACAGCTGCATTCCTGTGCGGGAGACAGCGTGCCTGCCCTGCCTAGCAAGGCACAGGCAGCTCCAGCACCTGGTGGAGGAAAGGGGGTGTGGTGCTGGGATGAGTAACTCTGGGAATATTAGCCCTCGGTGCTGAGCAAACAAGGCAGCCGTGCTGCCGGGGATGTGGCTCACAGCTGACAGGCACCAGGCACGGAGCAAGCTCCTATCTGCAGAGGAGCATGTAGACACAGCCTCGCTTGTTTAGCTCTGTGTTAACAGCGAAAAACAAATCCTAAGTGGACTAAACAAATCTCATCGTGGCAAAGTGCTTCATCAATTACTAATTCAGCCTCTGGCAGACTAATAGGGAATAAAGCTGTTTACCTCAGAGTATGACACATTTTTCTTTCTTGTCTTCTCCCTGTGGCACCTGTAGATAGATTCTGCTGTGCAAAGCTTTGTGTCAGTGACTAATGAGCAACAATTGCTGCAGAATTTTTTAAGCTGCATATCATCACTGCTATTAAAGACATTAGGAAAAGCCCTAAGAATCATCCACCTGGGCCAAAAAGTAAAAAAGTGTTCTTTCAGAACATCAAACCTGATGATGCAGTACATTTCAAGTACCACTGGCAACAAGAAGAGGTTTTGTACCACAGCTTTTGTATTTTTGCTTCCATTTTCTAACATATATAACAACAACATTTTGTCCAGGTGGGATAACAAAGGAAATTGTTCATTCTGAAAGCCAGGAATATATGTGAAGCAAGACAGGTACTCCAAGTGGTCCTTTGGAATGAGCACCCCTGGGAAGGTACTGTTTGAAACCAGTTGTAGTTTGGGATCTTTTAAAAGAGGAATTAAAAAGCCTCACTCACAGTGATGTTTGTAGGTCACCATTTGACTGCATCCTGTGTTGTTGCCCCATGTTGTGTGAGGTGTGGGAGGGAATGGAAAAATAAACAGAGTACAGTGAAAGCTTCCTAGGGCTTCCCAGCTCTTGGGCTTGCTGATAACAGACAGTTCAGGAACACAGGTTCCCAGGTACTCCTGAATAATCCAGACAGGGCAGCACAGAATAGGACTGTGCAGCCAGTGAGTTACTGGGAAACAGGCATTGCCCACTGAATTCAAACACAGCCAAAAGGCACGTGCTCAGGAGGGGCAGCACACCAGGGACAGAGCCAACGTGGGCATGGCACACCAGGGACACAGCTGGTGTGGGCATGGCACACAGACAGAGCCATCAAGAGCATGGCACACACAAGGACAAAACCAGCCAGCTCTGTATGATCCCACAGCAACCCCAGGCACAAAAGCTGTGCAACAGGCTCTCAGGTTACCCTGCATGTCATCAGCCTCAGACCAGCTGGGTGAACATTCCCTCCTGGCATCCTACACCTGCCCACAGGTTAGCCTTTAGAGGCCTCATTTAGGTCTCCAGCAGATCCTACAGGAAAACAGTGCCAGTGGAGTAGGCACCAGGTACTCAAAGGGGGTTTTACCCATGCAAATCAATCTGTATCCATTGTCTCAGTGAATGCAGCTTCACTTTAGGAAAGAGGAGTGTGATTCCTCACTGGCACTGCTGGGGAAATGGTTAATCCCAAGCCATGGGATGTCTTTACTGCTTTCATTTAAAGGGGTTTGCCAACTGGGTGCATTTCCACTGTTGGAAAACTAGTGCTAGAGGAAATAATTATTGTTTCTGTTCTGCTGATAATTGACCAATAAAAGGTTTTAGAAATAGTAAAATACAAGGTAATGTCTTCATGTAGCAAGTCACTCCATTCCCTTCTTGTTACTGTTAGATATGTACAAAGGAGAGCTAAAGATTTGCTTCTTGGATGGACTGATTTTTTGTGTGTTTTTAACCATTAAGATGTTGGTGCTGCCCAGAATACTTCTTGATGAGGTTACATTTAAAGCTTTTCCGAGAGTCTCATTTTTGCTGCAGACGGCATTAAAATATAGAATATATTTTCTGCAAAACAATAATTAATTATTGCAATTTAGCTTAACAAGAAAACACAAATAAACTCTTATATAGCCAGAGGATGAAAATCTGCAGTTAATTCAGCTTGCAGTTGTATTATCTATTGGTGCCATAGTTTCATTATGTTCTCCAGGCAAGTCAGACAATACTGAAATCTTAGCACACAATAAAGTTATTTTGTGTTGCAGATATTTCATTACTGATAAAATGAATAGTATCTTATACCCATTTAGCACTTTCCATAGATGCTTCCACAGGAGGCACATCATCTGTGCGTTGTCATTTAGTCATCCATCCCTTAGGACAGAGCTTCAGCTGCTGTGGTGCAGAATTGAGACACATCAACACCTCGATAACACAGTTCAGTAACCCCCTAAGTTATATCCTGATTCATGTCAGATGCCAGGTAAAAGAAGATGCATAGTGACACACATGAATATTTTTGTACATCTGATTTTCTATATTCAGGCTCATTTTTATCTTGTGTTATATCAAGAGTTTTTTTAAAGTTCCTATAAACCAGGCTTTAACCAGATGTTAATTTCAGAAGCTTGATGGCACCATTCTGGTTTTGAAATCCAGCCCTATATTGGAACTATAACGAGACTCTTCAATGTACATGTCACATTAAGAAACCTCCCCATGGCATTTGTCAGCCCAGGTACCAAGGTGAAGTCATGGCCAGAGGTGTGCACCTGTACATCTGCAATGCACAGGGACCATGGAGCAATACTGAGATGTCTTTGCTGGTTGGAGTTTGTGTAGTCTGTCAGAAACCTCCTCAGCACTCCCTCTGCCATGAATGCTCAGCCCCAGGAAACCCAGCTGAATTCCCAGCAGTGGGAGCCACCCCTGCAGTTCCCCTCAGCCTTCTTTGAAGCCTGCAGGGAAGGGAGCTCCCCTCTGATGGCCTCCCTGCACACCTGTGGAACCACAGCGTCATTTCCCTTCCCGCTGTTTAATTTTCCAATTGTGCCAACACAACTGGGTTTCTTTTTCAGCCAGATAAGAAGCGGCTTTTCCTACTGCAGTGTGTTTGCTTCCCTTGAGTTAGGAATTGTGACCTTTACATACATTTCTTTATCCCAGTCATGTTGCTGTAATTCTGAACAGGAATGTCAGTAAATCCTGAAGAAGGTTAAAAAACCCAACCAAGCACTTTTGTATTACCCATTCCAGGTTTCTCTCCCAAGTTTTGATCCTTCACCTCTGCACTCACTGAGTCAGGTGGTCATTACCCCAGAGATCTCAGCCTTGCAGCTTTCCTTAATTAGCAGGTCGCAGAGCAAAACATAATTAGCCATGAGTGTTGTCTGTTTTCAGCCAAATGATGCACCTGTGGAGGGTGCAGGGAATTCACGTGGAGCATATATCACACAAGCCACTCCATGCTGGCATTACGACCATGGAGGCTCCTCCTGGGAGAGCTCCCCAGGTTACCCAACATCTCAGCAGAGAGGTGTGAGACACTCAGAGCACCCTTTTGATAGCCTCCCTCGATTTTCATGGACTGGACCTGGCATGGAGGTATCTGGGCAGCAAATCACAGCCCAGGTGAAGGGCCATATCAGAAGACTCAGGCTTTGTATCAACCATGACTCCCCTGAGCCCTGTAGCAGCACTCACAACATTTGCAGGAAACCCATTGCTAAGGGTGCATCCTGCAACTGAAATCAACAGTGGTGGCTGATGCAAAACTCTTGCTTTCTTTCATGTCAAGACCCAAGAGTGGGAAATACTAACTTTTAGCCACAGCTTGAGCAGAGATATGTCAAAACAAAACTGTTTCAGGTCCATGGTAATTTAATCATATTGCTTCAGTTTGTCAAGTGGAATAAAAAAACTCCCCAAAACAGTTGATTTTGGTTCAGCTTGGAATTTACAGGTACCTACCCAAGCTGCCAGAGTACTGCATAGGAACCACGTTTAAATTATTTCATGTCCCTGTTCTCCTACATGGACCGTGTTCCCCCATTTAATTTTCCATCCCTCTGTCCTCCCTCACCAGCAACAGGGCCTCATGTGGTTTCCTTGGCTACAACACAGCACAGGAGTTGCTGCCCTGCTGGAAGTCTCAGCCACAGAGGAAAACTGAGAACACAGGGTATCCAAGCCACCAGTTCCCATGGACACTGCTGCTGCTCAGGCAGGGGACTTCTCTTCCTGGCTGACCTGGCAAACCCCAGCATTGCAGAGCCATGATCTTTTTCAGCAAGGAAAACACCTCATCTGGGGGCAAATAAGTATCAAAGTACCACAGCCCTCCATGGGACAAAATTTATTGCTACCAGCTCTCCTACCAAAAGCCCTCAGGCCTGTCCAGAGGAGGTCAGCAGGGAGTGAAGGCTGCCCTGCATGTGCCTTGTCAGCAGCAAAAGGGACAGGCATCAGCAATGACCAGGAAAGCAAGGTAAAAACAAAACCCCCTAACACAATCTGTCACTGAATGCCAGAAAACCATCAATGGAGCTTTCCTGGGCTTCCTTATCAGCCCTGACAGTTTTGCACAAATGCTGCCAGCCTGTGCATTGCATGGTAGTGTCCCCAGGACTGCCTGTCCCCCACCACACAGCTGTGCTGGCTCAGCAACCAAAGGGTTCATTCTGCTCATGGGGGTATCACTTGTTTGAAGAATCAGTCACTAGACACCAGGTAGTTTCCACAGCTGGTAATTAAACTGATTTGGACATCCAAAGGGCAGCTCTCTTGCCAAAGTGCAGCAGCTCCTGGCAGCCAGCTCTCCTGCATCCTGCTGTTGCCATGGCAGCACGCAGGATGTGCACCTCAGTGCTTATTAGGCTCCAAGAAGCATTTCCCATGTGAGTTGGGCTGCACAATCACAGGCACATAACTGTTAAGCCATCATGGTATGAAAATTAGCCATGGCCACAATTACCCAAAACTTGAAAAGCTGGAAGAGCACTCATCTTTGTGCATTGGCTGTCCCCATTTAAGGCTTTATCTCTTGACTTGCAAAACACTCCAATAAGCAGTGTCTGCTAGAGGTAAACAGACATCCTTTATGTTTGACAAAGGACCTTTCCTTTCCTTTCCTTTCCTTTCCTTTCCTTTCCTTTCCTTTCCTTTCCTTTCCTTTCCTTTCCTTTCCTTTCCTTTCCTTTCCTTTCCTTTCCTTTCCTTTCCTTTCCCTGTAATTCCTTTCCTATTTACCCCACATGCAGTGTTTATTTTGCAGTTAGAAAGGAAATTCATCTGCTGTGGCTGTTCTGGCAAACCCTTGGAACTGCCAGCAGCGAATGTAAACTCCAGTGTGACCTCCTGGGTGTGTAAAGCCTGTTGCCCTCAATCGTACTCTGCTGTTTTAGTTTCTTAGGATTCCACAGATGCCAGAAGTAATCTTAGTTTACATTAAGTACAGGCAGGCCAAAGACACTCTGCTGGAGCCAAGAGAACTACTTGGACAAGTAGGGGACTTCCTGGCAGAGAAAGGATTAGTGGTAGAAGTAGGGATTACAAGACTGGAGCCATCAGACTGTAAGTCTCTCTTTTGCTGTGTCAGGTCTTGATTATGCAAACCAGGCACTGGAGCTGAAAGACTCCCAGGATGACATTTCCTGGAGATCACAGCCCCACCTACATTCGCCCAGGGTTACGCTTGGGGCTTTTAAAGTTTTTGTCATTTTGGAGGACACCCAAGCCTAATTACAGTAGGGACTGGGGGCTGCCAAAAGCACAGAAGCTGCTCCCAATGTCTTCATACTGCAATATTGCAGAAGTAGCTCACTGAAGCTGAGCAGTTGGTCCAGGCTCTGGCTCCCCACAGAGGGGAGTATTAAGGAGTGAGGCAGTGACAAAGCACAGGTGGCAGTGACCCTTTCAGGGCTGTCACAACTCCCTGCTTCAGAATAGAGTGTGCACTAGCTGGCTGACCCAAAGGTCCTCCAAAACACATGGGGGATGAGGTCACTAACAGGGGCAGGGTGACCCAGTATGTTAACCTGAGACATTTGCAGCACAGGGGGAGCACTGTGATGTTGAGTCACATCACACAGCCACTGCTTTGACCCAATGACTTGGCTACAGTCTGGGATGCTGCCCTGCCTCCTGCTTGTTAGCTGGGACACAGGGAATTTTGCCCAGATCACAGCCTGGGAGTGTGAGATAGAGCGGCTCTGATGTCTTTCTTTGTTTCTTTCCTAATTTCAACTACAAGCAAGTCTGTCTTTTACAATGCATCAGTCACCAGTGAACTCTGGTCTTCTGTGTAGTGCTGGACATCAGAGCCCTGATGTCTGTGCTGGATGGGGGGTACCTCTGGGTAGGACTGTCCTGCACACATTGCCTCAGTCCTGGTTTCTTTCTGGCCATGCACAATGCTCCTAGAGAGCACCTGCAGCCTGCTAAAAACTGCTGTGCTGGGATGGGGAGTGACAAAGGTCCACAAAGCTGAGAGCCTTTTCTCCTAGGAGCCTCCAGCAACAGCAGCATTTCAAACCCCCACGTGTGTGCAAGCCGATATTTCAGTGCCTGCAGGTTGCTATGGACAACCAAAGATTTCTAAACTGCAGAGCCCCAGCACTCTGTACACTGCAGTAACACTTGGCATTGCTGTTACCCAGAGCTCCATGTTGGAAAGTAAGGAATACTGTCTCCACTTTTCAAGTGGAGGAAGCAGAGGGTCCCATCACTATGAGGTGAAACCGATCCCTCGGGTAACCCCCACCCATTTAAATGCTCTAACACCTGAAATCACCTCCTCAAACATGCAGCCCCTTCAGACAGCCCACACAAAGGCAGGGCAAACTGTGTGGAAGCAAGTCACTGGGATGAGAGCATGTTCTAGAGGATGACAGGGGAATGAATGGGGGAAAGGGTCCATGGAGTCAGGTTTCCCCATGCCATGTAATCCTGGCTGCAGAAATTGCAGGTCTGAGCTGACTGCACACACAACACTGCACACCTGACCTGCAGGTGGGACCTCTCCTTTGCAAAGGGCCTGCCACAGCATGCACCAGGGCTTGTGTTCCCTGGCCACCCGTTCCCCTGGGAAGAGGAGTGTCCTTCCCAGCTGAACCAGGCACAGCAGGGCTCCTCTTACATGGCTGCACACACAGCAAGGGCTGTTCACAGAGCCATGACAAGGATGGGACAGAGACTCATCCAGCTGGCATCTGCCTTGTGCAGCCCATCCTCACACAGTTTCAGGAATGAAGAAAACACACCCACAGGTTCTTTCTTTGGATCTATCTCATGAACATTAACTTGGTGTTATTAAGGCTGTGCCTTCTGGATGCAGGGGTGCTGTTGCCTGCAGTAAGAGTAGGGGAAACAAGGTAGAACAAAATGATCTGCCAACATCATGCAGGAGGTCTGTGGCAGAGCTATGGCAGACTTGGGTCTCCAGAGCCTGCTGAAAACATAGCAGCTTCTGTCAGGACCAAGATAACTATGAAATGTAGTTACCTCCATTTTAAGAGGGTGAAAATGCCTGTACAGTCTGCAGTGACAGAAACTCACCCCCCACAACCTCTTGCCATAAGCATAGAAATGCACTTTCATTTGGTCTAAAATGAAAACTGTGATACAGAAGTATGCAGAATAGTTAGTAAAAGTACAATCTGAACAATTATTGGACTTGGCACAGGGAAAATGTCAAGGAAAAAGATCTAGGAGTAGGTTTTGCTTATCCTACTCCATCTATACTCAATGCATGTCCTCCTCTCTTTCAGCAGATCTGCAAAGTGCCACCTAATTTATCTTCCCACTGACACAGGCACAGAGAGCACACCTCCATGATTAATGGACTTTTACACTCGAGGAGTTGGTTACATTGCAGCAGACAATGAGAAATTTGATTACCACTAATACGATATTGACACAAATGTCAATGCCCTGAGACACACAGTATCATTTTGAATCAAGGATCCCTTTCATCATTGTTATTTTTGTTTGCTTCTTCCATTTTAATAAGCTGTTGCTCCCTGTATTACCCAAATACTCCAGACTAAAACTACCTGGGGACAATTTAGTTTTCACCTAACACTTCATTAAGTAGGAGGCACCCTTAACAAAAAGGTGTTTGTGCTCACATTGCCCCGTTATCATTTAAATACACAATGCTCCAGCTGAAAACTGTGGTCAGCTGATACCTTTACCTTAGTGATAACTAATCTGTTGTTTTATCAAAATCAAATATAGCAGGAAGTGGGAATAATGGCTTTTTCTTTTTTGTCTCTGGAGAACTGGATTGATCAAAACAGCCAAATCTTGACCAATCAAAATGAAATTAAGCTTGGAATTGTGTCATGTAGCCAAACAGCCGAGGCAGTCAGATCCACAGGTGGGATCTCTCCTTGCAAAGGGCCCACACAGCATCAGCAGAGGCTGCAGCTGCCAAGGCTTCTGTTTCCCTGGCCCCCTTCCTTCCCAGCTGGGCAGAGGCACAACAGGGCTACCCTGCTGGGTTGGCTGTGGGTAACAGACAGTGGCTCTGTGAGAGGCTGAAGGGCTTTGGACTCAAATGTCTTTACTGGTTCTGGATTTCCTTGGCCAGGCTGCTGGTTTTGGACTGTGGAGCCTGATTTGGGCCTTACCTCTTGCTTCTGCTTTGGCTGATGGAAGTGGGTCCATGAAGAAACCCAGTTATCCTCGTTAAGTTCAATGCCTTCAAGAAATAATTAGCTTAGCTTCTGACACAAAATTTCAGTAAGGACTGGAGAAATAGGCAGGGTGGGACAAGAAGCAGTGTTTCTGGGGATGAGGGCTCTTAGTGGAACTGATGCAACCATTAAAGTTCTTAAACTCAGCACGGAGGTTACACAAGAAGTCGGTCCAAGCCTTAAAGCTGATTTCACTTCTATCCAGGCCCTAGAGCAGAGGAAGAGGAGCAGGAGGCAGGGGAGAGTCAAGCCATATGACCAAGTGGCAAAGCTCACTTTAAATTCTAAAGCTGTGCTTCCAGAAATAAAAGTAGAGCACAGGCAAAATAAACACAGAGCTTAGACAAGGATGGGATGACTGGAAACCAAAGAAAAACCTGACTGGAAAAACCAAAGACTTTAAGAGCTAAAGAAATTTAAAACTAAACTCTGTATACTTTTTATTAATAGATTACAAGTTCAAAGTCTGTAAAACCATTTGTAACCACCTGAAAGGAGCAAAGTATGAGATAGAAATGTACTGTGAGGCTGCTAAATAATCTCCTTGTCTCTGTACTGCTGCAGGATGCGATAGGGTGGCATCTGCATCCAGCCTCCTTGGAGCAATGACTGAGGCACTGTCCAGAGGGGGTTTGAAAGGAGGACACAGAAGCTCAAACTGATAAATAAACTTCCCACAGAACACTGAAATTATGTTTCTGCTGCTCATGCTGCCAGTATCAACTCCATGAAAACAACCATCTACTTTTCTCCTTTGGACATTATGGCCTCTGACTTGTTTCATCTGACAAGCATGTTACACCTTCTGGCCAGCAATTACTTACATGGCCATTTCTTTCTTCCTCAAGACCTAGAAGTTCTCACAACCCAGTGCTTTCCTAGATTTACTCTTTACTGGTAACAGCGTATTTAAAATCCAAAAAGAAGGAACTGAGTCAGAAAGAAGAGCAATTTGATACTACCTTCAGGCTTGGGAGAGAGTCAATTCTATAAATCAGGAATACAGTCCAATAGAACAGAGAGAGAAAAAAGCTGATTCTGAGTCTGCCCATGTGCTCTCCAGCCATAAAAAGTCACAGGACTTTCAGCACTTTCAGCTCTGCTCTTCCCAGATCACATTCCAACTCCCAGAACATTATAAGGGAGGCAAAAAAAGATCACTACACAAATGGCTGGTCATTAGTTCAATCTATCAAACAAGCAGAGACAAGAACTACAATCACACCAGTGAATATAAAAACTGTATGGAAATGCCATCCTTTTCACACTGCAGGCTATGAGACAGGCAACAGCTGTGACAGGGGAAAACATTCCCTTCCTCATCACTGCAGATTTAAAGCACAGAGTCAGACAAGAACCTGCCTGGTGAAGGTCCTGCCCTGGGGCTACAGTAGCCTGAATGACTTAGGAAATGTTATCTACATAGAAAATGTTTGCTAGAGTCATGCATGTGCAACACTTCCCTGTGCAGCACTGACTGTCCAGCAGTCTGTGTCTGCTGGCAGATGAGATCACAGTTACTACAGTAACCATGGTGGGTTTCTTTTTGAAGGGAGAGACAGAGGAGGATTTTCCCTCAAACTGCAAGTATGCTCAACTCACATGTTTGGAAGCCTGCTGCTGCCAGGCTCTGCAGACTAGCCCTGAACCAGGCAGTGACAGCAAGGTTTGGTCCTTGTGTGGGCACTGGTGGCATCCTCAGCACAGAGCCACAGAGCACTGCTCTCACAAGAGCTTTGGGGGGAAAAAATATTTTTTTAAAATGCCCCCCTAAATCTCCTCCCTCCAGATTTTAAACCTCCAGGTTTTAAAAATGGCAAATTAAAACCTAAGTGATATAAGTACAGAGACAGAGAAGCAGGATAAATAACCAGGAGCATTAAGGGTTCTCCTTGGCAGGCAGGGAACAGGCTTGGTGTGAGACTGGGATTTGCTGTGTGCCCTGTAAATCAGACCCATGGACTGCCCTCTGCAGTGTACATTAGGCTGTGTGTGGGTGGCATGGTCCTAAGTCACTGGGACTGCTTTGCAATTCAACCTGCATGTGTAACTAACCCTCCCACTTAGCCCTAACCTTTGAATCTAGGTCTGAGAGCTTGATCTGACACGTGTCCTTATTTGCTTTAAACGTTGCTCCATTGCTTTACATTTACTTTCTGTAACAGAGAAATAAATGTTACTCTTCCTTTGGTAACCTCCAAGCCCTCTCTTGGTACTCATATTGCTGACAGGGATAGTCTCTAATGGCCCTAATACTCCAGTCCTTATTTGGGGAGTCACTACATGGGAAAAATTCATTTTGAATCATCAGACTTGGTCTGAAATTGAACTGATGGAGAATTTATTCACCCCAGATGAGCATTAAATGCTCACCAGTAAGAGAAAATTGGCCCTCACTATGCAAGTGGGACTTCACACTTCCTATCCCAGTGCTGATCAACTGCAGAGATCATCCCAAGGACATTTCTACTGCCAACTCAGTCTGAAATTTTTATTAATTTATTGATGCCTGGTTTTATGCCTTGTATCCCATTTTCATTGCCATGTGTAAAACTTGGGGATTTCCCCCTCGCCCCTCTGTGAAAGTCTTCCACAGGAATGTGCTTCTTAGTGCTGGGCACATCTAACAGGACCAGAGTCCCCTTTTCCCCAGCACATAGCTTCCCATCCTATTATATTTATGTCTTTCCTTGACTTTCTCTGCCAGTACATTTATTGTAAGAATAACAGCCCTTGGAGGCAGATAGTTCTTATATTTTCTTCATGCCTAAAATAATTGTATCTACTTATTAAAAACCTCACTGACAGTATGATACAATAACCTTTGTGATTTATTTATCTCTCAGTGAGCTTTAGAGAGAGAGCTACAGCCTCTTTTCCAACTTTGTGCTGTATAGTCCATCATCAAATGCAGTGCTGCTGCTCTGATGTTTGCAACATCCTACAACAAGAAATTGGTCTTTGAATTACATTTATTCTACCCTTATCTAGTTGATTTACCGGTTCCTCAAATATTTGCTTCCTCATACTATCTTAATTGAAGATTCCTCCTGCCTATATTTCCTTTCACTGCTATTCTACAGAGAGCAACACTCTCCAAACAGCACGTTTATGCTGTCTTCCCCACCTTCTGTGTACACCACCATTCCTACTTTTTTCCATCACTCTAGCCTTTAAAAAACTCCAAGGAAAAGATTTCAAGGGTACCAAAACCAGCTGGATTCTATGATGAGTTTTTCCTTTTCCCTAAGGAAGGCCTGCCTTCTGAAGGCACAAGCAAAACATTTATAGGCAGTAAGGAACCTCTTTAAGATCCCTTGTCCTTGTCTTGTTCTTGCCCAGTGTTTTTCTGGTAACTTGGTGTGTAAGGCAGAAGGTGCTGCTGATTCCAGACCTCTGCCCTGCAGTGTCTCAGCTCTCACAGAGCCCCAGCAGACTGGGGCAGCAGAGACAAGGTTTTTCCAGACAAACAATGAAGCTTTGCTAGCTCAGCCCCACTATCAGTTGGATCTGTACCTGCAAATGAAAAGCAGATGAAAAGATGTACAAATTTAATCTGTTGGACGGTGTTTGTTTTTTCAGTCAGGTAACTGGAGTATGGGATCTCACATCACAGAGCAGGCTAACAACTCAGGAGTGTAAGTAAGCAGTAGCAAAAAGCAAAACAGAAAAGGAACAGGTTCTTCCAGAAAAATACCAAACAGAAAAGGCAATTCTTAAATATATTAGAGGCAGACACACACAGGGCTGGTACAACTCAAGGGCAATGACTAAGAACCTCACTTTATGATCTCTCCTGCACCATACCAACCTCTTACATAAAGTAGAATTTATTGGCAAGGATTTACACAAATTAATTCTAAGCTTTCCTTTGATTGGTTTAACCCTTCTAGGTTTTTGAATCTTTCACTGTCTCCTGTTTATCCACAAAAGGGAGAAGGGAGAGAAGGGACATGGAGCGCCTGATTATCTCCTCACAATATCACAGTGCATGGCATGGCACATGACAGCACTCCTTATTCTTTTCTAGTACCTGTTAAAGTTTTCCAGGGCTACTAACACATTTGCAGACAAATTTTGAAGTCTCCTTCCAAAAAAAAAAAAAAATAATCCACAGCTATGTCTTGTTGGATTTTTTAAAATTATATCCAAAGAAGGCAATTAATAATGACCACAAATAGGAAAGCTTTGCCTGAAGTTGCTAATAATATTCTATCACCTTATCTTTAAATTCTTTTCTGTGGATTAGAGATGCTAATAATTAGGAAAGCCCCCAGCTTCATTTTATCTAGTACAGTAATATAATCAAAATCATCCTGCTCTAAACTCTCTATAGCAAATCCTCTTTTTAAAGCCCTCGTTCAACGTTCTCCTTCATTTTAATTTCCTTTGCTGCTGCTTATTATGCTAAAGTCTGGCATCTGAAAACTGAACTGTAGCATTAACCATTTTTTCAGCACAGACCATACCTATTCTTTCTGGATATTGATGCTGTAAGTATATTTTTAAACGCCAGGCTGCCTGCAGTGAAATGCCTTGCATTCCCATTGTGTTACTGTAAATACCATTATTATGAAGAAATGATTGACTTTGTTTAACACACTGTTCAAACAGTCTGCAGAGATGTCGGTGGTGCCAGTGTCATTCTCTTGCTTTAATTATAATTTTAATCATCCCTGATCTTCCATTTGTTTGTGCAGTAAGATAATTATTTTTTTCTATCACAAAGCACTGAAACGTTGTCTTAGTATTATTATTTTTTATTATTGATTTACACTACACTCCTACTCATTCACTCTGCTAAATCCTCTGTTTCCAATGCTGCTCCTAAAAACCCACCATCTAATGGTGCATTCCAAAATGTCCTGCTGCATCCTAAACCCCATCTAATTTCTTCTGCCTCCTGCCCTGTGCTCACTACCAGGGTATTTGCTGACCCGTGCAGGTTTGGGCTTGCTACGCCCACCTGTGGGGCAGCAGAACAGTTCACCACGACCCACAGCTCTGGGACCTCTTAAAGCCCTGTCCCTGCCCTGTGGCCAACAGCCACATCTGCTGTCCTTCCCAGCTCATGGCAGACTGCAGCCTCTGCTTTCAGCTCTACAAATTCCCACAAGGAGGGAGACGGAAGAGCGAGGAACCCAATCTCCAGTGACGTGTCTGCCTCCAGCACTACTTCCATACTGGCTTTGGCAGGCAGACCCAGGGGAACGTGCTCTGCCCTGCCACCCAGACACCACCATGTGACACCAGTCCTGACACAGCACACTGGGCCAAGGCACCTCTTTCACCAGGCAGCACCTCAGGCTGCAGCAGAGCACACAAAGCTCGGTTGGGAAGGATCAGTGTGAGGTCACTTCAAGCCCACTGGAAGCTCGGACTGTCATCCACAGGCACAGCAAGACATGAGTCACCCAGGTGACTGTCACTGCCTTGCAGCAGTGGGGTGTCACAGCACACATTGCAGTTGAGATGGCCACGATACACAGAGTATCACCATACAACTTCAGAAAGCTTCAACCCACACAGAGTAACACCTTACCTCTTCAGGAGGCTTCAGGCACCTGCCCATACAGAGTAACACCATGACACTTCAGAAGGCTGCAGGCATCTGCCCGCCTCAGTTCCCTATTAACTTCAATTTCTTACTCTGATTCTTCTTCTACTTCCCATGGTCTTTCCCTATCTTCTTTCCAAACACTAAAAGCAGTACTCACATTGGTCTTAAAATCTTACCATTTTGTCCATAGTAAAACATTACGAAGGGTGTGGTCAGTGGCCTTAATGCCTTCTCTTTTTAACAAAGCTTTCCATGTGGATAAACACACTCTGTTCTTCACCTGATAAGTTATTTCCCATTATGTCCCAAGCAGCTCACCTATACCCCAGGTGTCAAAATTGTTCTGGTCTGGAACAGGCAGCTTCTCCTGCTGCTCTCAATGCTACTCTGGGCTCCTTCTCCAGCCATACCTCACCTTACAGCCCAATCCCAAATCACATCAGAGTCACCATATGTCACAGCTGAGATGGCCACAATACACATTTTATCATCATACAACTTCAGAAGGCTGCAAGCATCTGCCCTTCTTGTTCTTCAGCCCAACCTTTTGTAGCCCTGGTGTTCCTGCAGTGCCCCTGTGTGCCCTCTGCTCCCTTTGGGGGTTGCTCAGTGCCCCTGGGCACTCCATGGCTCATTGCTGTCAGTGCTGCTCACCTGCTCCTCACAGCTGCACCCACTGGGGATGCAGCCCCACTCCCAGTCATCACAAATTGTGTGCCCACAAGGGGGGGGGAGGGGGTCTACCTTTTAAATCAAGCTTATCCTAATGTAAGGTGTAGCTTTATTTCTAATTGAACAGCCAGGCATGCAATGGGAAGCACTGTAGCCCTATTAGCAGCCACCCTCTGTGAAGCAGAAGACCCTGTAGCAGCATACTGTCTGTAATTATAAGCCACTGAACTAAGGAATGTCAGAAATAGCAGAAAACACGGGGTTTGTAGGATTTGCTGTATTAGTTCCTCAGAAGGAGATTCACTGATAGGTTTTGACAAAAGCTGTCTTCCCTTGAATATAAATGTCAGGCTGCAATCAGCAGATCCCTGCTAGCACAGACGTATGGGGGCAGGCAGACAGCCACCAAGGTTCACTGCAGAGGCACAGCAAAGGGACCTGCAGCACCTCTGGGCTGGGTTTGGGGGCTCAGCATTCCCAACCTCCTCATCTGAGACTTTGAGAGCACCTTCAGGCAGGTTAAAAATCAGCCTGATAAGAACATGCCTCAAGTCTGAATGCAGAAAATCTGGAAGATACCTTAAAACTCATGCTGGGCTGACTGAGCCTACTGCTCCCCACAGCCTTAAGGAGGGACATGAAGGATTCCCTGGCTCTTTCCCAAACCTCTGCTGAAGCAGACTTCCTGGCAGGCTGCACCTGGGCAAGGGAAATATGACTGATTGTAGGGAACAATACCAGGGCTGCAGAACCCGACCCCCAGTCTGCTCAGCCACCTGCAAGAAGTACCAGCTCACCTGCCTGTGTTCATCTGAGAAGTCAGGAGAAAAAACCTCACTCCCCACCTGATTATCCCCATCAGTCCTTGGATGCCTGTGCACACTAGAGAGCCTGTAGGCCATCTCCAGGAGCCAGAAAAGAAATATTACTTAGAAACAATTAAAGAGAGGCTCAGGCTGTGATGCTGGATTCATTTTTTTTTTAAATCCTCGAGCATGGCAGGTATCTGTGTATTGATTGTTAGTTCATGTCCACACCTGGAAATGCAGCAAATTTCTGTTACTTTTCTGCTCCTGTAACTTCAATGAACAGGTGTTAGATGTGCTGCAATGTGACTTGATATTCTGCTTTTCTGCTTTTATCTGTTTTTATCTGTGGGTTTCTCAGTTCAGTGCAAAGGGTTTCTCATCCTCCAGCGGGCTGCTGGCAGCTGCCTGCCCTCTCCTGGCAGCCTGGGGCTGCAGAGAAGGGACTTGCCCATCGGGAACAGGTTTCATGCAGAGCCGGGGACCCAAAGCAGATCCACACTAAAGTTCTCACAGGCTGCACTGCGTGCTGGAGTCTTCCAGTGATGGATTAATCTTGCAATGTGAACTGTACCAGAATACTATGCTTTCAAATGTACCTGAAGTAACATAAATATTACAGCAACTGTAAAGCACAGAAAGGTAGAATCTGGTCAGTAGCTCTTGTATTTTACATCCAACAGCAAATAACATATCCATTTCCAGAACAGCTGTACCACTGATGTAAATACACCAAGTCCACCCACCAGAGGTAAATATGCTCCCCAGGCAGCTGCAAAGAAAGCATTAAGCCAGGGCTAAACACACTGAACATGTCTTTACCTGTCTGACATGGGGAAGAGGCACCAGAGTGACCTGAAAAAAAGCAGAAGCTGCAGATGGAACAAAGATCTCACTGCCATCAAAACCTGGGGCAAGGTGGTGGAGTAGGGGGTCTCAATCTGCCCTCTTTTAGTTTAGAGCCATCACCCCTTATCTTGTCACAACAGGCCCTGCTACAATTTCTGTTCTCACTCTTCTTACAGGCCCCCTTTACATACTGGAAGGCTGCAACAAGGTCTCCCCAGAGTATTCTCTTCTCCATGCTGAACAATCCCAGCTCTCTTACCCTGTCCTCATTGGAGAGGTGCTCCATACTTCAGACTCCCTAAGTGGCTCCGTCTAACTTTCAAGCTTTCCTCAGAGAGGAAATGCTCTTCCCTAGCATTCCTTCCAAGTGACAGCAAAGCTGAATCAGATGTGACTTAGAGATGTCTATTAGCTTCCTAACAGTCCTGCCATTCCTTTTAAATGCCACCCAGAACAATCTCCTTTTCTTTGCCTAGGAAGACTAATTAGCACCCAAACCACCAATGAGTATGCTGAGAGCAATGCCGTGGTTGGGAGAGCCCCGCACTCCTCAGCTTCCGTTTCACACTGCCTCTCCAAAGAGATGGAATCATTCTCACTACATGCTCACATATCACCCTCCATCAGCTGGACTTCACATGGCTATTGCCAGGGAACAGCCTGTGCATGCTGACTGACACTAGGGCCAGAACAGAAAGAAGCTGATCTAGAACAACTCTTGTCTATCTCTTGCATTGCCCTCTCTTTATTTTGATAGAGCCATAGCATGGCTTGGGTTGAAAGGGCCTTAAACATCCCCTAGTTCCAACCTCCCTGTTATGGGCAGGACACCTTCCACTAGACCAGGTTACTCCAAGCCTCATCCAGCCTGGCCTTGAACACTTCCAAGGATAGGGCATCCACAGCTTCTCTGGGCAACCTGGTGAGGCCAGAGCCTCACCACCCCCACAGGGAAGAATTTCTTTCTGATATCTAAGCTAAACCTTCTCCCTTTTCTGCAGAGGTTTTGCTTTTGCATTACTGTCTTCCTTTTAACATTATCCAGCTGGATTTAGCACTGTTTAAAATGATTATTGCCTTAAAAATAATTGTACAAAAAGCAGCAGCAGCCAGTGCTTGGGAGTGATACATCATCATCCTCTATTCTCTCCTACAAGACATGAATTAAAAGCCAGTTCGGGCACAGGTGAAAGGCTAACAGCAATTCCCCAGCAGGGAGAGGAGGGAATGTTCACCTGGAACTAGGGGAGGACAGGAGCAGTTGTGGGGCTGGAGCAGAGCACCACTTACACACCCTCACCGTGCCTTCTGCATCGTGCCCATCCAGCCCAACAGCATCATCCCCTCACCCCCTCCTGTTCTGGGGGCTGACACCTGAGGAGACAGTGATGATCAGCTCCTACTACTGCTGCCAAGCCACTTAGCTTCACAGGATCTCGTTTATCAGCTCCCCACAGGGTTCCAGCAGAGGCTGAGGGGCAGGCAGGAATGTCTGGAGCCAGCACTGCCATTCCTGCAGCCCCGCTCTGCTCTGAGCCTCTGCACTCTTCAGGGAGCAGCCTCAGCCTCGAGTCCCTGAGCTCTTTCTTTCATGTAAGACTGTCCACAGCCTCAGGAAACAAGAAACCTACATGAAATATTATGCTTTAGAACTTGAATAGAGTTCAGCTGGCTGAGGACAAGCTTCAGTGCCTGCTCCAAAGTCTGTGAAGCTGATGGCAATGCTTCAGACTGTGCCTGACTTCAGGGAGATGGAGCCCCAAGGGAAGAGCAGGTTGATCACTGACCTGCTTGCTGTGCAGCACAGGCTGAGAAAGGGAGCTGTTGCACAAATCTCTTTGGTGCATGAAGTTACAAGTGTAACTGATGCTGCAGATGCTATAGGAGAGGTGAGCATGAGGTCTGGGTCTCCCAGGGTTTTTTGTTGTTTGGATTTTGCTGGAAGCTGCTGTTAGGCAGAGGCTGCTTTGCTGATCTGCTTTTGCCCAAGTGTTTGTGCTTCAGAGTAACTTAATTCTGTTAACAAACAAATTCCAAACTCACACAATCTTGGCATTTCAGAGCATTCCCATACTCATCTGTATCCTTGCTAATATTTGCCCATTTCCTTCCCTCTGTCCCCAGCCACTTCACTGCTATCAAAGCTTTCTTGTCACATTCTTTCCTTAGGCTTTAGGCTCACTAACAAGCAGCATCCTTTCTTGTTGCCCCCACAGAATACCGAGATATAAAGGACAAACTGCAGTGCCAATACAAAATATCAAATTAACAACAACAAACAGGAGCAAAACCCTTAATATTTTCATGGGAAAGTTTTCATGGGAAAGCCCAGGGACAAAACACCATCGTGTGTTTCTCACCACCCACAGCTCCCCAGGCTTTGTTAGCAGTCCCTGTTTTTCCAGTCCCTGAGCACTCTGACTCTCAGCTGTACATTGAGGGCAGAGAATAGCAAAGCAGTCACACAGCATCGAGACACAGGCTGGGCAGGGCAAGGACTTCATCATCCAAATTTTAATAATTATGTCAGTGGAGGCTCTCCTTCACTGCTGGGGTGGGCTAAGGAGGTACACAAAATGAAAAAAAAAACCCTGTTCACAGAATATTATTCATGCTAGCCTAACATCTGTTACTTTTTAAGTAGGTGCTTAAAGAAGGTTGTCAGGCCCAGTTACTCTTTATTAAAACCCTGTAGGTCAACAGGGGAATAACTACTCTTTATTGAATAGATAAATTATACATACTAACAAAAAATCATCATAACTGAAAAGTGAGGGGCTCTTTTCTCCAGCTCTCACAATATCTTTTAGCATACTGTGCAATACAGAGTGCATGTGGTTTCCATTATGGAAAAAATGGTTTGTTGACTGTGACAGGCTGCAATTAGACTCTAATACAAAGCAGGGCCAGTGTAACACTTGGTGTTCATGCACTGTGCATCACAATGGGATCTCAGTCCTGTTGCCTGTTCCTTCTGCCTGCCATAATGACCATCATTAACAACAAGAGTGGGTAAAAGCCTTTTCTTTGCATTTAGTCAGCCTTCATATTCCATAAAAAGGAAGTGATGTTACACTGACCCTACCCAACATGGAGCTAAGAAATTAGCTTCTCTCTTACATTGTATTTGATCATGACCTGGGCCATGCAGAAATTCAAAAGAGGGGAGAAATTACAAGGTCACACTGGACAAAGCCTAACTTTGCTGTGTATTTCCTGGACTGGAGGGAGCTATTTGCATACTCAGGTGCAAGAGGCTGCTGCAGCCAACACAGAAGATGTTACAAGAGACCTGCACGTGGAAGGAAGCACAAGCACGCTGGGTGTTATCTGAGCAGGGCTGTTCTGATCTCTTCTGAAGAACTGGTGAGGAAGCTGGCAAGGAAAGGACTCTGAGGGGCTGTGCTAGGAAATAGTCCCTGGTGACAGAGCCACGTGGCAGCAGGGTGAAAGCTCTGGAAGGTCATTTCCCATCCCTGGCTCTCTTCGCTTTCCTCTGCAAGCAGCTCCCATTCAGATGCCATGATAAAGCAGGTTTCCCATTTGCATTTTCCACAACAGGCTGATGGTTTGTTTGCTTTTATAAAATTCTTTCCTATGACCTTGGCTGGAGAGAGCCCTCACACTACTTCTGCTATTTGACGTGAGCACTCATACGAGGACCTTTTGGCAGTTCTCAGCCCATGCACATCAGTGGCAGAGCCCCATGGCTCCCAGGTTCCGGGTCTAGGAACTCTGCCTTTCAAGCAAGCCAGTTTGATATAAAAAAAACCCCGACAGTATAGGTAAGAAACAGAACATTGCATGTGTCTAATTACTGTTCCTCTGCTGCCCCAACAATAAAGAGCAACGCTAAACAATCTGTGGGCTGTCACCCTCATGCCCTGACTGTGTGTTCTGAAGGGTTGATTTCGCACTCAGGGGGGCACATGGCACAGGAGGAAACAAAGACCCCTGGTTTTTTCCAAGGCAGTGACTGACTGCTTGTGAAAGCCCATGCAGCAGCTTGTTACAGCCTCTGTCAGTGACAATGCCGCCAGACATCCAAAAGAGACAAGCAAATATCCAAAAGATCTGCAGAAAATAAAGCCAACCACCAGGACCAGGATTTTCCAAGGGCTATTAAGTGGGACAACCTTACTGAAGAGCAGACCTAAATTACTGTGAATATTGCCGTCTTGCTGTGACCATATTAACTTAAATGTGACTTAGAACAGACCTGACAACCCCATATGTGATCCAGAATAGCTTCATACAATGCAAGACGCTTTTATTCACTTGCACTGAGAAGGTTTCCTGCCTCACAGCCTGACCGCAGGCAAGGTGCGGTGTTAATGAGAGGGGGGCTGAGCCAAGGGCGGCGGCTCCGGGCACGGACGGCAGGAGGGAACGAGCGGAGCTGGGCATCACGGACACACAGCCTTGGAGGGGGATGTACGAGATGTGTTTTCTATTGAAAAACCCACCCTCTTTGTTCGAGGAAATCTTAAGTGGTTTCATTTCTCTGCTGCAAGCACTTCCTCCTGCTAGCACAAGGGAGATTTTAGGCAGAGCAGTAACCCCGGAGAGAGGCCGCCTCTGAAACACCTACCTACATCAGGCACTCCTGGCTGCCTCCGAAACGCTGCTTTGCTGCTTGACCTATTTCTGGCTTTAGCAAAGGAGAAGAAAAACAACCCACCATTGATTTTGCAAGTGGCTGTTCTGCAGAATTAACCAGTCCAAACCCCGTGTTTATTTTGCTTCCTGGGGGTATGTCAGAGAAGTCGCTGGAGAAGTTACAGAGATTTAGAACAGGAGATAAAGAAAACTTGTTTTCAGTTCAAGAGGTTGATGCTCCTTAAAGCTACCTACCTGCCCCAGATTCCCCCTTCTTACAAGAGTTTGGTAGAAAAATAAAGCTTATAAATGCCAAACCCTGTGAATTACAAAGTGGCTCTGATTCCCCAAAGGAAGGGTGTAGAGCAGGCTCTGATAGGCGGGTGATAAATGATAACCCTCCACACAGGCTGCCAGCATGAAGCATGGCCACAAACATCCTTTCTCAGCAGCCCCTTCCCCTGCCCTCACTGCCACCCCAGCCCAGCCAGATTTTCTCTCTGTGGCCAAGGAGGGTGAGTCCTCCCTTTGCCCATCCTGCAGCAGCTGGGATGTCCTCCACTGGAAAGCTGCTCGTTGCTAACAAGAGAAAAGCTGCTCCTGGGCCTCTGGATGGGCAATCAAATGGAAATCTGCAGCTGCAGTTTTGCCCAGCAGCAGAGCTTGTGCAGGGAGAAATGCTGCACAGGCAGCAGGGGGGTACAGAGTTTGTGCAAGGAGAAATGCTGCACAGGCATTTCTCCATTTCAGTGGGTACACTGGCCTCTGCAGAGCCCCATCCACACTGGGTGCAGCTCTCCAAGGAGGGCTCAGCAAGGAGCAAGCATCATTCCTGGCAGGTTTCAGTCAAAGGCTCTGACTTTGAGTACTCAGATTTGTGATGGGCAGAGGCAGCACAGCAGAGGCTGCCTAAGGTGTGGTTTCCCAGGCAGGGGCAGTGCTGCAGGGGATTGCTTTTGCATCAGGTGTCACCAGTGGGGTCTCAGGCATTAGCTGGGATCACAGCACTGGCAGCAGTCACCTTGGAAATTAAACAGGTGACATCTGCCCGTGCAGATCAACGTGAAATGCAAAGCAGGAGGCAACACCATGACAACACCCAGCAGCTGATTTTTTTCAGCACAACACAAGACCAGACAGGCTGGGCAAGAGATTTTTCCAGTGCCCTTCCCTGTCCCTTGTAGTAGCCTCAAGGAATCACAGAATATCCTGAGTTGAAAGGGACCCACAGGATTCATTAAGTCCAGCTCCTGGCCCTCCACAGAACAACCCCAAAAATCACATCATGTATCTCACAGACTGGTAAAGCACACAGCAAAGTTTCCCCAGAACATTTTATCTGAGGGTTTGAGGAACTGAAGCCTCCCTCCAACACTTATGGCAGAGGGCTGGAAATGCCAATGTGCCCACACAAGCCCTGTGCTAGGAAGCATGGAAGTGAAATGCCCTTTGAGGCTGCTCCAAGAAGAAAATCCAGGGTTCTCAATTATGAGGAAGCCTTGTGAAATGGCCCTGTGGTGAGGAGTGCCTCTGAGAGGTGTGCAGGAGAGGCAGGCACCAGGACAAGGGTAATTCTGCCCAGCCAGGGCCCTGCCCTGCAGATCTCCTGGCTTAGCAGATGCAGGGGAGGGGGTGGCTCAGGCAGGCATAGGAGAGGGAGCTGCAGGACGTGCTGCTCCCATTCCCATGTCTGCCCCAGGAACCCCAGCCCAGCCACCATCCTCTGCCCATGGTTAACACAAGAGGGCTTGAAAGAAGCAGGAAAAAGCTGACTAATTAATGCTGGAAAAGGCTGTAAAATGCGTGGGGACAAGACAATCAACTGTCCTTAATGAAGTCCTGGGTAAGAGATGAAGAAGCAAAACACTGCACTCTCACCTGGCTCCTGCAATTATGCACCCAGAAGAAGTAAGCATAATTAATTAAACAGAGACACCTATTTTTGGAGTTAGGAAGATGAAGCAAGAGTGCCTAAAAATCAGATGCTCCTATAAGGGAGTGGGGAAAGGGGCTACAGAGAGCAAATGCCCTGCCTGGAAAGCACCAGCAGAGGCCTGCTTTGCTCTCCTGACCACTGCCAGGAGGACATCTCCCATCTGGGGGTCACAGCAGCACAGGGAGAATCCACAAACTCTTTCAGCAGAATAACTGAAGATTTCATAATCCTTTTCCCTTGCCTGAGGACAAAGTACTTGATCAGCACCTTGCAGTCAAGCCTGAGCTATCAGATATGTTTGGTATTCTGAGAGGTGAGGAGGAATTTCAGAGGGGCTGGAGAAACAGCAGTTTCTCCCTTGCCAGAGGCTGTCTCTGCCAGTAAGGAGACAAAAGAACATCCAAACTGAAAACTAGGCAGCTAGGTGGGAAATTCCCCTCATTATGAAAGTATAAAAGAGTATTTTCTTAGTGGGAGAAGTCAGGAAAAGATACAAAAAGTCCTCATCTCCTAAACAGACTTTTTTTTCCTCAGCAATTCAGACTCAGAAACTCCCCTTCAAACATTCCTTCTCAGAAACTGAGGCTGTAAAACCTGCAGAGGGATGCTTCATTTCACTGAGGAATGCAAAAAACCTACCAAAATGGATGCTAGAAGGAAAGAGAGCCACCACCAGTTGCCTCTCTGATGGTTGCACATAATTGTCGCTTTGATTTTTTTAAGTTTTCTTAAGTTTTTTTATGTTTATATTTTATTATAGAACTTTCTTATATATTTTATGTAAATAATTTATTGTTTTTCATTCTTTTATGGGGGACGAGCAACCTGATGGACTGTTGGGTTGCCCAGTGACATTGAGGAGGTGGCACTGTCACCCTCCAATGACACTGGCATTTCAAGAAAATACAAAAATGGAGTCAGACTTTTTAATAAACAGCTTTTCTTTTGCCTTGAAATGAACTGCTCCGTGTCGTTTGTGCTGTGTCCTACAGTAGCACATAATCCCAGCCTGACCACATCATTTGGTGAGGTTTTAGTCAGTGGTGGTGCTTCCTTGCTCACTGTCCCTCAGAGGCTGTCTCAGCTGGTGCCACTCCAATTTCTCAGAGGACAGTAATCTGTCTGTGACAGCGGTCTGATCTTGTCATTGCTGCTGTGCAGCATGCGTGGGAAGCCACTCGAGGAACTGGTAAATGACAAAGACCTGAAGCATCTCTGGATGACTGCTGCCATATCTCCTTTGGGACCAGCCAGCCTGGGGGAGCACAGGCAGATCCAGAAGGGTCCCAGATGTGATGGGCTGTGCCTAGATGTGCACAGGGCAGTAAGTAATTTCTCAGTTACCTGGGTGAAACAAAACATGGGGGTGCCTATCGCAGCACACGTCACAGTTGAGAGGGCCACAAGACACAGAGCATCACCACACAATTTCAGAAAGCTTCACCCCATACAGAGTAACACCACACCACTTCAGAAGGCTGCAAGCATCTGCCCTTCTTGTCCTTCAGCCCAGCCTTTTGTAGCCCTGGTGTTCCTGCAGTGTCCCTGTGTGCCCTCTGCTCCCTTTGGGGTTGCTCAGTGCCCCTGGGCACTCCATGGCTCATTGCTGTCAGTGCTGCTCACCTGCTCCTCACAGCTGCACCCACTGGGGATGAGGCTGGGCCCAGCCCCACTCACAATCACCACAGACCGTGTGCCTACAGGTGCCTGGGGACCCTTCCTGCTGTGGGTGTCAGTTACCCCACACAGCACCCCTGCCCGACCCCAGGCAGTTCTCACTCCACCCCCATTCCTCTCTACAGCCTCATCCATCAGTCTTATACAGTGACTAAAACAACCAGTTTCTCAAGCTGTGCTAGGACAGTTGCTGCAGTTCCCATGTAGGGCAGGAGGACCCTAGAGACTCTTTCATGTCTGCATCCTATAGCAAAAAAAAAAAAAAAAATCTGTGAAGTGATAAGATGAGAAAGTTGTTATCAGTTGTTTCCAAGACTGCAGACACCGCCTGCCCGGTGCTATGGTTGCTTTTCCTCTGGTGCTGACAAAGGCTCCAAGGCTATTTTTTTTTCCTTAGGATTGGAAATAAATCATTCCAATCAGTTGCTTTTCTTGAGGCACTACAAAACAAACTACAGTGGAAATGTTATCACTGGTAACAGATTTAGCCTGCAGGACCATGTGCTCATTTAAATTTTAACATTTAAAAATAGTTTCTAGTGGTACCATGTAAATACAAGGTGTGGCCAGCACAAGCAGATAGAAATTGAGTGAAGTTATATGACTGGAAGTTATTTATTTCTGCCTCTGACAGTTACTGATGAAACCCTGCCTCATCACTCCTGCTGTGCATTCAGGACACTGGAGTGACTTGGAGAAGGAAGAGCACCCAGGAGACAATGCCACCGTAATGATCACACAGCTGCCTCTCTCTATCACACCTACCTGCCAGACAGATATCTGGGAGAAATAAAACATTTTCTGTCTGACAAACAGGCTGTGCCTGATTCCCACCCCTGCCAGAATTCCAGCAGTGCCTAAGAGCCCAGAGGTGTCATCTTTGCACTTTTGCTTAGCTTGCTGCCATTGCAACCTGCTGATATGGGCTTGGTTGGACAGCAAAAGTGGAGGGGAGGGGGCAGTGTTGAATACATTTCCTTCTCAAAAAAAAAAAAAAAAAATCACTGTTTTTCTCTGAAATCTGTGTTTAAGAAACCCACTGGGAGGTGGGAAGATAGTTGCACCAGAGAGGCTTTTCTCTGCTCAAAATTCAAAGCCTGCTCCTGAAGCAGAGCCTGTATGCATGCTGGAGGCAGAGGCAACACTGCTTCCCTCTCCAAGTGCCTTGGCAGCAGCTGCAGGAGGAGACCCTGCCATGCTCACCCCAGTCCCCGTGCCCAGACCCACTGCCTGCAGGGCATGGCTCAGCTTTGCTCCCCACACACTCTCAAGGCTCACAGGCTGGTCAGAAATGAGCAGATTTAAGCCATGTCCCTGGTAGCAGCTATCCTTCCTCCAGGTGCCAAGGCCTTGCCATGCAAGACCACCACAGCCTCTCAAAAAAATAGGTTTTCCCTCTTCTTCCCTTGTGCACAAAAGTGCTGCTTCTTTTGTAAAATACAGATACTTTTCTGAAATACTCAGCTGTAGTCCTGCCTGGCACAAGCCCTCTCAGGCCACCCAGTCCAATCTTGCTGAACTCACAACAGTCTGGAAGCAGGATCCAGTAAGTGGCAATCAAACAACTTGTGCCCTTAAAACAGAGCCACTAAGCAGCAAAATGAAAGCAGGCAAAGCCTTTATACAGGCTGAGGCCAAGCAAGAGCCAAGGAAACAAAGGCAGCAAAGGAGAGATGCTGTGTCCTACCTTGCCAGAGCTTAGAAAGAAAGCAGGGATTTGGGGAGGCCAGTTGTTTTTGCAAGCTAAAAGACTTCAGCACACACAGCAAGGTATGCTCAGAAATACAAGGTTTTCTCCCCCATCCTGGCTAAAAAAGGGTGCTGACCCAGGAAAACAGAAGGAGATCTGTTTCAGCATTTCCCAACTGCACCTAGTGGGACAAACATTGTTCACACCACGATTTTTTTGCCCCATGCTCCATCTTTCCAACTGACCATGCTGTCTGGTCAGCAGGATGATGTCCAAGGGCTGCCTGTGAAACATTATCTTTAGGGACATAAAGACATGAGAAAAGGGAAGGGGAGAAGCAGCAACATGAAAGACTGACTGGCAGGGCCCAGAACAAGATTTTAGGTCTGGCATTTAAGAAAAGTGTTTCTGATGTGAAGCAACCTAGATCTAGAAAGAAAAAAACAAAAGCTAGGGAAGCCCTCAGCATCAATCTTGGCTTTGCAGAAAAATCAGCTTTTAGGGTCATGGGCTCATCTGCCAGGTGGCACATCTTTTTCAACTGAATCCTCACCACAGACAGGCTTTTAGCCAAACTTCTTTAAAAAAAATCAAAGAACACAAAACCAAACCAACTCCCAAAGCCACTCATGCAGGAGAAACTGTCACAAATGCCAAGGCTTGTCATTTCATATCTTCCTTAAAACAGAGGTTCTTTCATAACCCCACAAACATAAGGAATCAGGGAAATCATAGGTCTGCATTATTAAAAAAAAAAAAAAAATCCGTTTGTTCCACAGAATCATTCACTGAGGTTGGAAAAGACCTCCAAGAGCATCAGGTCCAGCCCTTGACCAAATACCCCCATGCCCCTCTAAACTGCATTGTGAAGTGCCACGTCTGCTCAGTGCTTGAACACTGCCAGGGATGGTGACTCCACCGCTTCCCAGGGGAGCCTGTTCCAATACCTAACCACTCTTGCAGTGAAGGAATTCTTGATAATATCCAGCCTGAACCTCCCTGGTGCAGCTTGAGGCCATTTCCCCTTGTCCTGTCACCAGCTCCTGGGAGAAGAGCCCAATTTGTGTGAGTCAAGAGTGGCCACTATACAGGCAAAGGATTTGGAGTTAGGAATCCTACTTTCAGAGCATTAAGAGCAGCAGTAGGGCATCGAGAGCCATATTAGCTGTGACACAGCTGCAGTTCCATAGGATCATCCCAAATATTTGCTGGAAGTTGCGGTTTTATTCACATTTTGTTTCTTTTTCATGTTTGACAAAAGATGGCACTGCAAAATTGCAGGGGAAGAGAGGCTGGCCTCAGTCTCAGCTCTGCAGGCTGTTCTGGCAGTCAGCAGGGAATTGCCACACTTATCCACGTCCTTATTTAATGCTTCACTCGTTCTTCACACTCCTGTACACGGGATGCCAGGGCTTGCAGACAGGTCTAGCAGCAGGACTCGAGCACTCTGTGAAGGAATACAAACACCAGCTAATTAAATCTATTGTTAAAACAATTTGTTTCTTGCTGGGACCGAGTGATCTGACAGCGTTTAAACAAGACAGGTTTCATTTCTGAGGGCAGACTGCCATCTTCACTCAGGAACTCCTCACCCCAGTCACTTTAGATTCAAAGTGCAGATCAGCAAGAGAGAAATAGCAATAAAATAAAAACCCAAGGCCAAACTCTGAGCTCTTCTCCAGGAGGAGTATTGTTCAGTGGGAAATTCCATGATTTAGCCAAGCAGCAGGAGCTGCTAGAATAAACAACGGTGGCAAGCAATGCACACGAATCACAAAGGTCTATTTCCAAGGAACACCTGCCCCCAAGAGGGCACTGTGATATTGTGTATTCCTCCTGGCTCGGGCACTGGGATATTATAAATATATAATATAATATATAATTAATAAATATAAATAATATGTCATGGGAACACCCACGGCCCACACAGTGGGGTGAAGGAATGCCATCCTTCCAGCCACTGCCAGCAGGCAAGGGGAACACCTGGCTTCTTCCCAAGATGGATTCACTTCCCTTTAAGGGAAATCCACAAGCAGGAAAGCAGCAAAAAGCCCAGTTTGGTGGAAAGCAAAGCAGCCAGTGTAATGCCAGATCTGCTGCTGCTGGTGTGATCAGGGCTGTACTCACTCCCCACCCAAAGCACCCATCCCATGGCAGCTGGGTGTGATAAGCCTCTGATTCCTTGGCAGTTTTCCTCCCAGGGTCACAGATAGTTTCTTGCTTGATTTCTCAGGCAGTTTCAGCTTCAAATACCATAAAGGCCTGTGCAGTGAGGTGCTGGATGGAGTAAACAGATGGTGTCTGCTCAGCAACCAGACCTCCAGACCCTTTCAGCTGCCTCCAGCCCTGCTCCCAAAGTGCCTGCCTGTCTCCCTCCCTCTTTGATATACGCACAGCAACTGTCTGGTCCGAGACCACCTCCTTCTGCCACTTAGAATGTGCCTTTAGAGTCTGGCCTTGCTATCTTCAAATCTGTCTGAGCTCTCTCATCACCCCTGACAGCTCTGAAGCTCTCTTCTTGTGAAGGTTTGCATGTCTAGCCTGTCCCCTCCCTCAGTGCTCCCCGACCGGCTCATCCAGGGCTAACCAGACCTGTGGGAGAAGGCACTTCGGGGATTTGTGGAGCGCCTCCTGGAAAGGTTTTACCACATGACTCCACAGCACCTCATGAAATCAGACGCTGATAAGATCCATACCACTTAAAAGCATTTAAACATCTGCTTCGGAGCTCTAAAACTTTGCCATCGATTTTCCAACCCTGTGCACCATAGACTGCTGTAGCCTAATTATAGACCAAATGCTGCAGGCCCTAATTGGCCACATATTACTTACAATAGGTGCCAGACAACTAAATCTCTTTCTAACACATTATGCTCTCCACAGGCAGATAAGTAAATCAGAGTAAAGAGGAAAGGGTGTTCACTTGGGGTAGTTACACACAAAATGCTTACCTGTTTTTCTAGATTATATTTGGATTTAACAGACATTACTTGATGTGGTAAGAAAAGTTGGAAGTTGAGAAGCTCTCCTCTCAAGCCTCATTGCCATCCATTTCCACTAACCCAACAGGCCCTTGCTGTGGCTTTAGAAAGCTTTGCCTTGCTTAAATCCTCACTTGAAGCCCTCTCCCTCCTGCTGTACTGCCAGCCATGAGGGAGCACGGCTAACTCTGCCTGGGGACAGACAGCAGGCACACAAACACAGAGAAGCAAGTCACCAGCTCTGGGAGGCATTCCATCCTTCAGCTACAAAAGAGGTTTTTTTGTGGATCCTGAAGCAAAGAGAAGGGCAGAGACATGTTCCTCGAGGAGAGCAGAGACATGTTCCTCGAGAAGGGCAGAGACATGTTCCTCGAGAAGGGCAGAGACATGTTCCTCGCTTTCAGGTATGTGCAGCGTGGAGCCCCAGTTCCTACCCACGGCTTTGTCACCTCAGCAGGCTGGCTGGGCTCTCTCCCAGGCCTTGAGGAGGGGCAGGAAGAGCAGGCCTAGAGCTTCTCTTGGCCTAGCAGGCTGTGGGTGCTGCACAGCCCTTCCCTTTGGAGGCTCTCTCTGGGAAGTGCTCAGGAATCAGCCACTTGAAGGCCGAGCCAGGCGTCTGCAGCGTGGGCCAAGAGAGGAGCAGCTTCCCAGCTTTCGGAAGGGAGGTGGTGGGAAGGAGCCCTCTGGACAGAGACACAGGGAGATCAACACCTCCAGCCAGGAAAGGGTGTGGTGAGCTCCGAGGCTGAGTACCCCAGCTGCTCCCCTCTCTCTGCAGCCATGCCTACCCCTCTCAGCAGGCATTCAGCACTGAAAAGGAAAGCTTGCTTCCCTGTGCAGCTGGTTTTCCTTTGCTCTGACAAGCCAGGCATGACTTTCCACTTACTGCAAGGATGGAGGCATATGATCTCACTTTGCTTCCTCTTTCCATAAGAATTTTGGTACAAAGCCTCCCAGAGACAGACCTGCCAGGAGTCTTCCTGCTCCTCCAGCAACTCACTTGTCACTGCCTGCTTAGCCCCTTTTGTCTCCCTCTCCACTCAAGGTTTTTGCCTTCAGGTTTGAGGCTCCTGGCAGGTGCGGCCTGACGATGCCAGCTACAAAATCCTCTTTGCAGAGGAGCCCATTAGCCTTTCTATCTTTCTTCTCCTTTGGCACCTACTGAGGCACTCACAAGCTGCTCCAAGAGGTGGTAGTATGGCCTATTGCCATGAATCTGTTCCTTCTGATGGCTTACAAACCCATTTAATGTCCCTCACACAGTTTAAATTCTAATTTTCATGAAGAGATGTTTCTGGCACATGAGTGCTGGCCTCAGGTTTCTCTTCAGTGTCTGAACCTTGGTTAATCAAGTGGATATCCACCGAGTTTGCTGTTTGGTGTTATTCCTCTCCTCCTGCTGAATTTCTGGGAGACTTTGTATTGGTCCTACACCCAGCTTCACTAGTTTATTCTGTTTGAAAAGAGGGTAAGGGCAAGATGTGATGGCCAACAGCTGTGAGGGTCACAGCCAGTTCTGAACACCAGGAATGTGAGGTCCCAAAATTCCTTATCTGCCAAAGGGATAAAAACCCCAACATAGCCTGAATATCTGAAACAGACACCAATCCTTGAAACATGAGAGGGAAGAGAGAAGCAGCAAAACCAGCACATTGCCCAGTACAGCTTTCTGACTACCTGTGACTCTGGTTTTCTCTTTTGTCTGCACTGCTGCTGCTGCCAGGGAGGAACCACAGCACCATGGCCAAATTTAGGGTGCCATTGTGCAGACACACAACATCAAATGTTCAGAGACAAGGTTGTACTGCTGACTTCCCAGGTCTGTTTGTCACTAGTGCCTAAAATTACTGCCCAGACACCTTGATTTTGCAGGAAAGGATCTAGGGCAATGACAGCAATTTAGCTCCCCAGGCAGCTTGGATTCAGTATGCTTTTCATGGGATCTGCCCCACTTTTCAGCTGCTCAGATATCACACACACCAGTGATCAGTTGCCACACTGAAGGGTTCTTGGCAATAGAGGGGCATATAACATCACTTTTGAAAGGAGAGTATTTGCCAAGTGTCATTTTCTTCACTGGCTGTGCCTTAGCTGATGAGTGGCTGCACCTCTTACAAGTTGGCCTCAGCTTGGCTTGTTCCCTTTGGTCCTCATACCTGGAGGTTGTAGCTCCGTGGGACTACAGAGGAATTATGTGCAGAATTTTCACCAGCCTTCTGCACCTGCAGCACCCAGATAGATGGAAAATAGTGCTGTGAGCAGCGGGATTCTTTTCAGGACAGCAGTCTCTGTGACAAAGTACAACAAACATACTTTTAAAAGTAATACAATCAAATACAGGATAAAACAGAAAACTTTTGTTTGCCCGTTGCTGGCAAGAAGATCTTGGTAACTTCAGCATCTGCTGGGAAGAACTGTGGTTACCCTTTGTGCTATCTATAATGACTTAGTAAAGCAAAATCGTTAACATTGGTTTTACTTCTTGTGCAGAAGTTTGCCCATTCCCATATTCACAGGGTGCCAAGAAATAATGTCTGGTCATGGACTTGCCACAAATTGGACACCTAGGAATTCCTTCACAGTTCTTGAACATTGCAGCCCTTGGGCAAAATATTTCTGCTTGTATGGAAATAGAGGTATTTAAAGAAATCTCAAGGGCTCTGCAAGTGCAGAGGTCATGCTACACATTGTAACTTACAGCCTCGTGGCATAAGGTATAAAAATATGGTATGTTATGGCTTCTTGGGAATCTGCATTCACAGGAGTTGTATTTTGCTGCACTTGTGCCAGCAGGACCCATGTTACACTCAACAGTGTCCACTCTCAAGTGAAATCCCTGCCCCAGAGCTGTCAGTCTGTCATCAGATCAGTGGCAGGCATCTGAGACTCTCTCAACCCTGCCCCCAGGGCTCGGGGGCAGTGGGTTCACGGGGAGAGGGAAAGTTCCCAAAGCATGCCTGATCTAATGGCCCTCGTTAGCTGCCTGGTTTGCCATATGCATCTCAGCTGGGATCTCAGCAATTGCACTGGGGCAGTGCTGCCTCAATGAGATTCAGCAAGAGAGCAGTCCTCCCAAAGGCACCACAGAGGCGCTGTTATCAGTGAAAAAATATCTGTGCAGGAAGAAAAAAGTCCCTCCTCTGTTAGAAGTCACGGCTTGTGTGTTCTTCTCCAGTGGATCAAAGGTGCACATAAGGCCAGAGACCTTCAGCTGCATTAGCTTCCCAGCCATGCTCACTTACCTGGTGGTCCTTCAGGAGCTGATCAGGAAGAGGGATGGTCCTTCAGGGGCTGATCAGCCTCTTGTCAGAGGGAATAACTGCATGCCAGGCTGATGCACAACCGTGCCACCAGAGTCAGAAACATCCCATAGCAAAATCCCTGAGAGTGAGCTCCAATAATTTACACCTCTGCAGACCAGCTCCTCCTGCTCACGTGCCACACTTAACAAAACAGTAATTGCTGCCTGATTTCTGATTGCTCTCATTAACAAGAGCAATGGAACAAGTCAGTTCTACAAACACAGCTTTGATGCTAAAAATGCTCTAGAAAGCACAGAAGCTCAGCATTTTTTAATATATATTGGTAGTGAGTACACTACTAAAGTATATCGGTGTGATCTAAATATTTATACCACAGGTAGCAGTACTTGAGGTGCAGGGATTGAAAGCAAAAGAGATTTTTTTGGTGCATTTTTATACCAATAAATGTTGAGCCAGCAGCCAGCTGAGCAAAAAATCTGTTTCTCTGAGATCTAAGGACAAAAAGCTGAGCTCAGCTGTCATTCCTCCTCCTCTGCCTGGCAGTGCCCTGCCAAACCAAACCCTCTTGTTCCAGCCTCTTGCTGCCTGCCTTTGGAGCTGTTTGCAGCAGTCCCAGGCCACGCTGTGGGGCAGGAGCTCAGGGATGCACAGCAGTGATGCCTGCAGCCAAGGCAGCTCGCAGAGCTGCAGCCTGGAGCATACAGGAGGGGGAGCGTTTGCTTCGATAGCTGCTTCCTCCCTGGGAAACCAGGGCTTGCTTCCCTATCTCCTTCAAGCCTTGCCACCCCCAGGATGCTCCAGCAGCATCTGACTGCACAAGGCTTCTTCAGGCTCCCAGGAGGGCTTGCTGAGACTGAAACTGTCCACTTCAGCCAAAACTTTGCAGAAAACTTTCCCAAAGTGACTTGCTCCCTCGAGCAGATGAAGAATTACCAGCAGCATAGGACTCCTCTACATTGCTCCTTACCATTGCCACCTCATTTGTAGCTGTCACTTTGGTTTTTTCCACATCAGTGTGGACACTCCTTCTTCTGGTTATGCCATTGTAGGGACCTCAGAGGGGCTTCCCATAAGTGAGGATTTACCTGTGGGTTTTGGGAATGTGCCTGTGATGTGACTGCCTGTTCCTATTTTAAAATACATTTTGAGCATCAGCCAAGCCCCTGTAGATGTCTGCACATGTCCTTCTATTCCCAGGAGCAGCAGTGGTGTTTTCCAGAGGTGCTTTGGTAGTAAGTGGGGAAGGGAAGCCTGGTCTAAGCACTTTCCCCTCATAAAAATGCCCACATTGATTCAGTTCTGTTTAGCCATCTCAAAGTTCCCAGCTCCTCTGAAAAGTCCAGCTCAGACCTCTGCTGAAGTCACTGTGGTTATGACTCAAGGGCTAAACTTGTCAGGAAATCATGTGTATCCAGCAAAATGGGTTTCTGCATCTGCCTGCTGATTGCTAGGTGGGATTTTTTTGTGTTTAGTAACATCAGTTTCTGCACAGGGACTTCTGGAAATGGCTTCTTGCTGATCCACTTCAGAAATAAGAAATCTGGGGGCATTTATTTGAAGGCCCAAACATGCCCACTGGTACAGCCTGATGGTATTCCTGGTGGTACATGCCTGGCAACCACACTTCCAGGGCATGCTGAATTCCCATACTTCCAACTGGCCTGTAGGAATAACATCTGAAGTGGGAAAGTAGTTTGGTTTGGACCCACAAGCTCTAAGCAGACAAAACTCGACATGGTGACTGCTTTAGTTGCTCTTAGTTCAGAGTAAAGCTCCCCTGCAGCACATACAGACCTATGTCTGCAGCTTTGAGCCATCTTAATTTCCTCAGAGTGACTTCAGAATACTGGCAAGATGGACTCACAAGAAAGATTTTCTTTCATCTTCAGCTGATCACCATTCCTCTTTGTAACTGATTTGCAAAATGAAACATATATTCAAAAACTAAAAAGAGTGTTTGGATTGGTGTTTTGGAAGATGGGGTTTTGTGGTCCTAGGCTTCTTTGTACAGCTGGAAAGGAAATAGGGGCTCCACATGGAGGACAGGATACTTGAGCAGCTAAAAAAACCCAGCACAAACCAGAAACAACTGTTTGTGAAAGCCAAGGATGCAGCACCTGGAAGAAGGAGCTGACACTGGCCCGAGAGATGGGATGGGAGGGATACCTTGCTCTGGAGTGGGTGTTCTGGCCCAGCCCAGCTGCCCTCTGCTCAGTTTGACTGCCACATTATGGCAACTAAAACTAAAACCTTTTAAAATCCAAGTTAGAGAAGGTCTGTGAAGGATCTCAGGTCTCGCTTCTCTGTAAGTCTCCAAAATATCATTTTGATAAAGACACATAAAGAGCAATTCCAAGCTCAAGAAACAGAAAAGCTGTTTTTTTTTCTGAAAGATGCATTTAAAGTTCCCTGTCCACCCCACAAAAGGTCAAAAAGCCTCCCTGGTAATGTAATAATTCTGTGCACCATCACCAAAGAAGTCAATATTTATAGCCAGCCTAGGTGGTTCACAGTTAGTGCCAGTAGAAGTCACTCCTTTGTACCACTCTGTGTAGTTTGGATTTTAATGCAACTAATACCCTGCAGAAAACTGGCGTAGGTCCCAAATGGGTCCCTGACCCCAGAAAGCCGACATTTGAACTTTCATCCACACAGCCCTATGCTGAGAACTCAAGTGAAGAGGCTGAAAGGGTAAAAGCTCTGAAATATCCAACCCCAGCAGAGTTGTCCCCTGTGCGAGCAGGCATGCCAGGGGCACCCATGAGCAGAGGGGACCCCCCAGGTGCCCACGTCACCTCCCAAAGGACCTGTCACACACAACATTCCACCCATCACAATACCTAGGTGGGGCATGGAAGCAGGGGTTGCCATAGCTGAAGGCGAAGCAGCTGCCATGCAGCAGACATTACAGCCTCCCGATGTTGGGGAAGAACAACAGCTCCAAATCACCCTGCCGGCCACACAGAGCATGCCAAAGGCCGACGGAGGGGAGAGGTTACTCAGTGAGCTGGGCTACAGGCTGGGTCAGACGCTAGGGGAGGGCAGCTTCTCCAAGGTGAAAGCGGCCACCTCCAGCAAACACAAGGGGCCCCTGGCCGTCAAGGTGGTGGACCGCCAGCGAGCGTCCCGAGCCGTCGTGTTCAAGTTTCTGCCTCGGGAGCTCTCCATCGTGCGTAGGATCCAGCACCCCAACATCGTGCACGTCTTCGAGCTCATCGAGGTCTGTAACAGGAAGCTCTACATCGTGATGGAGGCCATGGACACTACCCTGCTGCAGATGTTGGAGAATCTGGGAAAGCTGCCCTGCGCCCCCAACGCCCGGGACATCTTCGTGCAGGTAGTGAGGGCCGTGCGCTACCTGCACGACCGCAACCTGGTGCACCGGGACCTCAAGTGCGAGAACGTGCTGCTCTCCGCCGACGGCCGCCGCGCCAAGATCAGCGACTTCGGCTTCAGCAAGGAGCTCAAAGGGTACCCGGACCTGAGCACCACCTTCTGCGGCACGGCGGCCTTCGCCTCCCCCGAGGTGCTCATGGGCATCCCCTATGACGCCAAGAAATATGACATATGGAGCTTGGGGGTGATGCTCTACATGATGGTGGTCGGCAACGTTCCCTTTGATGATACCAACGTCCAGAGCATGCCCCAGCTGCAAAAGAAGGGGGTGATGTACCCGGAGGGGCTGCCCCCGCTGCCGGAGCCCTGCCAAGCCCTCATCACCCAGCTGCTGCAGTACACCCCATCCTCCCGGCCCGGCGCGGGGCAGATAGCCAAGAACCGCTGGCTGAACGGGGACATCTGAAGGAGACAGCCCTTCCTGAAGATTCTGGAAGAGCACTTTGGAGCAATAAATACTGCCGTGAAAAAGCACTTCTGCGGTTTGTCGGTTATTTCGAGGCCCAGGGGTGCCTGTGTGTGGAGCTGATGGAACTTCAGGCGCCAGCAAGGCCGTGTGCTCTCAGGAGGTGGTCAGATCCCAAAGCAGCTGTGGCAGCCTGCTGCAGGCTGGGTTTCCAGACACAACAGCCATGCAGAGCTGCCAGGGCAGGGTGGTAAGGTGCTGCAGCACAGCCCATCATGGTGCCTGCTCCCCAGCACACCAAAACTCTGGCACAGCAACCCCATCCTGCTCCTCTGCATGCACAGGGACTATGGGAGGAGAGCTGTTCTCATAGGGATCTTGGCTTCTCCTCAGCCTTGTTCACCACCAAACTGTATTTGAGCAGGTGGGAGGGGAGAATCAGTGGTCCTACAAATCACTGCTGCAGAGAAAATGTCACATTTTTTTGTGTGCCACTGTTTCAAGCTCACAGTGACACTCACAGCCCAAAATCAGGCAGCTGGACAGCATCACCCAGCCGAAAGGTTTGGTGTGGCTTTGAGATCCACACCTTACATGGAACACCTTTCAGATATTTATTCCTAGCAATATTTGAAATGTCTGCCAAAAGATACTTGATGAGAAATGCCACTGGCCATGGAGAACTTGAAAGGGAAAAGTGATAAAAGTATAAAGGAGGACCACTTTGTTAACTCCTGCTGTCCAGTTTCAATGAAAAAATTACCAATTACTCTTAATGCAACCCCCAAAATCTTTTATGAATACTTATGGGCAAGTCCCATTTGAAAGGGTTAATTAAAGGTAGGAGCTGGCATCTGAAATGTGCTTTCATGAGACATTTCAACCCACTCTGAACAATCTCCAACTTCCACTGGACTGAAGTCTAAGAGGAAATGTCCAGATGGGTGGTTTCAAGGTGATGATGCCTCGTGAGCTGACACAGCCCAGCCCTGGAAGCACAGCCTGTGGCCAGGCCATGTCTGACATGAACAAACCAGTGCACGTGGCTCTGCTGCAGGAGGTGGAAACACCTTCCCAAAAGCAAACATTTGGGTCTATTTAAAGCAGCAATTTAAGTAGAACAAGATGTGGCAGCAGAGCCAGCCCAAGGCTTTTCAGCATGCAGGCTACAGGAAATTTTGCCACCCCCAGAATGAAGATTTATTTTGTTCTTCTTGCAGCTGCAAAATAAAACTTGCAGCAGCCAAGTCTAAAGTAGAGAGAGTAATGGGATACAAAGGATGTCTTGCGGCCATCCAGGGCTGTGGAAACAGGCTTGGGAAGGATCAGGGAGGGGATAGAAAAGAAGGAGAGATGTCAAAAGGATGTGGGAAGCAAGGAGGTGGACTACGGGGTAGTGAAATTTTCGGCAAGGCTCAATTCTTCTTTTTCTACTCTCCTTCAAGCCACCCTGTCAGTCTCATCCCAATCCATGCCCCAGGACCTCCAAGTACCTGTCCCCCTCCATCTACTGCCTCCCTCCAGCCTTGCTTGCCTGCAGGTACCTCCCCTGTGTAGCACAAACCTGGCACTGCTGTATTTCCTCTCCATTTACTTTATCTTAATCTCCTTTCCTTGAAGACAAAGCTAACACAATGGCAGTCGTTCTAAAATCCAGACCCTAATAATCTCCCCTCAGCACCACATTCTCCTAAATGGTTGCATCTGCTGAGGACACCATCTGGGACAGATGACTAATGTTTTGTGAGGCTGTACCCCCCTGGGTAGCTTGGGAAAGCAGCTGGGGTTCAAGTGGTGAGAGGTTTGAAGGAGCCACAGGAGGCTCGTCAGGCTGCCCAGGGCCCTCGCCCTCTGCAGACAGATGGTGATCTCCCAGGGCCAGCACTAATGACCTCAGAGCAGTCCCCAGGCTGCAAAAATTGTCCATTACACGTCTAATTATGCTAATTAAAAATAAAAATCACAATTAAGGACCCTGAGCCAATTCTTATCTAATTTGCACCAGTGGGATATCAGTTTTGAAGGAGGGCAGGAGCAGAGGCTGTGAGCAGGATGAGGCAGCGGCTCATGGCTCTGCCAGCACCCCTCCCCTCCAGTGGCCTCTGCATGTGCTAAGCCTGATGCTTCCCTAAGCTTATTTCCTCCTCAGGAGGGTAGAAATTTTTAACCTTTCACTTTTTTAACCTTCCTGGGAGGTGCACAGTTGATGGAAGTGCCCCTTCCCTGAGTGCTGGCAGATGAGCCCCACTATCCTGGCCACAAAGCACAGTGCCCTGTGTTTATGGGACAGCCCTTGGATTCAGAACAAGCATGTTCTGAGCACACTGGGTTACCAATATCCTGGTCAGTCCCACCAGACTCGTCCTGCAGTGTGACTCTGTCCTGCCCAGGCTGTGTGGAATGTACTGGTGCAGTGCAATCTGGAAATGAAAGGTCCTGTGTCACACCAGCACCGAATAAATAACTTTCCATGGGGGACCTGACCACCAAGCAATCTACACAAATAACTGTGTGCTGTTTAATCCTTCTCCAAGGTTAAGGAGGTAAATGTTCAGGGCCTGTATGAGGCAGCTATGTGCTGTGCCAGCACCTGGCTCCTTGCTTGGTGTGAGCATTACCCCATCCACAGAGGCTGGCTGTCCTGTGCCCTGTGTCACCGACAGGCTCACTGGAAGAGCTTTCAGATTTTTAGACATGTGTCTTGAAATCAATTAGAGGGACTCTTAAAAGGACATTCAGCAGAATAGAGTGTTCAGTGTTTTCTTGAGATCATCTTGAAGCAATTTTACCCCATTTAATCTTAAAAGAGCATTATAAATTTCAAAGACATGTTCCAGACCTTTAGTATAACTCTCCTCCCACTGCTCTTTTGTCCATATTCTGCATCACTTTGCCTGAAATACAGCCCTTATTTCAGGCAAATGAAAGGAAAGGAGGTAATTCACTGCACGTTGACATTAAAGCTCTCTTTTCAGCTAAGCAAATTTTGCTTTCAAGATTTTAGGCCATGGCTGATGTGTCTGATAAGCTTCAGGACTCAGCTGCTTGAAAGTCTGCACATTACCAAGCTCTGGAGGTAAGTACATTCATGAATTGTGGGAAAACACTGCCGGGTAATCAAACACCCCATGTATTCCTGCACCAGCTCAGGGCTGGCTCTCCCAGGCTCTCCATCTCTGCCTGCAGCCAAGCCAGGCTCCCAGTGACCTGCTCCAATCCCCCAGGCCAGGCAGCAGTGGCAGGTCAGGCAGGAGCTGTACCTGCGTGACCCGGCCTCCCTGCAGAGGCAAAGCTTCCAGCAGGCAATTGAGCCAGCTCAGCCCTGCTTGAATGCATTAACCTTTCCATAATTGCAGCTTTCAGTGCCAGCAGCCTTTTCTACAGTGACCTGGAATCCTCCTGGCTCTGCTCTAGACCCCGCTGCACCAAGTTATGGGTCTCCATGACTTTGTGCCAACCCTTCTTCAACTGGAAATCTCCTCATCCTCTCTTTTCATCATCTCTGCAGGTCTCTACACTTAGCTGTCTGCCAGAAGAGATATGGAAGGAGAACAGGGGCAAACATTTTCCTGTCTTGAGCCTTTTGGTTATATTAAGCATAATTAAAAAAAAAAGCTAACAAGAGGTTCTCACCAAAGAACAGGATCCAGGGGGTCTTTGCACACATAACTTTCCTTGCAAACAAGACGCTTTCTATGAATAATAATTTCATTTTCACAGCACCTAGCAAACATTAGGTATGCTCCTGCACCAAGTGGTAAATATTATTCTCCCTGTCTTACAGTGCACAGGCTAAGGGGCTTACCTCAGGCCAAAGGGATTTCATTTCACTTTACAGTTCAAAACTTCCCTCTGGCCAGATCATGACTCTGTCTTCAAGCAATAATAAATTCAACAATACTTGATGGACTGGAAAGACATATGATTTTCCTCTCCAAAACTGCTTCCAGATCAACTTCATTTTTTATTGTAAATGAATGAAAAGAAATAAACTACAAACACAGATGGGTGGAGCTTCTTTTCCACGTTCTGAATAAGGGATCCAAATTTCCTGACTGCATTTCACAGCCCTTTTGAAGAGCCAAGGAGGCACTCGCACCACGGAATGTAACACAGGCACAGGTGGCACTCACATGGGGCATCTCAATCCTTGGAGGTTTCCAAGGGCCAACAGGGCAAAATCCCTGGTCTGATCTCAGAGTTGTCCCTGCCTTGAGTTGGGCTGGAAATCTCCAGCCTGCCCTCCTGCAGGAATTACCCTGTGATCCCACAAACACACAATTTTTTGTGCTACAAGGTGACAACTATTCTTTGTTTCAGAGAGACACTGAAACAGTGTCTCTGTTCTCCATGAGTTTGACTGCAAGGGTGATAAATAACTGTATTTTCTAGACCCATTAAAAAGTGGGACAGCAAGCAGTGCCTCCATCTGCTAATTACATTTTGAATATTACTGCTCTTACAGGAGGCAACATGACATAGGGACGTGAGCATGGCTGTTAGGTAGTTCTCTTTGAAGTTAAAGAGCCACACAAGGGTGGGTGGGGTATTGTGCTCCTTCATTCCTTCTCACATTATTATCAGCCACAGCAGCAACCAGCAGATTCCCTGAAATACATTTGTGGTGTTATTTCTTCCTCTCAGCTGGCAGATGTTCATTACATTCAGGTAGCACCTAAATGTCACAGGAGCCCTATAGGGACAGATCCTGCGTACAGCTGTCACTTTTTTTATTGATCATGTCTTCCTCAGAAGATCTCACTTCATAAACGAGAGGCACCTTGGTCACAGGAGGGAACCTTCTCTTGGACTGTGCAATCTGTAGGTGTCCTCACAATGAGCAGAGTGAGACACAACAGGAATGTTTGCCTCATGCGTTACCGAGAATCACAGAAGCATTTCTGAGCAGCACAGCTCAGCGTGTTTTTCAATACAAATGATTCTTGAGGGGAAAACGGAAAAAAAAAAAAAAAAAAGGAAACTAATTAAATGCCTCTTAGCAGACCCATTTAATACCAAAAATGTGACAAGGTCAATGGCCACAGTGTCAGCAGAGTCACCTGGCCAGCGACAGGGTCACAGACCACCTTGTACCCTCACAGGAATATGTTTACAGAGAAGCTGGATCTCACCAAATGCTGAGAGCTCTCAAGTCCCACTGAACTATTTTAAAGTAAATAGTAGCTGAGGGAACTGAGACCCTCCAGACAAGCCCTTCAGAAATCCCTGACCGTTCCTCCTCAAGAGGTCACTTTGGTCACTTTGCTTATCTCCATGTACTGTAGCAACCCATTTCAACCCATTGGAATTCTTACTGGCATCATTGTTTCATCAGAATACTCTGCACAGCACTGTGCTGTCATTACATTCTCTAGAGAAACATGGTGTTTCTATTAAAATCTTCATTAAAAATACATATGGAGCATTCACTGCAGCTGGTCTGGCTTTAGGGCTACCTCAGACCTCGGCATGCCCAGCCTGAAGGCTGGTAAGGTGTTGGAGTTCCTCCACAAGTACATGGCAGGATTTGGTGGGTGGAGGCAAACTGGAGTTTGCCAAAAGGAGAGGCAGGATTTGTGCAGCACATGGGCTGCTCCCTCCTCCTGGCTGAGCAACAACCAGCCCAGGGGACACCAACAGACCAGACAACTTCCTCATTAATTATAAGCAAAAAAACCCAAAATACACATTATTGTCTCAAAAATAATGATAATCCTTGGCTTCTTGTTTGCATGTTCATTAGCATGTTAATAGGATACCTAAAGCCAAGCCACGCAGTCATGCACATATGCACCCAGTCATTTATTAAAAAACAGCTTCCCTTCTATTTGACATATTTCTCCCTGTCCGGAAAATGGTTCAAGCTGCACCATCTGGGGCAAGCTGTAATTGATGAATACATCTTGAGGAAAGCAATTTTGCTTTCTGTGCATTACACAGCCAATTATCTTTTCCAATATCGAGAGCTCTATTTACTCACTACTGATGGAGCCAGGGAATTGCTGGAAGAAGGACCCCTGGGAGGGTTGCACCTCCTAGCAAACTTCACTTAAAAACACACCAGTCTTCAAATAAACACACACATTTAGATAAATAGGGGGAGAAATGTCAAAAGTGAGTTCCAACAAATAGATCCACAAACCACTATGTCCATGTGGAAGAAAACTACTACTGGTGAAGGAAGCATCCAGGGTGGCCCAGACCCAGGCAGGGACAGCTCCTAAGCCCAAGAAGGGGGGGTGGGGAATGATGGGCAGCCTGTGGGACAGCAGTGGTGTCTCACACACAGGGGGATGCAGGGCTCAGCCAGCCTTGGTGAGCAGCACATTCACTTAGGTACCTCTTGAGCTGATCACACAATGGTTTCTGACTCAGCAGCATGGTTAACTATGAAGATGTGAGTGCAAGATGTTACTCAGGGCAGGTAACTATCTAGGAGAAAACTACAGTGGAGACTGCAGCCTTTCCTGCAGCCATCATCTTCTGCATTTCATCTTCATGGCAGGAAAAGCACAGCCAGTTTTCTGTCTTCTGTTAGACTATTTCAGGCAGTGCCTGGTAGGAGACAGAGAGAACTGTGCTGGTGGTTTTGGGACAGAGCACCAGTCTCAGCAGATTAAATCTTTTGCAAATGCTATTCTCAACACATCATGCAGGATCTAAACTTCAGACCAACAGCTCAGCACAAACTTAATTTCATTGCGAAACTGGAGCCTTTCATATTTTGGCTATAACATGCCTAAAACATTTGTGTTTCTCATTGCACCCTGCTCCATTTCTTTGGTTTTACTCTACCCCTGAATTTTCTGCACGCCTCAGATTTATTTTTATGTGGGGGAGGAATAGTTGCACTGCAGATGCTTCTCTTACAAAGCTCCACAGCCCCAGAGCAGCCAGGGAGGACACAAAAATGGGCATCAGCTGGTGACCTGCCTTACAGCAGGGGAGTAGCAGAAGCCTGGGTGAGCAGGTTGGTGGGTGAGTGGAATATTCCATTGAACAAAAAGGGTCAGAGAAGACTTTGGCACATAGGGTCAGGACTTTAACTGAGTGCATGTGTCAAAATGCTGATGACCTCAGTTATGAGCTCTGCTGGAAGTCCAAACATTGCCAGTCTCCAGAATGAATGGTCAGATAAAACAAATCACTATGTTGAGCTATGGTCAAAATCATCACCCACAAAAAGATCATCACAATGCATCACTTAGGTGAGCCCATATTTGCAAGATCTTCCCCTAAGTCCATTGGCATGAAAATTTTAACTATATGTCCCTGCAGATCAGCAATTCATGCCAAAACAGGATAGGATCTATAGCTAATTCCAGTATCAGAGAAACAGAGAAATCAGTACACAGAAGGGTAGTTTTTGTAATGGCAACATTTTTCCAGTAGTAGACAGACTCGGGTCACTTGTATGTATTTAGCATCCATCAAATGATAAGGACTGTTGTTGGCTAGCAAAGCACACACAGTCTCACTCTGGGCACTCCAAACATTTCCATATCTTGTCATTACCCATGGCTTTTATCACCTCTGCCGCCAGAAATGGAATTCACTACTGCAGCATAAGCAGCCTGTAGGAAATCCCCTCTCACCACCAAAAACCCCACTTCCACTAATTAAAGTACAAAATTCTCAAGAGGGACCTGCCCTCATCAGGCACTCCTGGGGCACTCACTGACCTCAAACCTCCTGCTCCAGGGAGAACACACAGAGCACCAAACCCTGGCTGTCCCTGGTTGCCCATGCACTGAGGATGGAAGGTCAGGATTACGCCTTGTGGTGCCACAAGTGGACTAATGGGAAAGGAATCAACGATGGCATAGGCCAGGCATGGCCAAGAGAGGACTGCTGCTGGCCAGAATGGGCTGTTGTGGTGAAGATTTCAGCAATGGGTGTCCTGTGAGCCAGCTTTCCCAGCAGTTTAAGAAAAATGTCCTACAAAGACAAACCTGCCGTCACCCATGACACCAGGGAGCAAACCACGAGGTTCATGCAGTGCAGGAGGCTGCTCTTCATGGTGGAGGCTGCTGATCAGTTCAGCTGCTGCTGGGAGGGCTGGAAGCGTGGCTGCCTGGAGCTCGTAAGAAGAGGAAGGGTCATAAGGAAAAAGCCCAGAGACCCATGGAAAGTTGAAGAACATGCACACACAGAAAAAGAGCACATTGTGTCCAAAGAAAGTTCAACAACTTTCCCAGCTCATTGGATTGTGGGAACTTTGCTTTTCCAGGGAATAACTATGCTATTTTCAGCATTTTTATTATTCAATTTGTCACAGGCTGTCTCAGGAGACTATCAATAATCAGTTTCAAGCAGCATCTGACCACAAACACTTCTCCACATGTGATTTAGAACATCTGGAACGAAGGAGACAGCTTTCAAAGCGTGCCAGCACTGTGCTGCTTCTCCACATTTCTTCTCCTTCCTTCCATCTTCACACCATTGTCAGACTATGCATAGAAAGCAGGCTGGAGAAGCCAAGTGTGGAGCCCTGACAGTGCAGCATTGCTTGTGTTTGCCATGAGCACGTGGGGAGAGCGGGCACCGCCTGCTTTGAAGAAGGGCACAGTCAGGGACTGCTGGCGGCACATTCCCCGCATCGCTGAGCTGCTTTGATTTAAACTTCACATTCCCTAGGGACAGGAGATGTGACCCTTGGCCTGGAGGCGGGCCAGCCTGAGGACTCGTGCCAGAGCTTGTACACTGGATGTTGCATCCAGGGAGCCGAAAAGGAGGCGCGTGCTGTGCTCCGTGCCAGCCGTACGCACCAGCTCTCTGATTAGCGCAATAATTTCCTCGGAAACCCAGAGCAACCTTTCCACCAGAGCTATCTGGCAGGTAAATTGTAAATTAGCAAAGCAGCTCTTCAGCAAGCCCGAGGAGGGAATGGGAACATATGAAAAAGGAATCCAGGCAAATAGCAGAGGAAATGACATTATGATCCCAGCTGGAAGCTCTGCGATGAGCTGCTCGGTGTCCGCACAGAAAACCTACATGGGAATGGGGAGAGGCTCTGGCCTCCGCAAAGCCGATGAGAATTTTGTCATCATCTGGGAGGGGGAAGGTTTCACACAGCCATCAATTTCGTGTTCATCCCTAATTTCCCTGAGTGACCCACGCGGATGTGGTGCAATGACACAGTAGGCTGCATTCACGCCGCCTGCTGCCTGGCACGTCTGGCTTCCCTGCGGGGCTGCCAAGGGCTGGGCTCGTTAGCACACGTGCCCTGCTGCTCCCAGCACTCCCACCCAGTGCTGTAGGAACCCCGGTCTGGTTCGTAACAGAGTCAGCACCAGGGCACAGGGACTTTGAAACATGCTTTGAGATGGTGACATTGCAGTGGGATCTGTATCCACTGCTTCCGCTCCTTTCTATGTTTTTAAGGAATGGCTGGGAAAATTCAGGAATGTGTGTCTGTCTCAACTTAGAAAATCTGGGATTTTCACACAGTGTCTTCTAAGAGAGCTTATGAAGTCCCTGACACCTGCCATGACTGCAGAAAGCACAACTGCTATCCCAGTGCAAGGCTTTGCATCACACCAAAGCCAGAGTCACAGATCCCATGTCCTCTCCCCTGTCCCACCCTGTGGGGCTGCACAGGGACCTGTGTCCCCCAGGGAGCTCCTGTCACAGGGTGACTTCTCAGCCCTTGCAGCCCATGGTCCTGGCTCACTGAAGGGTCCAGGAAGGACCAGACCATGGTGCTGCAGTGACAGGGAATGTGGCAGTTCAGCTCACGCTGAAATGTGAAACCACAGCCTCAGTCTTACTTTTCCAGCCATTTCTAGGAAAGAAATAGCTATAAATACAAGTCTTACTTCTAGCTGCTATGATCCATTTTGTTTCCTTTTTTTACCAAGATTGAGAATGGTTTTCAACTCCATTAGAAGCCAGTTCACTCAAAAAAGAAACAAAAACGCGTAAACTTACCTTTTCTTCATGAGAAAAAAAGATGCATCCTTAAAGCCACAGTGACCTTTATGCCATATTGCAAGCGCAACAATCCAAGAAAAGAAGAATAAAGGAACTCGAAATATGGTTTCCACAAGGCACAATCTTCAAGGAACAACATGACAACATCCCTTAGGTGGTGAGAAGTTGCATCCAGTGGATGTTTCCAGTGGAAGATGTCCACATTCCCCACCCATTTTCATTTCTTTGAAGCATGTATGTTCCTCCAGCTGAGGACACCAAAAGCAGTTTCCCAGGAACTGCAGGGACAGTGTTTCCTCAGTGCTGTGCTGCCACCAAACATATTTCCCCCTCATTCAGGTTGCTGTTGGCATTGACTGAGCAGTGACACTCCAAAAGCTGCCTGCCAGAGCTCACGAGCTCCCTGTGAGGCACCAGTAGGATTGCTGCTGTCTTGATATATGGGTTTTGGAGCCCAGGTCCTCAAGACTGAAAAGCCAAAGCAGCTAAACCCTGGTGCCTGCAGTTCAGCAGTCACTGAAAGCTCCTGATGCCTGGCAGCTCATGCACCTTTTCCAAGTGCCTCTTACCCATGGCCTGCTTTGGAGTTGCTTTTCTTTCTGAGAGAATTTCATGCCCCTCCTTGTATCAGATTCTAGAAAATTCTGTGCAATATGACCAAGACCCTAGAGGAACAGGCAGACCTCTTGAGCAGGACACACTGAGGCAATGTGAGGGAAGGGAATATCTGGGAGTGCAAAACACAAGGAGAAAGCCACAAAGACAAGGGAAGCCTCCAAATAACAGCATGGATCAGGACTAGCACAGTAACCAAAAATAGATCAAATGTAGTTTTGCTCCACCCTGGCTGGATGCAGCACCCCAGGGCATCCTCAGGTCTGACAGCTGGAAAGGATGCCCTCCTCTCTTTGAAAAGGTTTTCCTCACTGTCTTTGTACAGAAAAACCTGAAGATGGTCAAATTGGACTGGGCTCTGAGCAATCTCATGTAGTTCAAGTCCTGCTCATCAAAGCAGGGATTGGACTAGAGATCTTTAATGGTCCTTCCAGCTCAGACTGTTCCGTGATTCTGCAGGACTGGAACCTGAAGCATGGAACAGCTCACAGTCCCCATTTTCCTTTTCCAGTTTGTAGTCTTGTTGATTTGTTTGTTTCACCCTGAGAAATCCTGCCTCCTCACCAGCAGGAAGAAAAGCACTCAGGTAGGATCAAACCCCACATCCCTGGAACCAATCACATGCAGGACAGCAGGTCTTATCAACACAACATTTCTAAACAGTGTTCAAATAAAGGGTCAAGGAGAACATCTCTGTGCCAGTAATGGGCTGACTATGAGCTGGAATCATCCCTACACTTATGTTGCTGTAGGTTTGCTGTTTGTTTAGAACAAATGCCCTTTTTATTTATCAGAAATAGCTGATTTTTTTAAATTTTAAAATCATCACCAGAACAGTTCATGAAAACTCAGGAACCTGCCATCACAAGGCCACAATCCCCATATGATATTAAGAAGTTTGTGATGTAAAATTTAGGATCTTCCACTGCAAGCTCAGCCACAACTTTTGTGCTTTATTTTTAATTTTTAATAACAATCAATAGCTTATGGGGAAATTAATCAGACAGAATTGCTTTGAACACCTCCAGTTTGAGTATTCATGTTCAAACTTATGCCAAGATCCTTTCCCACAGCTATACAGCCTATTAGCAAGTAAAGAGATACCTGAGTGTATCCACAGCTATTTAACGCTCCTTTGCATCAGTAAAAAATGAGTTCCCTCCTTTTGGCATCACAGTTGGAAATTGCCTATTTGATATTCTGCTGGATTCATTTTTTCCAGCTAGGAGAAGCATGCACAGCAACCTCGAAGGCTTCGTGCAGTGAATTAAACCAGCAGAGACTCATCACAACATCACCTCCAGGAGATCTCTAACAGGAAGAGACAGAGCACATAGCAACAGCAGCTTTTCATGTTTCAGGCTTCAGGTTTGCTTTTTGTCAGAGTTTTGGGAAAGACTCGGGATACCGTACAGCTAACAAGGTAACTTGAGAGGGAACAAAGCATCTCTCGTTAAAAGCAGCTCTTGGAAGGGAAATAAAACATTTCCTGTATGTTCAGCTGCTACCAAGGTGCCAAGATGCAGCGGTAGATAATGGAATTACCTAAAAGAATACATTGTTGCTGTATCCTGAAGATATTTGCCTCCCTTTATCGCTGCAGGGAACGTCAAAGGCAGGAGGTAACAGGGTGGGAGGAAGTCAGAATGTGGCGTGAGCCAGAGCAGGAAACATCATCCAGCATCTCTAAGACCACCCAGTATCAAGATACTGGTGGGGAAAGAATTCATAACGTGCAGAAGGGCCATTGCCAGGCCAGTAAAAATCCCCATTCACTGTGGCAAAACTCACCATGTCCCACTTTCAGAGAACAGCCTAAAGACATTTGATGTTTCAGAGGGTAAAGGTGGAAGTGGGCAGTGAAGTCCCAGGCTCCTCCAGAAGGATTCCCTGCAGATCCCCAGCAGTCTGCCATGTTTCCAGGGAACAAGATTCCCTGCCACAAGAATATTTAACTGTTTGGGTGGGGTTTTGTTTTGTTTTGTATTTTAATTTTTTAAAAATGATTGGATACCATAAACAGCAAAATGTGACCCAGCAAAGAGATCATTACTTGGGCTGAGTTCAGGGAGCAGCCTTGGAAACCAGCTGAATTATTAAGAAAAGGGATCCAGATTATTTGAATTTTCTTTTCATTCATGTATAAAGCCTTCTGTGCCTCATATTTCACAATGTCACCTAATCACTCCACAGCCAGATGTCAATGGTTTAAAGGTTCAGAATGAAGGAGAGAGTCAGTCTGTTTCTTAACAGTTTTAGGACTCATCATCAATTCATCAATTGCTTATAAGCAAAGTTAACTCCATGGTCTCAGACTGTCCTCACTCTCATTTTGAGTTAAAGTCTGAGTACTCAATTCATCCATGGGTGGAAGGGAACAGGAGCAGAACTGTTTCTAGCTGATAACGAGATTGAGTGGATATCAGAATCCCAATTCTTTAAATAGCACTAGTTTACTGTAGACAAACACAGCCAGACATAAAATACCACTGCATTTACTTAAAACCAACAAATTCATAGGAGTACTTTTTTCCTCTTTGCATTCCAGCTAATTTTTCGAGACTGCCCAATGCAAATCTGCCCCAACCAACATAAAAACACATTTCCACAACAACTACTGACAGCAACTGTAAATTCACCACAATCCTCTCTCCATTCTGCTTCAGAAGCCCAGGGAAAGGGAGAGATCTGGTGCTGCTGAGGGACTGCTGTGGGCAGAGTCACCCTGTGAGACAGAACGTGGCAATTCTGGGCAGTGTCTGTACAGTCTGTGCTTGAAGCAGCCACTGCTCACACCTCCTGCTCAATATTTCAGCAGAAGCAAGCTCTGCTCTGCCAATTAACTTTTTTTTTTTTCATGTACTAAAGCTCCCTTTACCTTCAAGTCCAGGAGGAAACACTCCAGTGAGTCAGAACATGGAAAGTCTCACTGTAAGTGGGACTGACACATGAATGGTGATGTCTTTGAGGAGGATGCCACTGCCTCTCCTGAAACTCCTGAGCAGATCACACAACAGCAGACAGGTCTGTAGTGCAAATCCCCAAATCCTGGGCTGGAATGGCTGCAAGATCACACTACATGGCACCAACCTTTAGCTACATTTCAACTGGAAGGTCATAGGACAATGACATACCAAGCACTAAAAGCAGTATCCAGAAAATTTTGATCACTTTGAGGGGTTTTACAAAAATTGGCAAACAATTGTCCCTCCCACTTACAGTCACAGGTTTGTGTAAGCTAAAAATCACTACAGTAAGGAGGGAAGTTAGACAGGAGAGTCAGAACTCATTTGTTGGACATACTAGAGATTCTCTCAAATTCATACTGCTCTTTATTGGTGTAAGTTGTCAGCATCCCCAGAGTCCTGTCCAGTTATGCCTTTGAAACCTTTGTTGGGAAGTTCTAATGCCCAAAGCAGCACAGGTGTGTGCATCTCCCATCACCATCACCTTACTGAGCAATCCTTTAAAAATAACCATGACCATTTCCATATGGAAAATATGTTGTGTTCTTCAAGATTTAGAATTAACAGTGACATTTACACAGACAGGGGGAAAATTTTTTCCTTTCACAAAAAATTTTGAATTCAGTCTTCATTTTTTCCCCCCAGAAATGTAAAGAAAAAGGCTTTCATTTTGGCAAATAAAAGAAACACAAATTAAAACAGATTAAAACTGATGCTTTTCCTGATTTTACATTTTAGTTTCTTTTCTTCCGTAATTTGTATGGTGAACAAAAATCTTTTTTAAAAAAATCAGGATAGAATTGTTAAGCACAAAAGGAGAGAAACAGATCACAAGACATCACACATGGAATATTATAGGTTTGGGGCACAAAGCCATTTTTAAAAATCAGCTTTAACTGGCTATAATACTGCTCTCAGGCAATTAGTCTAAAACCTAATGTTAGAAAAGTTGAGTTTGTAGAATTTTCAGCAAAAATTATGATGAAGAAAGGACTGAAATTTGTTACTGTGAATCACTGAGGATTCCTCTTAAGGAAAACCATATGAAAAATGTCTTTCTTCAAGTCACACACCAGTGTTGTGTATAATTAATCTAAAAACCAGTCACCTGCTCTTTTTGCAGTAAGAAAGATACAGATATAGAGAAAATATAGGTCTAGGAACAGAATTTTATTTGATTATAGAAAGCATCATGCATCAAATTTTTTTTCTGAATGATCCTTGCCCAGCTTTGAGATGAAAGAATAGCATTTACAAAGTAAAAGGATGCAAAAGTAAGGTTAGCACCATAGGAGGAATACTCTTCTCTTTACAACTCCACTTGATAGACAGTGATAAAAGAAAACTGAAGAAAGGGAAAAAAAAAGGCTAGGTAGTTAGGTGACCTTGCATTTTTATTTTCAACATCCAAAATACTTAAATCTAAACATCAAGATACCATGGCTCTCCTAGCAATATCTAATAATTCGTGTTCAGCAAAACTTGCTCTGTACATTGAGAACTATTCAAAAGTCAAAAGACAATTGTCACAAAGTACCAGCTAATGTGCAAGGCAGAAATTGTAGGAGTCCAGAAAAAGAAAGGAAACAAGAGTAACCAAGGTGAGGATTTTGTCCCTCTTCCAGTCTTTTGCAGGTGTGGCTATTATGACTTGCTGCAAAAATCAAAAAAATAGAAGGGATGTGCACTGGAGCTGGCTGGGATGGGACAAAAATCCTAATATTTCCTGTAATACCATAGTTTCATGGGCCAAATATCCTGATGTTCTTAATCCAAACTCTCCCATTTCTTACCTGCAAGCAACTACAGAATTACATCAGATTTCAAATGTTTGTTTTCCTTACTTTTTTATTAGTTTTCAGAATTTTCCCCGTGTGGTTCTTACTGTAAGGTTTCCAAGAGACTGAACAGTTTTACCAACTCTTCAATCTTCCCCAAGCAGAAGTTCTAATACAGGATTTAGGAGTTTTAAACGCCACATTGTCATTTAGAGCTTTCTTAAGGCAATGGAATAACTCCTTTCAAGTACCATAATTTTGCATCACAAATCGATTCTAAAATCTCCTTCGCAAGCATCTATAATTACAACACATGTAAAATTATTTAAATTTTATTAAACTATTAACCTGACTCATTTATTAGAAGAAGGGTTTGAACTACAATTATGAGGAAGAGGCAGCTTTTTGTCAGTTTGGGAAATACATCTTTTGATTACTCCCACCTTTCAAGGTCACACGTACGGACTTTTAACAGCAACATTGAGGCAGCCTGTTAAAACAACTGCTTTGTACCCAAATCACAGAAAACTCATTTAATCCCAAAGCAGAGGGTGGTGTAACCCAAGCAGTTGTATTTTTCAGACTAATAGCCATTAGCACTTGAACACCTATTGCACTAAACACTGTTTTAACATTGAACTACCCAGAGGAGCCTTCACAGCCGTGAGTGCTACATCACATCACCACCAGGAGAGGAAGGAGACTCTGAACTTTTCTTTCTCTTTCTTTTATTAATGCTTGGACTTCCAGCACTGCACATCAGATAGCCAGGGTCTTAATCTGTCCTATATCAGACTGCAAAAAATACAAGGCGCTTTCTCCGCTGTCCTCGCGTTGACAAATCAGTCACATCGCACAAACCCTTCACGTGAGCAGATCCTTCCCTCTGGAAAAGCATCTCTCCTCCCAAGGATTTCAGCTAATGCTTCTGGCTTATAAAAGATTAAGTGCAATCAGTTACACTGAAGGTTTATGATGCGGCCCTTGATTGTATTTTCTGTGCACGCATTTACATCAGGCACACGAGTTATATAAAACAGGTTGGAGTACAAAAATATGGTTATAACATAGGAGTACCAAACAGCACAGAATTAGAACAGTTTTATTACCATAATACCAATTTATATACAGACCCCCAAATTAAGGATTTTTTTCTTTTTTTTTTAATTCTAAGTATTCTTCCCAAATTGACAACTGTAGTGTACACACTAAAAACTGCAAATTAACAACACAGATCTATTTTAACCCCTACATTGTCTATGCAGTCTGCACCAATCCTCTCTCTTCCACACAAAAGTGTATTATAAATAATCTCACAAAATGTCACGTGTTTTATTGCACATTGTACATGCCAATATTTAAAAGAAAGGCTCAAACCTTTCACTTGATAACTACCTGTTTAAATAACTAGCATTTACTTGTGTTATGAATACTATTGCGTTTTTCAGGCTCTAATCTTAACTCATAATTTAAAAGAAGAATAGCAGAACAGAAAATATGCCTTGCACTTTATAGCTTTATTGAAAAAAAGAAAAAGCTTCTTTAATTCTGCTGATCTCTACTTTATAAAGTCATTAACATCTGACCTAACTAAAAATGCTGTTTCGAAATTTCTGCATGTTTTACTATAAAATTATGCACATAGCTACTTGTGCAATCATCTATTCCTTCTATTTTGCAGAATTAGATGTCTCTGTGCTGTACTGACCGGAAGGTTGAGTTACACAGGTCCTAGTGTGAGCTACAGGAGTTGTTTTATCAGCCTCTGCTCTGCTGGTCTGCACAGGGGCAGGACATGAGGAGCCTGACAGACACCTGGACAGCTTGGGATAAAAGGACACCGGGCACAAATGGCCACCCAGCATCAGGGCCATGTATAATTCCTGTTAAGCAGATCTCTAGACTAAGGAATAAGAGTAAGTTACCATTAATATGTGGGTTTATGATATGCTGCACTAAAATATGGCTGCTAAACAAAGAGAATGATTGGTTGTATGACGGATATGTGCCAGCTGGTAAAAATGCCTCACTGGATAAAAATCTGTGTTTCGAGGGTTAAAACTCTGGCATGAACAAAAGGATTTCAAAGTCGATCGATCAAATGTTTTGCCAAGGGTTTCTAAAGCTATTAGCCATCAACAGCTCCAGAAAGGGATAAAAATAGCAAAACCAAACCACTAAAATTGCACTATTACAAAGAAACAAGTCCATGAAAGGGAGAGTCACCAGCTGCAGTTAAGGGACAGCCACTTCGAGAAGCCGATTGTTTTTTCGCTTGCAAGTTGGGATGTTGCCATTTTTCTGGCTGCCTTGTATGAACTTCACACACACTTTGTCTTGTTTGAACTGGACCAGGAACCTAAGAGTGGGAATAGTAAAAACTTTAGTTAAGTGTGGAGAGGAAAAAAAAGACACATGAGGAGAAGAAGTCTTTTCCTCTCAGTTCTAAGCATCATGCTAAAAAGAAGTCATTTTCAGTTCTGTATTAATAATAAAGAGTTGGGGAATAAATAAAAAATCCATAGGTTGTGGTATGGCTAGAATCTCCTTCAGGTTGTATCTCTTAATGATTGCTTTTTGCCTAGAACTGTGGACATTTTTACAAGTTAGTTTGCTATTCCTTTAGAAAAAAAGCAGTTTGAAACAGAATTTCTCATGTACCAGAAATGCAGCAAAGACTATTTCCAACTACTTCACTGTTGGCCAAAGGGACTTCTCTGTTTTGCTCAATACTTCTGTAGCAACATTGGGAGTTCTCTTCTTCTGATTTATGCCTAATTCAGTACATCTGGTATTTCAGCAGCTCTCATATGTCTAATCCTTAGTTAGCCTTTATAGCCCCCTGCTCGGCAACTGGGAAAATTCACTTCCTGCCCAGCAATCTCCAAATTTAGACATTTTCTACAGCTCAGGGTAAATTAATCTGGATTTGACTCCTCACTTTTTACTGGAAGGGAAATTTCACTGAATGTGGAGAATTGCTTTTAAAAAAAACAACAGCACAAAAATCCAACATGCTGCTGCGGAGCCTCAAACCTCTCACGGATCTGGATAGCGAGATTAAAAGCAATAAGCAAGGCAGTGCTGCCTCTTGGCTCACATGCAGTGGCTGCTGACCTAAAAAGTCCTTTGTAATACAGCCGATTTTCCCTTTTAGCATCCTTAAAAAGTCCTCCAGCAGAGGCCAAAAACTTCAAAGAATTTGCTCTGCAGCCGGAAACCACAAATCAAGCTGACGGCAGAGCTCAGGGGAGGAAGTGGCCTCTGCTGAGCTGAGCTGCCCTTAGGTCCTGCTTTCCTGCTGCACAGCCCAGGCACTCAGAGCTTGCTCAGCACTGCATTTTTGGAGTGCAGCATTAAGAGCTGCACCCCAAAAATGTGTGCAGCTCTTACAGCTATTGTCTCATCACCAGCGCTGCATTTTCCTGCACCCACTGTTCCGATATTATGCATGTGAATGGTGCATCTCTTCCTAAACACAGCTCTGCATCAACAGCATTCTTATATCAGCTCTCTTCCCAAAAAAACAGGGTAGTCAAAATAAGGCCACATTTTCTCCTCAATCCCTAGCTGTGCTTGTGTCTAAACTCCAGCAGGGAGAAGACTCCTGCTTCACCATCAACAGAGATAGGACTGTGAACAGCTTAAAATTATTTAGTCTGGATAAACTCAATAGCAATACACACATGAATGTTTTTAATCTGCAAGAGAAGAAACAAAAAACCCACATCCCAAAAAACAAGGCTCCCTGAAAGCAGGCTGTTTTCCAGACCTAAGGCAAGCAGGCTGTCCAGACTAGTGCAATGCATGCTTAAACTTTGATTTAGTAGATTATTCCTTTGTAGCCCCCCTTAAACTAGAAACTTACTGGGGATAGCCACACTCTTTTAGAGACTAAAAAACACACACTCTTGAGCAAATTAAATGATATCTGCTAACAGAACAAAGGAAAATGGTAGATTTTATTTTCAAGGAAAGAGCAAAATTAGCCTTTTAATAAATCCTCAAATCTGAACAGATACAAACTGTACTCACTACCATGACTCTAGAACACACAGGGTATGATGCAGCCAGATAAAATGGTTCAGTTTTTGCCTACAGGAAATTTACTTCACCATTGCTAAAGGTTCCAAGTTTTCTTCTTTGTTCAAAGTTAATAAAACCACCAAATCAACATTGCTGGAAAGAGGTGCCAGTTCACAGAACAAGAGTGGCACGTGACAATGGTGGACTAAGTGGGAGACTCTTACTCAGCAAACTTTAGGAGTTCACACACAAACACCTTTACTCCATAACTAAAAACACCACAAGGGCGGTCCTTATTTAAGGCCAAAATATGAAACTATACCAAGCAGAAAGAAATACTATTTTGAGATGCAAACTTTTCATCCAACAAAGCTTTTGAACAACCAAAAATCCCCAAACAACAGGTGGTTAACACCTTCACAAGAGAGAAGATAGAGCTTCATAAACCTACACTGGATTGGGGAGGGGCTTTGCATTCTTTTTGGGTTGTTTTCAGAAGAACCTGGCACCTAGTGTCCACTCTAATCTATAAATATCTCCCAGTAATCTGTGAACTTTTCAGTCACATGCAAAATGGTTCTCTCAAATGTAGTAACTCTCGACTGTTTCTACAGCAGCAATTCTGCTTCACAGCCCTATTTGAAACTGCTTTAACAAAAGCACATTTTCTGTAATGACTTTCAGGGGTGTAAAAGCCAAAATGAATACTATAAATGAGTACACTCTGAAAACTGGATCCTTCTTTACAAATATTCTGTCAAGAGAAAAGAAGTATTAGCTACACAACAGTGTTTTGTTATTCTGACACCAGATACTTGACTTTTCAGCATGCTGCACTGAAACAAATGTACTCTTAAGCAAACAAGAAACATACTCATCAGATATCTCAATGTTGAGCTTCTGTTTGGTTTGGCTAAGAGTAGTGCGGTAAAGTTTAGTGGCCATTTCAATAAGGTGATCGCTGCTGAGCAGGAAATCTCCTTTACTGGCAGCTTCTGAACCCTGAAACAGGAAGGAAAGCAGTTAGGACTACCAAAACCTTGAGTATGATTAAATGGCAGCCAAGCAGGAGGGTTTACAAGGAGTCTTCTCTTCCCAGTTTAAGGAAACTACAGTCTTTTGTCTTGTAAATTAAATAGGGATTGCAGTGCAGTGTATAAGATCAAAATACCATTTGCACCCAAATAATCTACAAATCAGGTGAGAAAGGTGAAAAAAAATCCCTTCTGCCCTAAAGGAGGGTCGTCTTCATTTTCCTACAAAACTGTAGTGTTTCTGTATCCCTTGCCTGGTTGCACCATAGCAAGCTTGCAATACTTGCGGAAAGGAACAAAAGCAAATTACCAACACCAGGATTAGGATGATGGCAGTGACTATGAAAAGACACTGTATATAGCAGTCTTCAAATTCATTTAGGCTAGAATACAGATGCCAGCTTAATGATTTTAGCAGAGCAATGGTTACAGTGCAGTGAGGCAAATATAGCACTGAGCTAAGTTCTTTAGAACTGAGTAACAAATTAACTGTGCCTCGACTTCGACTTCTTGGCATCCCATAAAGAAGAGAGAAATACTCTACCAGTATATGTAAGGAAAACTGGCACAAGGTACCTGAACCATATTACAAGTGGAAAACTCTGATCCTGAAGAGACTGCAATGAAACACAAAGTCTGATTTTCACAGTTAAATGATCGTTCATAAAGTAATAAACCGTTCTCATTTGGCTTCAGTAGCTTTAAATCGAAGTTTTTTTCAGCTGTGGCAAAGCGCAATAAATTTCTACACCTACAACCTAACCCCTGTGGTTTAATGTTACAGAATAATCAACAAACAGGTTTCACATCACTGCAGGTAAAACAGTCATATCATTTTGTGATGGAGTGGTAACCAACCTCCTTGAGGTGCACTGCAAAGAATCCATCATTTTGGGAGCTCATGGACACTTTGGTAACATCTCCCAGCGGAACCTCTGACTTGATAGTCCCAGATTTTTGATCCGCGAGAAGAACGTTATTTTTGGTTAATAAGAAAATCCTGGATGCAGCCTGTGAAAATGCAAAAATGCAGATCATTGTCTATGTGAGGAGAGAGCTGGTTTTCATCGAGCACCTACTGAGACTCCAAAGAGTTCACAGAGTTAAAAAGCTTGGCCCACATTAGCAAATGCAAACATTTGATGTTCAGTAAAAGCTGCAGATCAGTTAAAATCAGGTCAAATTTATTTATGTGTCTAATTATAGATTGAGAAGCTTAGCTCATTTTGGCACATATGCTTAGGTATAAACAGTTCCTTTAATTACTGGCTTACAGCTGTAAAATTCAGAGTGTCAAACTGAAACTATGCAAATCAGGATAACCTAATTTCTCATGCTCTTTAAATCTGCAGGAAAAATCATCACACACTAAGTCTCTATATTGAGCATTATTCACCAAAACTATGATGCAGGGTAACACAAATCACGTAAGTACTTCTCAGAGTTATGTTCTCCTCCCTTTATCTCTTGGAATTACCCTTTAGGAGGATAAGCATTCATATTTTCAAAAGACAAATATTTTTAAAGCATGAAATGTGGGTTCTTAAATTTGTCTTAGAAAATAGTAAGAAAGAGAAATGAGAACTTAATCCACATACACATTTTTCTCTTGTAAACTTTCAAAGAATAAAATCTTTATTAAAATTAAGGAGTAGCTGCCTTAAGCACATAGAACCATAGTTCATTTTTTTTTCTTTAAATCTTGAGAGCTGTAGCCTATGAAAGTACAGGAAAGATATTGTCTTCATTTAATTAGTTTCTTCTAAACCAGAAAATTAACTTGGCATCAACAATGGGCAACCTAATTTCACCCCTACAAATGCATAAATAACATCTACATCTGAGAAGTTGAGATCTACTACTTCTACTATTTAGACAGATATGGTGAAAGCAATTAAGTTTACTAAGGCAGAATAATACTTCCTGTTTTAATAAGTATAATTTAAATGCAAAATGTGTTCTATGTTGGCAGAATAAAAAGGTACCCGCCATATTTAACAACTTTATTCAAGTGATACAAGAAACTTGCCTCTTCATTCCAAAGAGCTTTGAAAGACAGGTAAAGACAGGTATGCCACTCAAAATTTTAAAAGATAATAAAACATGATAATCATAAGCTTGACTGACAGTGTGGACTTTGAAAAGTTAAGTTTTCTAAATACTTGAATAAGATATTCTCTAAATGTTTATTTTCTTTAATTGGCAAATAGAAGATCTTAGCTGAGTACAGAGACTACACTTAGTTGTGACACAATAGAATCTGTTACCAGTTGATGAGATACCTTTTTTGTTTGGAAAAGTCACTGGAAACTACAAAATAAGATTTGAGTAATCTTCATGCAAATTTAAAAGAGGTGTTTAAAATCACCAAGTTACATAAAACCAACATTTCCAGGCTTGCCCATAAAAATATGCATTATTTAAAAAATCCTGAGACTATTATGAGTCTTGCTTTCAATGTATTTATAACAAAAATCCCTTCTGGATAAATCAAATCCATGTGATTACCTTCCCATTGGCTCTATTGATCTTATTCACAACTTCTGCAATAATGATCTTTTCATCCACAGCATCTTTGAGCTTTTTGTACTTGGGGTTCTCACTGATCTCCAGGTAAGCCCCTTGGAATGGCTGCCCAACACTGCAAAGGAAACATGAGTTAAACAAGAACCTCAGGCAAGAAGCAAACCTGACACCAGCACAGGCTTCATGAGGAGATGCACCAAATACCATTTTCAATGATGGTGAATAAAGAGAAAGTTATCACCAAAGACAGAATAGGATGGGGTTTTTCCTTGCTCTGTAAGCATTCTCCACTTAAATGGGCCTAACTGCTTTGGATATCAGACACATGAACATCCTTGCATATGCAGTCAACTGTGATTTGAAATCACCCAGTGAGAGTCTCTGTGAAAGCAGAAAATAAAACCCCAGTGGGACTGGCACACTATTGATACTGACAGGCAGGACTTCAGGGACAGACATGAACTTGCCTTCAAGGTCTGCTGCTGTTTGTGAAACATGCAGCAGCTCCTTGTCAACATCTGCTGCACTTGCAAATTCCCCCATCTTTACTCACATCAGGGTGTTAAAATAAGGGCTTCACTACAGGCCAAGAATTGGTGAATAGTAGCTGCTTGCTTTGTTTGGAAGGCACTTTAAAAATGGTGATTTAACTTCAGTCAAAGCATTAATGCAAAGCTTTGCCAAGACTGGAGCCCAGGAGAAACCAATGCATTATGTGGAACAGCACTGCCTTTGCCATTGCATCTCTGGCACACTGAGAGATGGGAAAGACAAAGGAGGATACTGGAGTTTTAGTACCCACAAGTCCCTCTTTCTCCTTAAATAATTATACTACAGACAGAAAATTAGCCACATCCTATGAAGCATTACCATACTAATTAATCAGAAACTTTATACAGTAATTTTCTCTACCCTTAGGCCAATTTAAAAAAAAAACCCAACAAAACAACAGTAGGAGCTAATCAGCTCTGAATACCAGACAAAAAGAGATGGAATTGTTTCTAAATGAATGTAGGGTAGGGAATGCATTCCAACTTTCCACCATGTTGGAGCTGTGGGGTTTTTTGGTTTTTATTAATTAGCAGTATGAAACCACAGTCAGCAAAGCAGTAGATTCCCTGTGGACTTTATCCCTGATCAAATGATGACAAGTCATAGCTAAAACTGAAATGAATCAACAGTGGTATATGTGATAGAGAACCCTATCACATATACCACTTAAGAATGTCTTGGATAAAAATGTCTCTCCTATGTGTGTGTGTCTGTGTGTGTGTGTGTGTATTTTGCTGAATGTTATTTCATTGTTCAGCCTTTGTGTAAAAAGTACCAAACCAGGGATATAAATAGAATACCTTCCTTTCCAAAAAGCTCTATGCTGAGCAGATGCATACTGACTAAAACCTAAAAAAACCTGCTTGCTCATAGGAAAGTCCAAAGGCACCATCTTTCTCTTTTCCCAGCAGCATAAAAAGACATCGCAAAGCAAATAAGGAACAAACCACAAGCTAGAATATATAGCCATTAAGTAAGTGATCTACTGAAGGGAAAAAAAAGAGAAACATATACTGAAGTCCATTACAGGAAAACAGGAAATGTCTCAATAAAAAAAATGACACAAAACCAAGGAAACACACAAACAACAAGCAGAGCTTGTCCATGCATGGAACTGTTCCCATAAACTCTTGCAGATTCCTGTTCCTCCATCTGCTGAACCTTGCTTCTCATTCTATTTGTTCCTGCTCAGCTCAAACTACAGCTTCTAAGAGAAAACTCTCTTGAGATGGACAGGATGGTTTTCAAGAAAAAACACAATTTATAAGCTTGTATTCACTTAAAAAGTGTAAGCCAACTTATATCAAGGACATCATATCTCTCTTTTGTCAGTTTTACTGCATACCTAAAGAAGTGTATTCCTTAAATAAAATTAGATACTACTGCACTTTCTTGAATAATGCTGGCTCTGTAGATAGCAATGACAAGAATCTGTCAGTTTTAAAGAACTCAATAATGTGAGAAACCAAAAATCTTATTTGCAAAGACTGCACATTATTAAAGGAAAAAAAAAATTAAATGGAAATAGAAGTTTCTTTTAAGTATCTTTGCAAAAAGACATGCACCAGTGTATCTAACTCTTAAATTACCCAGTCTTCACCTTAAGTTTGAACACAGGAGAGCTCCCCAGCACAGCTCACCTGGGAGTGAGTGACATTGTCACTTAGAGCCTTCCAGCTCACTCTCCCTTTATTATTGCAGGAAACAGCCTGATGGGAATGAAGGGAAAGGATGTAAGTTGTCCCCTCCTGCAAGTTCCCCAAACTTGTACAGTGTGAGCAGGTCAAGGGGGGGTTAGACCAAAAAACCACCAAGGATTCTGGACAGAAGTTCTTGACTGGTGGCTGTAACAACATCTAAGTTTGCTTCTAACTGAGGTCAATTTTTAGGATGGTAAAGGCAAACGATGGAGGGATGTTGTCAAACAAGGAAAATGCACTTTCCTGCTTAAGATAAAAAGCAAAATCTTGCTTAGTTTCCCAAATCTATGTAAGGATACTGAATTTCTTGCACACCAAAAGCAGCAGAATCAGTCATTACCTGGCTGGATATAAAGCCTTCTTGTCCTTGAAAAGTTCACTTGCTTCCAGTTTTTCTTCATATATAAGCTTTTGCTGATCTGTGAACTGATCTCTGTACTTTTTACACTACAAAACAGGATATATTAAACAAACCATAAAATTATCTTTCCCAATCTCACAGCACCACAGACTAATGTTTGCTCATTGCTCAAGATGAACATTCTTTGTGTGCTTCTGAAGTGATTCAGCTCCATCCTACATGCCACTGATAACAAACAGGAGAGGTGTTTTTCTCCTCACCCATTCTAGATACTTTTGAATTACACCAGAAACAATGTATAAAACATCTCCTAGAGTATGCTGCACTCGAACATGAGCTTAATCTATGAGACACCATTCGTTGGAAGAGCACGCTTAAAAGATTCAGAAAAATATAAATACAGTTCCACAATTTTGGAAGCTTACATAGGCAGAGAGGAAGAAAAAGACACAGCTGAGAGGATGAGTTTTGCAGGCTCAGAAAGAAAAACTGCTCCTTGACAATTCACAGAAAACACAGCCCACAAGATCAGTAAAACCTCCCATCAGCACTTGTACAGATTCTCGCCGTTCTCTCCGTCCAAAGATCCAAAACAAATTTCAGCTAACCACAGCTCATAAGTAAAAAATTCCACCCAGCACTTCCAACATTGGTCTAAGTCCTGGCCATGGACACAAGTATTACAAGCTATTAATTAACAGGCTGATGGCAGGAAGCAAACCTCTCTCCCTAGCCCAAAAAGGAGTAGCCAGGATAGTTATATCCCTTGCAGGCCAAAGGCAATGATGAAAAAACCTACTCCTTCCAAAGAAATAAAATTATCTTGGCTGGAATCAAAGGAAACACATCCTAAAAATAGACCCTTTGTGAACAAAACTGTTGAAAATCATGGGAAGAAGTTCTGCACAAACTGGACCAGAATGTGTCCTACCCTCCACAAATGGAAAATCCTCTTTAGTTCCTTGTGGGTTGAATCCAAGAAAAGGTAAGGCCTCGCTGGCCAGTTTTTATCTATTGGTGATAAAGAAGGCATCTTATTCTTCATTTCCAGGAAGTATTTTTGCATCTGTGATAAAATTGAAGCAATGTTTTATTAATGTTCAAATATCAGAGTTACTGAAGTTCACAAGGAAAAGCAGATGCTTTGTGATTAAAAAGCACAGTTACCAAACTGCAACTCTCAGCTCTCATAAACCACAATATGGATTTTTAAAGCCAGGTATATTGAGAAATGCAGATTTAGGTATCACAGAAGTGTGGCAAATACTTAGTACCATTCCTATACCTCCAAACATTATCACTATCCTTTCTTTATAGAATCAGAATATTAATTTATCACTTTTCCATGTGCATGGACATTTCCTTACAAAGACTATCATAACACAACTGTGACATTTGATAGAAAATAAAAAAACACAGGAAGTGTACATGTACTTTGTACAGATATATACATACAAGTCTCTGAAGTGTAAATTCATAAATTTTTCTTCCAGCATTGGCTCTGAAGAATTTCCTGTATTCTCTACGGACCTGGAAAGTTAAACAAAGCCTCAAAATGAATATAAAGAATGAATTTGTTTGCACAGGTACTTTTTTAACATGCTCCATGGTAGAAGACATTAAAACAAGCATACATACATGCAAAGGGCTCCCTGAAATAGGAACATCACCTGGTCACACTTAAATTATGTGAAGCAGACCATGGACCACGATGTCTGAAAGATACCTCGGCTGACCTGAGTGCAATTATTTGCAAACTTATCAAGGAATTTGAAATGCTTCTCTCCAAAAAGGCAAATTATTCAAATATTGTCGAATTCACAGCATGAATCTATTTTCAATAGGCTTTTGCATAAAGCTGGACTGGAAAAAGTGAGGCATCACCAGTGATGATACTTTCCTTGTGTCTGAAGTGACACTTACTTCATGTTAATTACAGAGTTAACTGGTGAAATTTTCAGATTTTTCTCCTTTAAAATTCTTAATACAGAGTTTGCTATAATAAAAAGGGTTTTTTCTTTTCAGAGCAGACTTCCACATGAAAAAATTCTTTTCACACAAGCAGTCTTCATTCCAAAAGAAAAATAAGATGTTGGTGCTTGGTAAGAACAGAGAATTAACGCAAAGGTTGCTTAATGTCAGCAAGCTTGATATTTGCTCCCAAAATTTATTTGAAAACCAATAATTTTGTTTTAAAAAATCAAAAAAGTGATCATCATAACAATTTTTGCAGGCAATATTAATTTTTAATACATATTTGGAAGTGCTAGCTTTAGAGTATTTGTTTTGCCTTTTGTATTTCTATCAGTGCTAACTAGCATAGATCAAAATTCAAAAAAAGCAATTAGGGAGAGCCCAACTGGCTTGCAGTTTTATGTGACAGCCAGGCTCACCTCAAGTCAGCTGAAACATCCCCCAAACTTTTCTGCAAACTCTGGCACAGCCTGCAACACACCTGTTATGGGTTTTGGGCACAACCCAGGGAAAACATCGTGGCTTTGCATAATTTACCCCAGAGCAAAATTTAGTGGTTTTAGCTAACTCACTATGTGTTGCTGGCTTCTCTGTAACCAGAATATAAAGGGAAACCCATAGTATAAAATCCCCTTCAACTTGCAGAAAAAAATTGACCCTGGCACCACCTTCTGCCTCACAGTGATTCATGCATTTTAAGATAAACCAGCATTGGGAAGCAAGAATCTGTCACCATTTGTGGACAAAAAACACCCCACAGGTAAGCAGATTTTGCTTAATTACACATTAAGATGCATCAACAAAACTGGCAGCATTCAGCTGTCATCATTCCATGCAAATTCAGTGCATATTTTTTTCCTCCTCACTTTATAAGAAAAAAAATATCAGAGTTCTTATTCACTCATTTTCTGCAAGGCTGAGTGCTCTATAATTAGAGTACATCTCCTTTATTAATTATTCAGGGATGGTAATTAACACACTCAAAGCCACTCCAACCACAATCATCCCAAATCTCACCATAGACTCTCCTTAATGATCTTGCTTTATATTATTCTTTGCGAGCTGCAAGGTGTGCAAATTAATTTGGAAGAAAGGGACTAACAGACACCCACGCATCCTATTGGTGCTGCAGGGAAGCTGCAAAGCAAGCACTGAGAAATGCAAGCTGCTCCAGAAAAGCCTAGATCTGGAAAGTACCACAAATGCTATTAAAATCTACTTTGCATACAATTAAAAAAAAAAAAAAAACCAAATGCCAAACAACAAAATCCTCACAACTTAATGGTTTAATCTTCTTAGTTTTTATCAACTTTAAATCTTCAGCCTCGCATGTCATGGGTGAAAACACTTTGCCTTCAAACTACCTGTGGTAACAGTGATATACTGGAATGACAGACTACAGCCTTATTCAGAAAAATCTGTGTATTTCAGGTGAGATGGAAATTGGAAATGTAGCTTACACTATTTAATAAACTCACTGAAAACCACAGACTGCAGAAATGTATTTCTGCTGCAATGTGTCTTAAAGGTTTTGGAGTCATCAGCTTGCATTTAAATGCTGCTGTTTGATATAAAACGGCCTCTGACTTCTCAGGAGGGACATATCCTTGTTTCAAAATCATAAAAACAGACCTACTTTGGCAGTAGTACCTGAAGTGTGATTCTGATCTGCAGAATGACTTCTTAAAATGGCTCCTTTGTATTTTCCAGCTCTGGTTTCCATGTATGTATTGTAATGGATTTTTTTTACTACAAATGAGCATGTATAATTATATGTTTTCTAACTATTTTTCCCATTTCATCACTGTCAGGATAAGTACAAGAATATGAGAGCTGAACTTTACTTAGCTTTGAGTGAATTGTTCCTTTCATACCCCTGTAGTCTACAATATCCCTATTAGCAGAAGTCACTCCCAGCCAAACCAAACACATTCAGATTTTCGCAGTTCTTCAGGACTGCATCTGTAAAACTGTGTTATGTAAATTATTTGGGCACAGACCTGAAACATCTGAAGATGCCATTTTCATAGTCTATTTACAGAGCAGAACTACATTTTTCCAGATTACAGATGTGTTTTCTTTTGCCAACCTGTCCTTGAAAGCAAGAGACTTGCTTGGAAGCAGACAATTTTGTGCATCTCAATTTTTCTAGGAATCCACGGCTGTCACAAGCCACAGGTAGCTGTGTGCAGTGCCAGGCCCTAAAAGGCTGCTGGATGCAACAGGACATGAGCACTGGCTTTACACCCTGCCCTCCTCAACACTGGGATCAGGGGTCTTCTGTGAGCAGCAGTGAGAGTCAGACACTTCCACCCTACTTCCCATTCTAACAAGCAGAGGTCACAACAAGAAAATACATCCTTGTAATCTTTCCAGATAGGACCTTTGCCAAGGTAGGTCAGTTTTTAAAGTCAACAACTGTAACAGAGTCCCTTTGATCTGACTTTTGCCTTCCTGCGGTTCCTGATATGACAAAAAACCCCCAATGCCTCGATGTTGCTGTAAGTGAGGCAATTTCAGCTTACAACTTTTTCAACCAAGTCCACGACAAAGTCAAACAACGTGTAAAAAAACCCCCCCTTCTAGTGAGCCCACACAACTGCTTGTTTATTAAGTGTTAGTAAGGTGTGCCACGCTTCACTGAGTTGATGTTGACAGATGGGAGTGTCGGAGAAAGTACCTTCAGTCCAAGCCAGAAAGCCCAAATGACTGCCACAGCATGCTTACGCCTAGCCTCCTCCTTCAAGCGTTTCAACTCCCTCCGAGCCTAAAAGGTTCAGAGAGTGAACAAAAGAGACAGCCCGATGCAGACAGCGCGAAACGCCGCTCCCACAACCAGGAGGGGAAGGGATGGAGGGCAGAGCTTGACCTTCGACGCCCAACGTGCCGCGTGAGCCGGTGCGAAGCCGCGGAGGAGCTCCAAAGAGCCTCCGCTGCTGCTGACGTGGCATGCACAGGTGGGAATTTTGTCATTCAGCCCTGTTATGCACTGTCAGCCCTTCCTCCTCCTCTTCTGTGCACACCTCCCATAGCTCGATTTTAATGGGAGAGCTTTGCCTGCAGTTTCACGATCGAAAGGATGCACATGAAAATCAAGGCTTACTAAGATCTCACTATCTACTCCCTTCTTCCACTGGGCAAGTGCCTGGGCAGGAAGAATCAGCTTTGGAACTATGTGCCAGGGTGACTTTCCAGCATTGTAACGAGGGCTTTTATTCTGGAGATTATTTTTTTTATTTTGATTTTTATGCATTTAAAAAAAGAAAAAAGAAAAAAATTCTCCAGCCTGTTAAATGATGTCTGTCTGTGGAATTAAGGGGTAAAGCCATCAAACCTAGTGCATTCCTCATGTACAAAGAGATTGGCACCTTCCTACCTTTCATCAATCATTCCGTTTTAGGAAAGCAATTTGAGGCATGTGTGGGCAACTTAACAGAATGTCGCATTTTAGGAGATACCAGCACATTTTTTGTTATCTGATAACAACACTCAAGGAAGAGTTCCAGCATTACAGGCTCAGTCAGAGCAGCTCTAGCCCTGTATCTGCACTTGTCAGGCTGTAAGTTATCAGACTGGTGCAGCAGCAGTTCCAGCCTGTGCCAGTTATGCTCTTCTGGTGCAGCTGGAAAGGTTAATGTGCAGTAGATGTAGGCTCAGAGATTATGTTTTCACTCATCTGCTTGGCAGAAAAGCTCCTACTGCACAGCAATGTAAAAGCCAGAGCTATGCAAAGCTAAGTATTTGTCTGCCTTGTGAAAAGGAAGGAAACTGAGTACTTGAGGCTCGCTCTTGTTTCATTTTTATTTGTGGGTTTTTTTGGTAAAGCAAGAGACTTCTGATGGCAACTTTTAAAAATATTTGTTCTAAATATTCCCCCAGGAAAAGATAAAAGATCACATCAATAAAAAGTTGTCTCTCTTATAAGAGACTGCAATTATTTTTCTAATCTTAATTCAATTTAAATTATTATCTTTATATTCATATATATTATTATATTTAGATTATTTATATTTAAGGAATAAGGAGACAGTTTTTCACTAAATTCCTGTCAGCCAGTTGAAAAAGATAACTATTAAATCATGTTAAAAATTATCCAAATCTACTAAACATTTAAATGAGGAACTTTAACATGGTTAACACTATTGCATCCACTGGATGTATCTTATAATTCAAAGAACTATCTTAAAACTATGAAAACAAATATCTCTTCTGCAGTACTGAGCAATATTTTGGTGAAAGGAACTCTGGTTAAAAACAAAATAAATTCTCAATGTATTGTGCTTGATCAAATGTAGAGGAAACTGTGTGTATGCCAAATTATACCATTACCTAAACATCAGGCCAGAACTGAAAATTTCCAAAGACTCTCTAGTAAGAAGGAAATTCTGTACATGTTTGTTTGGATTCCCAGGGCTGCCATTTTGCTGGAAATCTAATAGATTTATACCAAAATAGCAAAGGTCAAACACAGCATTTTACTCCAGATGTAATTTGAGCACATTTCTCCATCCAGTTGGCAAGGTGTTCTAACAACACACCCACAACATAAATAACAACTGAAAAATGTTTTAAACCCAATGTATTTATTGTTTTCAACTAATAATTTATTTCAACTAATAAATTAGGAATTTATTAATTGAAACCAATATATTTTTGACCTCTAGTGAACAGCATTTCAAATGTTCACATAACCCACAACTACAGGCTGGGGATTAGCAAGAATCTTTCAGTGGGACTTTGCTTCTGAAAACAAACAGCTGATGCTGAAATTCCTGGGATTTTTCTAGAGCTGTAAGTTTAGAATTGCAAACTAACATCATTTTCTGCTAAAAGATCAGCTCATAAAATTTTGCTTTACTTGTGGTCATTTAATTTTTTTACTGCTTCAAATCACAGCCAGAGAATCAATTAAACCAATCATAACTAGAATTTAATGAAACTTAATAATGTTGGTTTGAACTTGGAGATGAAGACTGTCCAGGGTACAAATTATAATATGTGGTGAAAATCTCAATTGGATCACTAACACAGTGTCACTGAAAGCACTTGTTGGGGACATGGGGAGGAGCACACCAAAAAAACCCCAACCTCCTCTCCCCCCACAAAACCAGGCTTTGCATTTTTACATGTAGTTAAATGCATTTCTTAATTTGAGATTACTGTACTCCAGTCATTTTTAATCTAGTCTAATGGCTTGTTAGTGCAAATCTGTACTTGGTTGCCATGCAAAGTATTTCCTCCTCTACAAAAAACTGGCATACACAATGCTATCAGATTTATTAGGTGTGGCATGAATGGAGATGGAAGGAATTGATGATCATGCTCTATTATTTAAGAGTGAATTGTATTAGTCATTAATTCTCACTATGAAATAGTGATTAAATGCTGATGTTGTTGAGTAATGAAGGGGGGGATATGTGATATGTGCATGAAGTACCTTATATCCAAGCCAGAAAGCCCAAATAACAGCAATAGCATGTTTATTTCTAGCCTCGTCTTTCAGTCGTCTCAGTTCCCTTCGTGCCTGTGATGCATTTGAAAACGGGATATAGAAAAGCTTAGGAAAGAAAAGGTTACTGCAAGTTCCCATTGGTGCAAGAAAGAAAGCAAGTAACCAGTCACTACAAAGAGCAAAAATTAAAGCGTGTCCCAGCTCCCCAGATTGCACCAGCTATGACATGTTAGCAGCAGAGAAACCAAAAAAAAAACAGTTTAAGCAGTCAAAGCGGTTTAAGGCACTGACAGTACTCCCAGATAACTATCCTGAGGGATATCCTTCTTCACTCTGCACAATTTGTTGCACAATTTGTTGCCATTTTCTTACCTGGGTACCATGCCAATAAGCAGCAATTACTGTGGCAGCCTCATTACAACGCTTCAGATGCTTGAGCTCCCGAAGAATCATCCGAGCCTGCAAACAATTTAAAATGTTCTTTTTTACTAATTAACTTCCAATATTTTTGAAGGAGGGCACTGCAACTTGTAAATCTAAGCAAAACCAAAAAAACACTGCCTCCAAATCCCCAAGCAAATACATTTACAAATGCTGCCCAGCCTAACATTTGCTGCTCCAGGGAGGCTTCTGTGCTGCTGGACTGGGACTGGCAGGTTAGGGGATCTTAGTTCAATGCTCAGTTTTCTCCCAGATTTGCTGCATTACCTGAGATATCTATATGTCTGTTTGCACAATGGCAACAATATTTTTTTCTCCATACAGTAAATGTCTAATCCATTTAGAGTGAAATAAAGAATAAATCCCAAGTAAATTGCCTGGCTTTAGGTCACACTAAAGGCTGCTGTCATACCAGGCTTTCATGCACAATGCTACTGCAAAACAGCTTGTTCTCCAATGGCAAACAGAAAACCATATCTTGAGATGATGCTTTTAACCCAATTTTCTTCAAATAATGCTCATGGGAAAAGACAGCACATCAATAGCTAGACTGAAAGGATATTTTAAACTCATTTTAAAAAAAATATCATAAAGACAAAGTAAAAATCCAGAGAAATAGCAAAATCAAATCACGTTACCTTATTGCTGGCAAACTTTAAAGCCTTCTGGGCAGGAGAGACTATTTACACCAATAGCTACTAACTGCAGCCCCTTCCTTCCCTGCCTGACAGAAAGGGAACTAAAGGCATCATTAAAGCATCATTCCTTAAATATCTACTAGGATGCATGATTATCCCTTCACAAAGTACAAACCTCTCAGAGAAGAACTGAAGTTGTGGCAAACTGAGGCAGAGTACAAGCCCACAGCAATTAACTACCTTCTCAACACAAGTACACTTTCACTCATCAACTTAGCAGACAGAGGAGAATTGAAAATCTAACCCAAGTAACAAATTGCCCAGGCAACCCAAACTCTTTATTTTAATCCTGCTTTCAATTTGATTCACTCTTTGAGAATCCTGTTAAGCATTAAATAACTGCCAACCACAACTTGTTTCTTCCAAATCAGTCCAGCGCTACAGTTTTCCTAAGGCCAGGGGCAGAGCCCCACAACATCCTTCTCTGGAGTTGTTGGCCTTCTCAATTCCTTGGCCTCAAGGATAACCCAGTGGTTCATGTGGTCCCAACATTCCACTTGCACTGTTTGCAGGGATTTTATAGCCCAGGCAGCACATGCAGGTATCCTGAACTCACCTCTTCTGCAGCAAAAACGAGTGTTTAACAATGGCTGTGGCACAGCCACAGCTCCAAGGAAAGAAGGTGTGACAGGCAGGAGGCTCAGTGCACTTGGAAAATGTTTTCTGACCTGTTCCTTACCTCTCCAAACAGAGACAGCTGCAGTAACAGGAAACTCACCTTCCACCCTCTGATGTACGACTGTACTGTGATAGCTGAACTCTTTATCTTCTGGTATTTTTTTTGTTGCTGTGTTGGAAATAAGCATGTGATGCTTAGAACAGAATATTGTGTCTGTTAAACACTGCATAATAAACCTTTCATTACTAACGTTTGACAATATGCTTGAGGAGACAAGCACTAAATGCAAAAAGTGAACAATTTCTGACTGAGCAGATCAGAGTGTAGATTCTGTGTTCAACTCGAGGGGAAACAAAGCACATCAACAATGCTGCATGGACAATGTCACTCTGTTTACAGAAACACTAAGTTCATGGTCAGCAGCACAATTGCACATTAAATGCTAACAGTAAGAGCTTTATTTGTCTTTCCCACCACCAGAGTAGCACACAAACTGTCACACATACTCAGGTTTGTAGGCTAAGCTTTTTACCACCTTTTCATAAGACATGTGTTGTTCCTATTACCCACAGTGCCTTTATTATGGCTGATGACAACTTAGGAAGAGAAAAAAAAAACCCAAACCCATGAATTCCTGAATGAGATGCTGGAGTACTATTTAAGTATGCCAGGTTGAACAATACATTTCCTGGACAGCTGAGCATTTTCTTTCTAAAAAGCTCAGTTCTCCAGTAGCCCAGCATTTAATATAGACTAAATTGACAGAGTTTGCAGCAGGGCTTTTAGACTTGACATTCAGCCTGCTCAGTGACAGTGAAAATCTCTGTGAGCAAGCTGGAGAGGGTCCCCTCTGGGCTGCCCTCATACTACAGCTGCTGTCTGTCATGCCCTGCAAGGGAACAGACAGACAAATGCCTGCAGATCCTTGAGTCAAGCCTCCAGCACAAGGAGTTACTCAAGCTTTATTCATTCCAGGGATTTCCTGTGAAACCCTCCAAAGCACAGTGCCTACCAGTCACGTTGGGTTAGGAGAACAGTGCCTTCCATCCACATGAAGAGGCTGAGGAAAATTTATTTTATTGGTCTCTATCATCACCAGTAAAAGAACTGCTGCCATGTTTCACCAGTGACCCAATAAAGGCTTGCAGCTAAGAAATCAGCAGTTCTTGGTCATGTATTTGTTTTCATTTCTTTGTATTTAAAGCTGTGCCAATCTAGCTGCAGTAAGTCCATTTTAAATTCATTAAGATTGCGTGAGATCCTAATGAAGCCATATGGGCACAATGCAATTCTGTAATGATGCTGTTTGTAGGAGCAGGGATTTCAGTCACACAAAATCAGAGAGAAAAGCTTTTACAGTCAAGAAGTATGCTTCAGTCATACTTTTTCCAAATGATCTATACTTCCCTCTAATTACCCAAGAGAAGTGAACCAAATACTGATGGCTTTCAAGAGGACAAACAGAAGTGCTTGTCTACTGAAAAACAGGGATTTGTCAACTCTGCCACTTGCAGTTTAAGAAGACTTTCTTTCTGTGTTTTATCAAGGTTTCTGATATGCTTGTGCTATTCTCTAGCAATACCAAAACACAGCTGAGAAGTTCAAGAGTGGCTTTAAAAACAAATAAATCTTTTTTATCACGTAAGTCAGTATTATTTACTAACTGCCAAGAAAACTTGAAAGAGTCGTGTTACAGTGCTGTTCAGTTTGAGGCACAGAACACCCAGTGCACACACAGAACTGAAACTGGTTTAGGATGAACTGTATCAATAATGATACCAAATTACCAGTCTTAGGAGTTATAATTATAATAAACCCCTATAGGCAGCATTCTTGAGTCTAAGGCAAATGTTCCAAATAAGGCAAAAGCACAAAAAGGCTTAGGAATGACTGAATTCCACAAAACTGCACATGTATATTACTGAACATTTTTTACACATTAACCATATGTTTTGAGAGCACTGTTAGTGTTGGGAAGCACAGCATTTTAGCTGAATGAAAAAGACTCTTCCCAGCTGAGCCAAAGAATCCTGCTCTCCCAGAGTGAAAGGACTCTGGTGAGCTTTTTAATTTTTTAAAAACAAGCATAGTGTAAGCACTTAACAGTAGTCTATAGAAACTAAATTTTCTTTATTCCTGCTATTGGTACATAAGTATTAACATAAAACTGAATTCTTTCAACAGCTCTCTGTACATATTGAGGAAAAATATCCTGTGAAGGTGATAGGCATTAAACAATGAAGAGAACCCCCCATGTAGTAAGGATGGTATCTTACTGAGTATCTCCTGTACCAGGAGGCGATCACAATCTGGCATTTTTTCATTAACAAGAAGTGAGTACGGCACTTCCAGCCTCTGTAAATCTTCTCAATTAGAGTAGCCAAGTCCTCCAGACGCTGCTTTCTCAGGTCTTCTAGTTTGAAGAGCTGGGTGTGGGGGTTTTCAGGGTTTTGTTTGACATTGGAAGAAAAACAGCAGGAGAGAAGAGACAAGGGAAAAAAACCCCATGAGCACAGCTCTTGTAAGAGAAATCTCCCCTTTACTGAAATCCTCCCTCAGTCACACGTTGTTTTATTCATCTCCAGAGCTACAGGCAGGTACACCAACAAGATTTGTGGCAGATACAATGTCACAAGTCAGTGCTAGAAAATTATATTAAATTAAGGCTGACAGCTATTGTAGAGTCTTGATTCACATTGATTTTAATGGGTCTAACATTAGAAATTGCTTTTTTTATGCTACGGTCATAGCAATATATCAAAGCACTGCTTGCAGAAAGATCTGTAGGAGGCAGGTAGTGAATGATGCTGTCCTCATGAGAGAGGGCTTGATTTTGCAGAAGGCATTTTTCACTTACTGTTCTTGGGTTGCGGATGAATATCTTTGATCTACCGAATGAAAATTCCTCTTCAGGGATTCCCAATTCATTAAACAGCACCTCTACTCCAGCCCTGAGAAGGAGTAAATGAGCTTAACAAACATGACTCCCAGCTCTAAAACATCTCAGTTTACGTATTCACAGCTTAATTTATGGAAAGTATATGAAAGCGTATTTTAAACTTTTAAATAGTGCTTGACATGAGAAGATTGAAAACCTAACTCATTTACTCAGTGGTTTATTCAGCTAAAGGCAAGAATAATCACTGTAAAGATTCAGAATCATTTGATGAAAAAAAGAACAAATTTTATTTTACAGCATCAGCAATGGCCTATCTTTTCCTCTTACATCTATAACTATTTTACTTAAAAAGAAAGGAAAAAGGAAGGGCTCACACTGATGTCAGAATGTGAAACAAAGACTGGCAAGTTTGACAGATGCCAGCGTTACATTCTCATCAAATGCATTTTATGAACACCAACAGAAAAAAGGGAACTGGAACTGTGCAGATCTTTGTGATGATTATTGCAATGCTATTGTTACCAATACTGCACTGCCACCATTCTCTTGATAACCTAAAGACTTTTATTGTAGCTAAAAGATGTTAATCAATTATGAAAGATATTTAAATCTTGCTTTTGGTGGCCACATGTAAAAAGAAATAACAGAAGTTTATTTGCCCATCCCAGGCATTATTTGCAGAAAGACATGTGAATACTATGCAATTTAGCAGTATATATTTAATATAATTGATTTGCAAGAGACATTATCTCATAATCAATCCCCAACCATTATGTAAAGATATTCCTGAAAGGGCAGAGGAAGATTGTATGGCTGTCTTCAACAAAATGAGTGTTCTTACACTTTGAAAGTTGGTTATTAAAGATAAGTGCCCTCCTGATCATTGCAGCCCTCCCAGTTATTTTGAATCCAGTGTGGTATCTCTGTCTTACACCCTTTCTTTCAGACCCAAATCAGTCAGGCCTGCACTGTATTCCTTTTGCAATGTACGCACAACAATTATAAACTCAGGACATGTGGAAGATGGGAATTTCCCTCAGGACAGGTAGGAATGTTGCTGTTTGTCTGTGGGAGTCAGTAAAGGTAAGAAGATTTTTAGAAAGCTGGGAAGCAGGCCTCAGAAACAGAGCAAAGAAACTTAGAGCTAGCTGCAGCTGCAAAGTCTGAAAGTAGAAAAAGTTACAATGGTACAGCAAGCACATGAAACAATAGCTTAAGTCTTAGGCTTGGTTAAGACAGACCTTAAGACTACAGGAAAATATGCTTAGTGAGATAGTAGAAGGTTTCAAGCTTAATAATGGAGTATTGTGCATTGTTAATAGAAAGAAGACAAGCAAGTATTGTGTGAAGCAGGTGTATGTATCCTTCTAGTAACTGGTTAAAACAACTGTCTGTAAGCTCTAGCAATATGCTATTGGCTAAAAAGTTTTTAAGATGCTCTGTAATAAAGAAATCTTTGGCTGCTGCTGGCTGTATGTGAGCTTTGCCATCTTCCTGTAGTCCCAACCACGTAATGAGGCTGATACTGCTAATAAAAATCTGTGGCCACATTTCTCTTTACAAGGAAAAGCAAGGCACAACTTTTCCCAAGGATTTACTGGGAAAGGCAGTGAGAAGCCTCAGAGAAGAGGAAACAATTCTTACCTGTATTCTCTGCTCCTGTTGTTCAGCATGTGGAATGTGTTAGGAAGATTGTTTACCTGAAGTGATTTGTTAATAGCATTTGTTAATTGGTGAAGGCTGTTTGGTTTGATGAGCCAATTGGGCAAGCTGTGTCGACTGTCAGAGACAGTCACGGGTTTTTCTTTTGTATTCCTTAGTACCTCTTTAGTATAGTAATAGTGTAATACAATATAATTTAATAAAGCAATTGTTCAGCCTCCTGAATCATGGAGTCACACACCAGTCATTCCCTGCGTCAGGGATCGCCTTTCTTCGATAGAACTCGAGTAACATACCCCAACAATCCCATCCATTTGTGAAAAGAAAAATAAAAAAAACACCAACACATTTGCCTACCTGGCTGGCCCTCTCCAGTGGGGCCAGGTCTGCTTGCAGAGCATTTTGTACCTCTCCAGGCAGGGCTCGTAGGGCTGCCGGAAGGCGTAGCCCGCCCTGCGGACCCGCACGTTCTCCAGGAGCCCCAGGTACCGGATCTGATGGCACACCAGGGCCTCGTTGAAAATGTGTGCAGCCTTTTTGTCATTGGGCTTGATGCACCTGCACAGGAAAACCAAAGGGATGTCTCTTTGCACTGTATGTGCCAACAGCTATTACAGTGAGCTTAAACCATACATCTCAATAGTTTACTCTTGGACATCAGGATTCATTTTTATTTTTTATGACCTCACCAAATTGACCAAGTCTTTGGCACTGGGGAATTTACCTGATGTAGTTTGGATTTTTTGTCTGGAGATTTTTCATCAGGGTAGCAACTGAAGCCTTGAACTGTGAACCTGCTGTTGGTGGTCTCTTCAGATTGATCTTAGCAGGGTTTCCTTCTGGGAACAATGCTTTGATAAGGGAGTGGTTGGCCTTCCACATGGCCTGGGAGAGGTCACGGTACAGGAGATCATTATTTTTGTCAACAAATCCTTCCACCTGGTACATCACCTGAACAACAGAGAAGAGTCTCATCAGCACAGGTTTTGAACTACAACACAGACCAGTTCAAAACTGACCCAAGGAATTGATTTCTCCTTCGTACACACTGTCCAAAAGAAACAAAAGATATTTCAGCTTTCATTTTAAATCTGACATTTGGACAGCTTTTTGTTGGATAAAACGTCTGTGAACATGCTACCTGGGAAAGATGCATTTTCTCATGCTGCCAACAGTTCCCTGTGTCAATCAGTTCTGGCTTCTGAAGTGGAAGAAACCCTTTTTCCATGATAACTCTGACACACCACCACCTGCCAAGACTCCAAAACAATCTATCTTTTTTTTCTGTCTAATGAGGTTTTTCTCCCTCTCTTTGGAACCAAAACAAAAAAAAATACCCTTTCCTTTCGAAGTACTAATGCTTACATTATTTGCCTAGCTAAAACAAGATATGGAAGATCACCCCTTGCTATCTCAGTGCAAGCAGCAAGCTGTGCAGCCCCCAGGGGACTGTTGCTTTAAAGGACTTTTATCAGGAAAGCAGTCCAATAACAACAAGCATGAGTACAAAGCTCTGACTGGCAGCTGGGTACCCAGGAGGCAGCCAGAGGAACTTCATGCAGACCTCAGACTGCTACTGGCTTCTTTAATTTTTAAGGGTAGGAAATATGTTTGATTAATTGTGACAAGTCATCTGGCTGGTGATACAGATTCTTCTTCAGATCCATGCTTTCTCAGTTCTGCATGTACTATGGACACAGAATACTGAATGAAAATAGCACTGACACGTATTTTACACAACAGCAAGTTACTGGGAACTCAGTAGGCAGCATTTTACTTTGGAGAACATGTTTCTGGTTCTGACAGGTGCAGTAAATGCCTCTACTGAAAAAAAAAACCACCCAAAACAACTGTTCACATGAAATTACTTATATTTCTTAAAAGGAGGGTCAAACTTTTGTTGACCAGTGACAAGATCAAAATGTTCTCAGCTGAGGATGGAAAAACAACATTCCTCCCAAAATAGGAGGAATTCACTCTGCTGGGTAAGTGAATGCCTGTAACAATCAAAGACCCTCACTGCCTGCTAAGACACAATCTGTGCACAGTCCTCCTCACAGTACTGGGGTATTTTCAATTCACTTGGATTTTTGACAACCAAAGAAATACCTAGGTATTAACCCCGATAGATTATATGCAGTTACAAACTCTTCTGGGCAACTAATGTTAAAGAAAGCCTGAAAGGCTGGTATTTCCAGGACTATTTTGAATGAGAAAATTATTGAGCCATTCAAAATTGTAAGACTGAGAAAATTTCAAAAAGCATTAAGCAGACCTAGGGAAATGAAACTCTTTCCAAATATTCTTTACTGTGTGACATTATCACTTCAGCAGATTCAGACAAGAGGTATAATTTCAACACTACATCTACTTTCAATTTTTTAAAAAATATTGTCTTCAGTCTACAAATTTAATTATTTTCATTTTCATTAATAAAAGCTCATAATGGATTACACACTGAAAGCTGTCAGACTTGTATTGATTCACACTGCTTATGTTGTAAAATGCAAATACAAACGTTTGTAAAATGCAAATGTTTGCAAGCCCTCTGCAGGGCTTTCTCTTCCATCTGTTTAAACACAGAGTATCAAACTCACTTCCTTCGAATGCACAGAAGCTGCATTTTCTCAACAACATGACTAAGAACTGCAGCTAGTTCAGTGACAAATGGCATGTTTTCCAAAATATGTTGCCAACAAATGTGCATTAATTTTTGCCACTGTGAGCAATTATTTATTTCCATGCAGCACCAAAGCACCCAGGGCACCTTTCTCCTTTGATGAAAGGAGAACTGCTTTGATTGCAGCCAGAGCAGCAGGACTTTGTACAAGGGCAGGCAGTGACAGAACAAGGGGTAGTGGCTTCAGACTGACAGAAGGCAGGGTTAGGTTAGATGGCAGGAAGAAATCCTTCCCTGTGAGGGTGATGAGGCCTTGGCACAGGCTGCCCACAGAAGTTGTGGCTGCCCCATCCCTGGAAGTGTTCAAGACCAGGCTGGATGGGGCTCTAGTGAAAGGTGTCCCTGCCCATAGCAGGGTTTGGAACTAGGTGATATTTAAGGTCCCTTTCAACCAAAACCATTCCGAGATCTCTTAAAGCCTACCAGCCCAAATCACAATTTTGGGCTTAGGACAGAAAAGATTAAGACAGGTCTGGATTTTTTCATCAGCCACACCAGCCCCTCACACCCCACATGCTCCCTTCACAGGTACCTTGCCAGCATAATGCTGAATCCTGAAGCAGCTGTGAGGCAGGGAGGTGTCATTGAGGAACCGGGAGCACTTGCTCATCCTGCTCTCGAAATGCTGGTGAGTGGCACAGACCTGGTTCAGCTTTTCTAAAAAGGTGTCATCAGTAACAGTTCCTGGTCTCAGGCATTCTTCATCCAGCATGGCCAGGATTCCAGTTTGGTTCTGAAGTGTCAAAGCAAGAGCTTTAGTACTTGTTTCCATCACAGCACAAAAAGGAGATCATTCACCTGTCTGACTTCTGCTACCCAGAAAAACATCCTTTGAGCCATCTCAACGTTTGGCTCTTTTTACCTCATGATTATTTCCAACTGATTTTTAGCACTTGAATTTTTGAAATACTTTCTACGAGATCTGAATCCCGAAATTCACATTGAAACTTCCTGTCATTTACTCAGACTGTAGCAACTCCAACTTAACTGAAAGTATCCAGTTTATGCTAAAACCGCCATGTACTTTATGTTAATGGTTAAAAACTCTTCTTTTCTGATTGTTAAGGAATTTTATCTTTCTTGCATTGGAAGACTTCTCAGCATATACAAGTACTTAGAGTACCTCAAACACTCAGTAACATGTAATTAATTGAGTTTTCTAGTTTCCATATGAAAAGAAATGTTAATTACAATGCAGCATGTGATATCTGCTATTGAAAACAGCCCTAAATGTAAACATTTAAGAGATGCTTGATTTGTTTCGGGTGTTTTTTTGTGTAGGTACTGTTGAACACTTTTGTATTCGAGAAATACTTTTGTACTTCTACAAAAGTAATATAGCTTATTAAAAAAACCTTTTTTAGTAAAATAAACATCTACTACACAAAGTAAGATGAATAATACAACAAATGGCATGTTGACAAATGAGGATGCATATAGATGTTACAGCTAAATGAAACCCATGCAGTAAAAATTACCCAGAGAGGTTCTTGAATTCAACTTACATTTTCTATTAGGTCACAAATGATAGCATTGTTGAAATATTCGATATGAGTCCATTCAATCCCCTACAAGAAAATACAAATAAATGTATGAACAGGAAAACAATGGAGGGAGCTTTTCCTCTAAGCAACTAAAATGATATTCCAGTTAACCATGGTACTACATTCAAATTTAATTCCTCATGCTTACCAACAATTCATTTATTAAGAAAAAAAAAATGCAATCATCTACTGCTATAATTATCTGCACACAATGAGTGTCCTGGAGTGGCTGCCAAAGTCACTCTCCATTCCTTTCCCCCACCCATGTCAGCTTCCCATGCACTCCCTGGCACCAGGCCAGGCTCCTCCCGTGCTGCCCACGCTCCCACTGGCCAGAAGGAAATCAGCCCATGTCACTGCAAGCTCCTGAGAGCAAAATTTATAAGTTCTTCGTTGTTGGGATTTTTTTTTTTTTAATGGGAGGAAGAAAGAAGGCTAAATTTAGATAAGACCATTTAAAAATCCAGAGTATGACAGTTGTTCAGATGTTCTTAGTATCTCAATTCTTTTTCGAATATCAGCAGTAAAATTTCCAGGATGAGATGCCAGTGCATCACGACGTAGCACTGGTAGGGCAAAGGACTGAAAGAAGGAAAATATTAATTTCATTCTTAATTTGCACTCTGTGGTACTTCTTACAGTTTACTTTCCTCAGAGCATTTGAAATATCATTCAAGAACCAAATTGTAGTAATGATGGTTCACCACTGAATGCAAAATTAAAAAGAGATGCCGAAATCTCATGTTATTCTCAGGGTTGTAAGGCAGGAACTTTATGTAACTTAAGACAATGTTTATACAGCAAAATGGTATCATCCAGTTTGAGTACAGGCAGTGTGTGCCAGTTTTTACAGCTGGGAGCTGGTATTTTGTCTGCGCTCTGTGTATCATACAGAGCACTGCTAACACCTATTAAAACTTCAGCTTGATGTTCACTCACAGAATAACATCAAACACCAGAGGCTGGGCTCCACAGGACATCTTAAATTTATCCATAAAGCTCACAGGGCTCCCTTCAATACATACCTGAAAGAACACTAGAACCAAACTTTATTTGCAGTTTCTTTCATGTTGCGTGCTATTATTTTAGCCACTCAATTCCATTTGAGGAAGGACTGGCTGTGGCTGGTTTTGGGTCCATCCCAGGCATTGCTGTATAACTCAAAACACAGGCTGCAGGGTAATGGCACTAATACCAGAAAGTGATATTAGTGTTCTAATAAATCAATTAGCCCTTGCTCAGAACTGCCAGTCATGGTTGCCAACGAATGAATCAGAGCTGGGTCTGGTTTTTACCTGGAGAACTCATATCGTGAAACAAATGCCAAACCAGCATTTTTTGCTTAATGTGACTACCACACAGCCCCACACAAACATGCTCCAAGCCAGCCCTGTGGTCAGAAAGTGCCTCTGTTGCCTGAAAGATGGTTCCAGCCTGCCTGCCTCTCTTCACAGGGACTGTGGGAGGAGGGTAAGGAAAGATCCATTCAAGAATTACCTCTCGGATATATTCCTCCTGCTCTTCTTTGAGGGTCAGTTCAATGAAGATCTGCTGCAACTTCTCATTACAGTAGTTGATAATGAATTGCTCAAAGCTGTTGTCCTGTCAGATGAAACATGTTTGAGTTTGCTTTGTGTAAACAGCCTGGAACCCAGCTGGAGTGAGTTGCTGCAGCAGCTGCAGGTCAACAAGCCACTGTATTAACTACTCCCTCCAGTTTTGTGAGGTGATGGTTGGGGCAATATTTGATTGAGATCACGATTAGTTCAGAAATTTTAGACCAAATCCTTCCCTAAGGCTTTGTCCATTGGGAGGGACAAAAACCTCTGCAGGTTTTTATTCATGATGCCTCCACACTGATTCCTTTTAACAAGTCATAAGGACACCTGTGGTGTCAGGGAATAAACAACCCAAGTTTTGCCTGCACTAATCTGTCCCCATATGTAAAAATGTAGACTCCTGCAGGGTCTGATAAATAAAATCATGACAGTAGCATTAGCTCTTTCCCACTCAGCAGCCAATAAAGCATCCTATTTCCCTACAGAACAAGGCTCAAGCTGCTATTCCAGTTGCAGCTGAGCCTGGGTTAAGAGATTATTGGCTCCAGAGGTCAACCCACCTCCTCCCTGCCAACAAACTGCCCCTTGAAATGGTGGGAAACAAAAGAGCTTCATTGACTAAAATTCCTCTAGCAGGCTAATTCATCTAAAACTGGGTTAGGGAGCAAGCAGATGTGTGACCCTTTGCAGAAGGGACCAGGGAGTGGAGCAGACCCCAGCAGGAGGGGTGGGCACAGGAAGGAGTCAGTGTCACAGGCTGTGACAGGACACTCTGCCTTTTTAAACTCCCAAATAATCTGCTATGCAATACCTGTGAAGCCTAAATTAGGCTGATAGAATTTTTATCACTGAAGGCAAGTGCAATCATTTGAATGTTTGAATTAAGGATCTGGTTGCTAAATGAGATTAAGAACACACAAGCAGATTAGAAAATATTGAGGTAGCACAGATTACTTTTATCATTTTAGTTTTAAATGAAGCAAAATCATAGCTGATCACCAAAATTCCTCAGCCACAAATGCTGCCCCTCTCACCAACTGCAATTATCACTCAGAGATTGCAAAACTTGCACAGCTTTAGATGAGAGAGTTAAAATTTGGCATGCAGCAAAATCAGCACTGCAAACAAGCCATACTTACTGCATTCTGTTGAAAAAGAAATTACATAAACTGCAGTCAGTACTTATTCTACTTCCATAACAACACAGAATATATCTACTAGCATTTATTTAGCATACCAAGTAGATCAATCCTTGTATCACTGAAAATGCAAAGTACTACATAAATGTTATGTATTACATCTTCATAGGTCAGTCTATCTTTAGGCACTGGCTAAATATTATCAAATAAACCAAGAAGTTGAGACACATTAGAGCCTAACAGAGACAGCAATTCTTGCACTGCCCTGTCTCTAAATCACCAGGTAATGTTTGCCTCTAAAAGCCATATTTATAACCTTGGGCAGACAAATCTCTGCAACAGAAGAGGAGAATGTGGAAGGAAATAGAGAATACTGAAGGAAGAATGAGTATAAGTTTACTTGACACATTCAGATAAGGCCATCACTTCAGATATATTGAGTTTGAAGTAAAAGGAGCCCAACTGCCACATCAACCAGACAAAGAGAAAGGGTAAAATACACTCTGCATCCTCCTGCCAGGTACATGCCACCCAACTCAGAGAGACTGCTTCTCCAAAAGACCAGGTTATTCTGACTAAAAGGGCTGCAGGACTATTCACTCACAAATTATACAGGTTTGGTCATCAACAGAGGATGGAAACTGAACAGAAAATCCAGCTAAATCATCTAACTGAAAGGTCATTAACAATACATTAAAGTAATTGCTAGATGTTTTCCTGATTGCTGTGTATCTGTGATATTTATGGCTTGCCAGAAGAAAAAAGGCAAACCAAAATCCACAGAGTTCTCCACAAATCGCTCACTTTGAGCTATGAAATTCTATTTGACATTGCCAAGCCACTGAAAATTGCTATTCCAGGAAAAAAAAGTTATTGAAGAGCAGCAGCAATGTTGTTCTTTATGAATAATACAGAGCAAAAGGCTAAAACAGTTAATTATGGCAAAGAAAATGGGGGGAAATTTATGAAATGACTGAAATTCTCAAAACACTTAACTCTGAGCAGACGAGAAGACATTTGGTAAATGAAATACACTTCAGAAAATGTTTTAAAAAAACATAGTTGAAAAAAAACCAATAGGAGTGTTTATCTCTAAGCAATTCTAAGTTCAGAGGCTGTGCATTTATTCTCCCTTAATGAATATCTCTGATTTTTAACTATGGGAGGGTTCCACGAAGCATATACAAACATTCACAAATAAGTTGTCCCCCCAATATTTTAATGAAGGTCTTACAGAAATGAATACAACAGAATTAGAAGGGATCTCAAGCACTTTTACTTTTTTTTTTTTTTAATGCAGTAGAAAATAACCCATAGCACATCACTAAACCCACTCAGGAGGCAGGGGCTGGAGGGACCCAGCCATCAGAGACTGCTTGCTCCTTATGCTGACCACTTCTATTTAGTGACAGAAAGGGGTCTGACCAACACAAAAGCAGTGCAGACCCAAAATTTGAGGAAGAGCTATGAAATATTCTTAGGAAGTTTTAAAAGGAGAAAAAAAAATTAAGACCATATCTTCTCAAGGTGTCAGCTTCTCTCTCAGGCTATAATTCTGGTATTTTTAATGTCGAGGGCATCACTTCAATCCCTGCATTTTAATAGCAGCTTTCTAACTATGGCTTTGAAAGCACTGTGGAGTACAAAATAAAACCTTCAGGGACTGTAAAACCACACAGTGTCTCAAATTAAATAAAGGTGCTGGGAAAACAGAATGTCACCTGAGATAGGCTTAAAGTCATGTTGAATTTAGAGATACAGCTCAACCAGCCACCCTCAGCTTATCCTCTGAATCTTTTATCAGATGCAACACTAAATTTAGAGGACTAGAAAAATTCACTGACAAAAATCAAAGCCTACTTCACCATGGTTCTCACTTCACAAATAATGGTGTCTTGCTCAAACAGCTTCACTCTTTATCAACCTTCACTGCTGGTATTTCATGAATAGCAAGTTTTGAACTCTAAAAAAAATTCTTCTCCATGTAAAAATAAAGTGATTATATAAACTAGCTATAAAGTTCTATCTGTGAGCCACAGCTATTACATCCAGGTGCTTGGAAGTCCTACAGAAAATATTCTTTTGCCCTTAATATTTTACCTAACTTCTTCTTTGAAAGATTCTACTTGTGTACCGTGGAATCATCTGAAAAAACCATATATGGTTTGTTGCTGAATTTATACATTTTTATACCAGTAAAATACCAATGTGAAACAGACAAAAATAGTTCTGACAAAAAAAAAACAAAACAAAAAAAAAAACCAAAAAACCCCCAAAACCAAAAACAAACAAACAAAAAAATCCTCTTACTGGTCTTATGCAGAGCTCTCCATTAGATTTATGAACAGAAAATATCTAAACCAGGGCATTTTCCTATCAACACTAACCTTCTCTCCCCATATAGAATTCAAAGTCACTTTTGAGCACCCAGTTTCTAACAGTATCCAAAGATGGGAAGGCAACTGAGATACCTGCTTAAAACTGAGAAGTGGGTACCTTTCCATTAGGCAGGAATCAATTCTTAACTCCCACCTGCTTAATAAAGTCTAACTTTAGGTGTTCTGGTTTTTGTGTCCTCCCCCCTGTTTTCCCCAGATTAAGCAGATGATGTGGATCCAAACCTAGGGACTCAGGTACATCACAGCTCAGTGTCACACCTTTGTGGGTGTTTCTCAAGCTTTCCTCTTCCTTCTTAATCTTTCATCACACCATTCTTGTTCAGAGGCAATTCAAAAATCCACACATAGCTCAGTCTGCAACCACACTGACAAAAAGGTGTCCAGCAACATTTTTTCAAATACATTATGTGAACACATGCAGCTAAAATAATACATGAGATGCATTTAAAGGAAAAGCATCTTTTAAAATAAAACCCTAAGCATTTCAAGTCATGAGACTATTGAAATCAACAGGACTGATGTCATTTAAATGAACTTTCACATCAATGTGAGAAGGGAAAAAGACATAGAGAGACTGATACCTCTGCTCTATCACAAATAGCCCCAGAAAGTAAGTTTTTTTTTTAAATATCAACACAGCTCCAGGCATCAGAAGTCTCTGACTGCCTCCTAACATAAGCAGGTGACCCCAAGTAGTTCCATCAGGCCCCTAGAGAAAAAGCCAGATGGCAAAAGTAATGATGATAAAAGACCAACATACTCACTTCACTGAGATGAATGGTGGAATGAACAGTGAAACCAATCAGCAAATTCAATTTATATGCTACTGTGGTGTCTGGGGATAGGGGGTTTTATGTATGACCACACAAGCATACAAGTTTATGAGATGAAACTAAGGAATATAAATGCAAGGAAGTTAAAATCAGCAAAATGGGAAAACTGCATTTAAAGAAAATGAAAAAAATACTATTTTAATCTCAGAAAGCAATGATCCAGTCATAACGTGACTCAGTTATAACAATTTTTCAAAATTTTTTGCAAATTTAGTAAAGGTATGCTATCGATATTTATCCCTTTCTTTTCTGTTTACACATACAAACATTTGAGCAATCAAGCTTATTTCTTGTAGACTAGACTGCACTGGGCTTTTGTGTAAATATCTGTATATGCAAAGAACCAGAGAGGCATATCTTTTAATTATAAATATTCCACTACATGCAATCAAACAGTGTACCTCATGGAATCAGGAGAGATCTGTGCCAAAGCTTGGGGGATTTTCCATTTACCATACTTGTGTAGCACAACCAACTGCAGCCCTTTTTGTGTGCCAGGCAGAGAACCAGGCACCCTGAAATCCATCTTGCTCCCAGCTGTGCTGTCCAGGCACACAGCTCTGAACCAAATTTGGACTTAAAAAGGTGAGAAACTGCAGTGAATCCAGTGCAGGTATGATCCATGGGAAAACCCAGGTACCATCACTTCAACAAACTCACCCTGATAAATTACAGTCCTGGAACAACAGGAATCACAACCAGGCAAGAACCTACTGCATTATCAGAACCATTCCTCTACTAAGATAGAAATAGCTGCTGTAGGGCAAAACATTATTCTCACAACCTGAAGCAGAACATTTGTGTATTTTTGCTCCAGCATTTCAAGTATTTCCTCTGCTGCAAACAGCCAGCCAATGGGATTTGCTTCATAAAATTGCAGGTTGCAAAATAAGCCTCTCTAAATACTTACATTGTAATACAATTAATTAAATGGTGGTTAACTTCCTGGGATGCACCTCTGCTTTGAGCCCCCCAAAACTTAAGGAAATTATTGTTTAACAATATTTTTAAAACTCCCAGGCACTTAGGAGTCCAACCAAGGGTCCCTCTCTGTAAAGCTCCTCTTTCACATAACACTTGCCAGCAGAAGAAGTTGATCATTTATAGATAAAAAATTTAGTTCTCCTCTTTCCCACTAGACTGAGGTTTGCCAGAAGAAGCAGAGGGCTGGGTACACACATTTTGGCACTGCTGCTTGCCAGTATATGATAAACTTCTAGGCATCAACAAAGGGTTGAACAATTTCAAAAAGGAAATCTGTTGCAAGCTAGACAGCCTAGAAAAAGCATCTGGAAATTATGGTCTGGAGACTAGAGCAATTAACCAAACAGATACCCATGGATGAGTTAAAGCCAAAGTCAAGACATGAAGAAAGGGTTCCCAGATTCTTAAAAAAAAAAGAAGATAAAATAAGATCCTGATAAGTCAATTTCCTCCTTAGATTTTTTTTTTCTAATATGTCATCCTGCTAGCAATAACTAGACCTTTCTCCTGTAAAATAATCCTTTGGGCTGTGGGGGGAAGACCCTGATCCAGGAGCAATCTCTCAGAGGTCAGGATGCTCTGAAACTATAACATCCTTCATGTAATCAACAGGATAGAAAAAGGCAAAGCTATCAGTCAGCAACTGGACCAAGCTGTTGTACAGGTTTATGGTGAAGGTGGAAATAGCTCCCCTATTTTTTCATGCCTTAAACACCTCAGAAAGACATTTTCAATGATTACTGCTCCTCGTTGGGTTACCTCCCTCTAAAACAGACAATTAACACAACTATGAACTTGTTAATATGAAGAAAATGCATTTTTCACATTTCTAACATATTCCCTGAAGGGACATACTGTCATTTTATCGTTGTCCAGATGACAGCTTACACAGTACATGCAGCAGGACCAAGCTTCTTTCTGTTACCTCAAGGGACTTCTATGCACATGAAACAAGCTAATTGCCTTAAATAAAAAGAAGTGTTATCAAAATGCATCACAGACTGTGAGAAATGGACCTGGTTTTACTGCTGGCTGGCTTGTTTGGCTGGTTTACCTGTGATATTTTTGTTTACTGGTGAGTTTTTTGCCATGTCTTTGCATGTTCTTGCCTACCTGGAGCAAAAGGAGTTGGTCAGATGCTGTCCCCAAAAACAAGGCACTCACATCACCTCTGGCCAACCAAATGGAACCAGTCCCTCTCTGCAACTCTATCGCCAGTGCATCCCAGTTTCTTGTCAGGCTAAAATACATGGAACAAACTGCTCCTCCAAGGGACTGAGCAGAAAGAACTCACACTCTCCAACTGTCTTCTCAAGGCTTGGCAAATTTCAACAATAAGCCTTGTTTGGCAGCTTTACCTTCCATAAAACTGCACTCCAAATCATTAACTTCATCATATGGACCAGCTGCAGAGTGGAGCCTGAACATTCAGAATGAAGCCTTTAAGCCAACTAGCACAGACAGACATTTCTGCCTCTGAAGGGCTGGGCAGGATGAAACACTCACACTCGCTCCATGACATTCATTTTTACAAACCCTTCTTCTTGTCTCCACAGGAAATGTACACAACAGGAAACTCAACACCCAAAGCAAATGGAGAGAGCCTTCTGCTCCTCTCTGCTGAGCCCTGCCAGGCCCCCAGCATCTGCCTCCTACAGCCTTCCCTTCTCCATCACAAACCCCACCCTTCCCAACCCCGCCCCAACACTCTGCAGAGATACAGAAACAGATTTCTGCCCAAAAAACACCCAAACATGGAATGAAATGGGAACAGCCCCAAACCTACCCCAGGAAGCCTGGAATCAAGCTGATTCCAGAACTCCTGATGAGCATGGTGATGCCACCAGCCATCATGTCTAGCCCATCTCAAATCTCAAGTCTAGACTGCACACTGACTACGCAGGCAGCCGCTCAGAAATGTGGATAAACATACTTGGAGCAATTAGTGTCAGGCTTCAGGCCACTGCCCAAGCACAGTTACACAACCAGCCCAGCCCTCCAGCCTGCCTTTCCACGCTAATCATAGTCCCTAAATCCTTGCCCACAGACAATTCACACAGAGCCACCCAAAATTTCAGAGTTTTGCTTCGCAAACATTCACTCCCAGCATTTGGCTTCCCACAAAAGGCATGGCAGGATTCAAAAATAAACACAGCTTCACAGCACCTATTTTGTGGATTGCGTAGCCAAGCTTGATGCTGACATCTGCCAAACCCACAGAGGCTGAGGATTATTGATAGATTTAAATTCCCTAAGCTGAATTTTTAGACAGCCAAGTCCTTACATCTACTTTCTTGGATGGCTTTTGTGTTTGTCTGAAAAAATGGGGTTTGTGTTTGATAAATATACTAGCAAAACCCAAATCCCAAAGAGAATATGCCAGCAGTATCAATACTCCTATTATCTTTTCTCTGTCAATTTCCAAGAAACCACAAGTTACCCTTGTAAATTAGCTTCACCTTTAATTACAGAAAATTGCAGAAACCACAGTGAACAGTAAATAAATTAATATTTCAAAAACAGATTAAAAAATTGCATTTAAAAGCTTCAGTTTGCATATAGAACCAGACTGGTGAAGTGTAGCATCTTCCAGAATGGTAAACCTGGATTTCTTTATCCACTCTTCTTACACAAGGAAGTTTAGGATGATCCAAAGAATCATCCTGAACAGAAAAAAGGCCCAAGAAATATCGTGCCCTGCCCATTAGGAAACAGAACAAAAACCAAAGGAAAAAAAAATTAAAATGTAAAAATCCCTCTTCAGTAAACAAATTCCTTGCTGCTTATTCCAGTGGTACTGAGCTTCCTGTGTAAATATTTTGCATGTATATAAAACACTCCTGCTACACCTCCTGCGGGTTTTGATACGTTCTGTCTCCAGGGTACAAGGCCACTTCAGGTCAAAGAGCAGGCACTAATGATAAACTTACCTGATTCCTGATTAGAAACATGATTAATGTAGGCCTTTCTACCCTCAGCACATCAAAAAGCTTGCACATTTAAAAGGCACGAATTTAGAGGTGAAGCCTTTCAAGTGCATTTTTGCCAACAAACATTCTTTGTAGAGCTGACATTAGTTCTAACTTTCAGGAACAGATGTGAAAATCAAAATATGACTTAAGAATTAGGTTCAAGAGGGAACTGCACACTTTTAGTCATAGGTTTTAACTGATTTACAATTAGATGGATATGTTACTGCCATCAGCTAATATTTTGAATGTTTGGCTACTGTGTTTACAAATGTACCACACAGCAAAACACTCCAAATTCCACTGTATTTGTTATGCAATAAATCTTAAGACATCACTAAAATTTTCCTTGACCTATGTGGCTACATAGTGTTAAAGCTTTATTTATTGATTTGTTGCTTTAATATAATTAAATTTAAACAATAATTCAGTTATTTCTGTGATGCTGAACCAAACTGCTTGGCTACTCTTCTCACCATGGGTCTTAGCTCGAGAGAGAGTCACACCTTGTGTGAATGTACTGATGAATTTGGTCCTTAAGTCACAAGGCAAAACCTTCCCCAGCTTTTCCAGGAAAACCAACACTTGGCATTTAAAGGCATGAACAATAACTACCCCCATTATTTTAAAGCTTTTGAGTTTGCAGCTTTTCAGAAAGCTACACTGTAATTCAGCGTGACAGGTAAGTCAAAAGAGCCCTGGTTTTCTTCATTTTTCTCCTGCACTCAGCCACTTACTTATGACCTTCTAAGATGCTGAATGTAGAAAAGATGAGAGAGAAACAGCCTTGTCTATGGAACAGCACCCCACAAACACAATCCTTCCCCTGGCTCATGTGCTGGTGCACACTTCTGTCTCCCACCTCCCTGTGCACGTCCAACCTAACCACACACAGGGCAGCTAGAAAAAACAAGTCCTGCCTGAGGATGCCAGCAGCACCACTCCAGTGCCAGCTTCCTAAAAGCTACTCCAAGGACCAGCTCTCAAGAGATCTGGCACCAAGATCCCCATTCAGCCACCTGACCTCCTGCACGCTATTTTCATAAATAAGCTCTTGTGTCTAACGCAAACAACACAGCCTCGCTCAGCAAGCCCTCGAGGCAGCTCTCAGCTTTCCTTTTCCTCTTCAGGGGTACTCTGATTTGCACATAGTTGGATGTTTTGCTTCTGAAATGAAACTTACACCACCCTCACATGAACAATTATTCCCATTTTCCACACAGCTTAAATACCCTCCCCAGATTTCTAAGAGGGATGCCGGGAAGTTTTCTACTAATTTTTTTTCTCCTCAGATGAGTTTCTAGTTTAAACACACACAGATTCCAACCAAGATCTATAAATCTCTTAACAAAAACTGTCAGAACAAGATTTATGGAAAATGCCCTGTCCCTGGTGCTCTCTAACCCAATTAAAAACTTCTCACTGATTGTTTTGTTTCAAAATACCACCAGTCTAAAAATGCTATCATAAACAAACAGCAGTGAGACACAGATCTTTAGCTAGGAATAGGTACAGAGTATTTACCTAAGTGAATTAAGATGAAATGCAATATAAGTCCTTGTTTAATTTTGACAGGAAAAAAAAGTATAGTTTCTGTTGGGTGGTTGTTTAGGTTTTTTTCCCTCTCAGGATACACAGCCTGTTCAAAGACATCCACAAAATGCCTCAGGGCAGAAATGACAGTGCCAGAGTTTCTCCTATGCTCAGAATGTATGTCACAACAAAATATATTTAGTTTATCCATCATAAATATTTATGTATCTATGGTGTAAAAACACAAGTTTTTTCATAATTTTTTTGTTTCAATTGGCAGACATGTTAAAACATCTCACTCTGGCTTACCTTTCCAGTGTTTTTTTTTTGTCAGGCATGAAACAATTGAGTCAAATTACATATATTCTGATTATGAATTAATAAACAATTCTGTTAAGCTTTATAACAGCTCTCTCACTAAATGGTTATTATTATAAAGGTCTTACCTCAAAAATTTCAAAGCCATAGATGTCCAGCACCCCCATTACCTTCTTTCTCACTTTTGTTTGTGCCTTAAAGAAAATTAAACACCGAGTCAGTCATCTGTATATTGCATACTTGGGACTCAAGAAAATGAATGTATCTCATAAGCAGGCTGTCAAATACTGTAAAACTAAAATGTTACATATAGCTTCCCAAAATACACTTCATATGAATATTTTTACAAGCTTAAGAACAGAGCAGAGAGCAATTTGTTGAGCTGTGATATGGTTATTTGTGCATAACAGTGCACAGCCAGGAGAAATTATATTGGCAAACACAGTTTTACTGTCCACTTTAATGTGAAGGATTTCTATTGATTTTTATTTTTTTTTACAAGCACAAAGCAGCAATACCTTAATGCTCTCATTGATCCTGGTAACAAGCCAGGAGAACAAGCGACTGTATAAATTCTTAGCCAGAGCATCCCGGGCATAATAAGCCTAAAGAGAAGAAAGAAGAAAAATATTACAAATGCTAGGCTAAACCAAATATTGTCCTGATGCTGACATGTCCTAAAGGTGCTATGAACTGAGTAAAACCAGCACAGGAAGCACTGGGTCTGCCCTCCTGGCCACAGGCTGGCTGGAACAGCAACCACAACCAGGGCACTCCAGCTCCCTTCCTGCTCTTCCAGCTGCTCACTGAAGACTCACATCCCCCATCCTAATCCTAGGCAAGGGGACTGGAGCAGCTGCAGCTGGAGAAGCCACATTCCTGCTGGCCTGAGCTGATGAGACACAGGTGGCAGCCACCCTGGCTCCGCAGCATTACCGGGAGATGAATTCACACTGGCAGCAAAGGTTTTTCAGCAGCCTGGGGCCTCCAGCTCACATGGAATTACAGCAGTTGCCCTAAATGAAAACAGTCTGCCACAGCACTTGCAACATGTGCTTTGTGCAGGACTGCTTGTTTTCACATTCTCTGCAACATTTGCCTATCCCTCATCTTTTGGAGGTAATTCACACACCAAACCAAAGCATCCAGTATCTCTTAACGTTTAGAAAACACTGAAGTAAAAATACTCTTATGCTTGTGATTTATTCACTGCAGCCTTTTAGTTGCAGTTTTTATTGGAGTAGTTATGGTTTAATCATGCAAAATAAAATTGCCATTTAAAATTATTCCTGCCTTTTAAATCAGGACCTCTTTGTACCTGAGCCACGTTTAGTGTTGTTGAAACTTTCTCCTGTTTGGCCTCAACTGTCCGGAAGCTGAAAGCTCTCTCCAATACAGACTGGTCTATACCTGTCAACTCGCAGATTTCCTTGAGTTCTAGCAAGAAAAAGCAAAGTGTAAATATAATCAATCCTTCCTTATTACTGTTTTTTCTTCCCCAAAACTACCAGCTTTTAAGAAGTGTGGTACTTTCCCAAAATGGTCTTCAACAGAAGTGTCCCCCATTCACACTCTCTCCCCACCACCCTGCCAAGCAAAGTTTTTAAAAATATGCACAGCACAAGGAAACAGAGCTGGTTTTGAAAGCACTTCCTATCCACTTATTTTTGAGAAGAAACTTTCCCTCCATTTATAGCAGACTACTTTTCATAATTAAAAACTTTCAGATGAAAATGAACTTTCAAAATACATCAGCTGCAAAACTATCACCAAATGAATATGACACTGAAGGCAGAGATACTGCAAAAGAACAAAAAATCCTCCACTGGAGAAAAAACAAGCAGCGACACAAAGGCACAGAACCATTTACATTTTAGAACAAAGTGCTAATAAAGTGGGGAAAAAAGAAGAAAATAATCATTTTTGGAATTTCAAACAGAACAATTGAAATCACACAGAATGCAGCCCATAGCTGCCTGAGGGTGAGATCTGGAAACAATCTAATTCACATGTAAGGATATTGTATGTCTGCAGAAACAACAAAATTAATAATGACTTCAGAAAAATTAGTGGCTTTCTTCCCATCACTAATCTCATCTTACCATTTTTATCTTTGATTTTACTTTCATCTAGGCCATTTGCACGAGATTCAGGCTTAAATTCAATGTTTCCCAATTTCAGAACGGCTGCCACTACTTCAAAAACAGACTGTGTTTCATGATCCATAAACCCAACAATCTGCATTGCATTCTGGAAAGGGGACAAATAAAATGATGAGATAAAAGCATCTACATTTAAACAGATCATACCTGAAAAATTCACCATTTATCTCCAAAATTACAAATGGTTTATGAACACTTCTGCTACTAAAAGTACCTGGTATAATTTCTATGCTAAGATAAGTAAGTTTTATAATACACAGGAGGTGAGAAAATGAAGCTGGCATTCAGTCCAGTCCACTTCTAGGACTCATTCAAAATTTGGGTTTCTGAAACACTGTACTTTTTTTAGCCCCTCAATTTAGTTTGTAACCCAACCCAACTTTTCCCAGTCAATTGAACAGGTCCTCCTGTCTTCTCAGACCAGCAACTTTTAGAATCCATATTTGCATACACTGGGTAACAAGCTCCTGTATTCATCTTGTCCCTGAGTACAACCAAGCAAAAACAGGACAGCAAATCATCTTAAGAATCATCCCAGTCCTCTTTTTCTTTGGACTTGGTCAGCATCACCTGGTCCCTGAGGCTCAGTCACTCCTGTCCTAAGCCACTACAAAATACAACTTCTCCAAGGCACCTGGGCTTTTTTCCCCCCCTTCTTTTGTTTTCTTTTTGTTTCTTTTTGGTTTGGGGGACTTTGGTTTGTTTTTTTTTCTTTTTTTTTTATTCTTCTTTAGTTTTTATTTGTCTTTTTTGTATTTCCATAGAAATACTCCAGAAGCTTGAGCCTATTTCCTAATTGTATCTATGTTTCCCTGTGCAAGCATGCTCTATCCCAGCATGAAGAGTGCCAGCACTCAGAAAAGCCCAGCCCTGCAGGAACAGACAGACCAAGGGCCATAACAAAGAGCCTTGCACTGGTGTTGAGTGCACAGCCAGCCCCTGCTCCTTCCTACCCTGACTGTTCTGAAGTTTGAAGCATCATCCACTCCATTCACTCTGGCAGAATCAAGGCCCAGGTAGTTGTATCTGCTGAAGTCCCTCTCCAGCTTGAGTTTGCCTAATAAAGCAAAAAAAAAGTATCATTAGTAGTAGCATTCTTGTTAATAACAATTTTATCCCAGAATCAGCATTCTCAGGATGTTATTACTGGATTTTCTTCAAGGATCTTTTAATTATTAGCCTTCTGAATAAGAACAGGGTTTCAAATTTGTTTTTAATACATTGCTAAGCCAATTTTGACTCAGATATCTGGATAACATCAAAGCATATGTGGACTTCAGGTATCACCAATGATACTATCACCATTCATTTGAAAAATATATCAATATTATATTTCCCACAAAAAAAAATGATGTGCATGTAATAGCACATTAAATATAAAGAAAACCCATATGTGAACATGACACAAGGGCAACACTTACAGAGAAACTCTTCTGAGGCACCAGACAGGATCTGATAGAAAATGTGGAAGTTTCTTTCACCCCTTGGCTGCTTAACAACACGAGACTTCTCTAGCAGATCTAAACAAACAAACCGACAAAAATCTCACAGGTCAGGGACAGACTGCTGGAGCAAAATCCTTTAAAACGAATATAACCCTCCATCATTTTCTACTTCATTGCTTTATATCACCATCAGCAAACCAGAAGATGGTCAGTATGAACCTCATCATAGTATATCATGTGCCTCTCATATTTCTTTGAGATAGGGGCAAGCCCAATGCTCTGGTAAAGGCTGCAGTCTATGAACTGCAAAGAGAATTCAGGTCAATGTGTTCAAAAGATGTTAACTGATTTATAGTACCACCACAAAATTAGGATTTGGTGAGGATGACTCTATGGGTGAAAGTTTGAAGAGGCAAAATATAACCAGGCTAAGTGCATGAAAGATGGGTGAATGAAAAGGAGAGACCAAATAAAGAAAGCATTTAAACAGAATGATCATGCAGCACTTTGTGATCCTCAGGTGTATGAGACCATGAAATAATTTCCAGTGGGGATGACAGAAGCTCCATCCTGATATACTCAAAGTGAAATGGAAAAGCAGCACTTGGAGAAGCATTACTGCACTGATGGAGCAGCTTGACAGGAAAACTGCTGCCAGTGACAGACACGTTTCTAAGCCTTGCCCACGAGGGCAGAAATCCAGGCAGGCAGCATAAGCACACTGCCTTGTAACACCTTGCAACTGCTTGAGACTCAACATCCTATTTACCAGAGAGGTGACAATTCAAAGGTTGTTCAGCCTGCACTGCACTGGAAGGCTGTGGTTCACAGCACTCCAGGAGAAGGAAGAGGAATGCAGTAAGAGAACACCTGGAGAGGTACCAGTGTGACCTGGTTTGGTACAAGAGATATGTATTTTTCTTCTTTTCTCACCAGCACAACTACATTTTTCCACATAGCAAACACAAATTTCCCATGTGTTTCTTTCTCTTAAGCTACAAATATTCAGGGACATGGAGATGTCTCTCTGAGGAAAAATGTATGTGGAAAAATGTAGTTGTGAATAGAGACATTCAGTGCCTCATTCCAAGCACACAGCAAAGGAGTTCCCCCTGCCAGGACACACCTCCACATCTCCTGTGACTGGGGGTTAAGTTCTCTCTAAGCCTGTGCAAGAAGAAAACTCCCAAAGGGAACTGTCACCCTTCAGAACATCCACAAAGTGAGATGAGGTTTCACAGAGGTAGGACACAGGAAACACCAAGACATCACATGGGGTTGTTAAACCCCTCCCCTTGCTGGAATATCTGAGGTGTGTTCTACCACACCTTTTCTCAGATTCCCATTCCTGCTGAAACTGAGCTTCTTCAGTTAATTTTAATTAACAAGTAATTACCTAATTACGTCCTTTCTCATGGAATAGGAAATAAAGACCCTTCTGAAGGGTCTAAAGTAACTTCAACCCACAAAATCACACAAGTCTTCAGAGTCCCTCCTCCACCCAAACTAAAGCAAGTCAGGTTCAAATATTACTTTCTGCTCCAATAATTAGCCAGTGACAACGATGACAGAATTCAGACAGTATTATTAATCTTCTGATTTCCTAACAGTAGGACAAATTTCAAGTATTTACAGGCTGAGAGAGGCTGACCCCCCATCCAAGTGTTAGTACTTGGGCTGGGAAAGGCAAGGTGAGCATTAGGCAGTTCAGAGCTGTGCTGGCTGTGAAGGTTCTCCAGGCAAGTGTTGGAACAGATCGCAGCCAAATTTAATCTCAAAAAAATAAACAACTTCAGCTCCCACAGTGGCTACACACACTTCAGGAAATGGCTGTATTCTCAAAGGATATTGAAGCAATGTGGTTTGGCTTATTTGGGTTTAAAAATATTCTACCCATAAATTTACTCAAATGCTGTCATAAAAGCCCAGCTACACATCCTGGCAAAATATTGTATGTAAGCCTTCTAATTACATGCATGCCTTCAGCAGATTTAAAAAACAGGTTCTTGAAAAGTATGTAAAACTAGTTATGTTTAGGAGGATAATTGGTTTTTTCAACAGTTTATCTTATTTATATATTTTTAGAAGCAAAAAAGTTAACCAATTTACAATCAGTTTTCAAAAGTCCTAATGTTCCATGTTCTGTCAGACTTCATGATTGAGGTAAAAGCAGTCTCTGTCAGAAAATCAGGTATTTTCCTTAACAAAGCAGCTGCTGCCAAGACTTTTTCAAATCTGTGTTCATTGGGTTTTTTTTCCTTTTCTTTCTGTTCACATGCAGAATGAAATCAGACTTGTAGGATAGATCCAGACCATCTGCCCACTTCTTCAGAAAGCTTCTTCCCTCTGTTTGCCCTAATTAGCATTTTAATAAATTGACCACATATATTTTTCTTAATGCAATCACTGCCAGTAACTTTTGTGTTAACTCCCACCCAATTGCCAGTTCTGTGGCTCAAACTCTCCAAAGAGAAAAGACAAAGCTGCACCTCAGACTGCTGCACGTGGCCCCTCTGTGATTGTGTTGACAGTGGAATGTGTGGACAGATGGTGCTCATCTATGTGAAAATCCACAGAAGCAAAAACCCCCAGACCCTCTCTACATTACATTTTGTTACATGGTCTATGTGAATTATGGATAGGGACTATGCAGAATTACCAGGAGAGCACATACAGAACCACATATGGTGTGTTTATGGGTTAGGTGTTATTTCTGCATTATCTAACAGTGCTTCTCCTTCAACATTGTGTTTAACTTGTTGCATGCACCAAAGCAACAGGAAAAAAAATTAAATTGCCTTGGAGAAGTTCAACCTTGGAAACATTTCTATCTGAATACCCATCAATTCAGATGACTCAAAATCCAACCACAGGCCTCAGGTTCTGAAGATTTTTTTGTTATTCCTAGATATCACTGTTTAAATGCAAGAGATCTGTGTAAGCACCCTGATAAACAATTTGACTTAACATAAAAGAAAGAAAAAAAAGATTCTGAATACTTCTGCAAACTCTAATTCACAAATTTGTACAATTTTTTTTTGGTTACTTGACCCATGAACCCGAGTGATGCAGAAAAATTTAGGATATTTGTATTCCTCTAAATATACTAGAAATCAAATCAACATTCAAGAAAGGAGCAAGTAAACAGCAAAATCAAAAAATTACACTACCTTGGTACATTCTAAATCATCCAGAAGAAGTTTATTTTAGTCATTGTCTCTTCAGCTGGCCATGACAAGGAACCTTTTAGCTGCTCAGCTGAAGTTACAGAACATGTTCTAGTGACAGCAGCTTATTTCTACAGCCACTTTACATTTTCTCTTTTCCTACCTTGACTATCTAGTGGTCATCAAAAAAAGTCACTGATTACAAAGTTTCTCATGAACTTTTCCCTATTTTTCTTACCAAGGTCATAGTAAAGCTCTCTCAGATAAACTGATCCATAATTGTGTCAGTCAAAAGCTACTAAATGGGCAGCATGTGCATGGACAATGACTGCATCATTTCAAGTGTTAAGTCCTCATTGCTCAGGTGATGAATGATGTTTAAAAATGAGTTAATCAAAACATTTAATATAGTTTGTAGCTTGTTTTCTCAAACTCTTCCGAGTTTAGGCAAAACCATTGCCTAAATAGGGCAAAAGGGTGGCAAACGTGCTAAGAGGAACACCAAGGGAGATGTTGCAACAAGTGAAGATTTAAAACAAAAACAAAAAGAAAATCAACAAGAATGGGTATCTCATCCCATAATGTCTGATTGTCCAGCTTGTGCAATATTTCCCTAAGCAAAGGACCTTTCCAACAGCAATCACATAACAGCTCAGGCTCTGGATTTCTCAGTAAATGGGTAATTACTTCTGACTTTCAAAATGAACAAACAAGTGAAAAATAATAAGTTGCAAATTTATGACTTTGCTAACTTAAAAAAAAAAAAGTTGTTGCCTTAAATAAACATCATAGATTTCTTTCATGCTGTTGTTGGAAAAGATGGCAAAACAGGGCCCTTTCTTAATCTCTTGCTATTTGGACTCTGAAGACATTTTGCTGGTTAAAAATGACATTTCCAGATCAGGCAGTGCATATCCTTTCCTTCACAGCCTGCACCAATGTTTTCTCCTGTTAATTGTTATATCATTGGAGGGCTCAGGCAGATTAGGAAAGATCATCAAATGCTAAAAGCCAGGTATTTTTCAGCAGGAAATTCCAGGTGAAACATAAAAATTTCAGACAAAAGCTCTGGGAAAGATATTGTAAGATCCATGCTTTTCAAAAGGTCTAAACTATTGTGAAAGTGAAACATTTTGAGCTGTACTGTGCAAAACCACTTCAGCCATCAAATTTAGTGTACACAAAACCAGTCACAAAACTAATGAACCAAGTGTGCACACAAACACTGCCTCAAAACAGATGCAGCATCTGTGGGCAGAGTCATATTTCAGAGCTGAAAAAAGGTACTGCAATTAGCATCTATTACTTCAAAAACAAACATGTCTATTTTTATATATGTATTATTGTGTAATTACAGGTGGAAAAGAAACTACCATTCTCCTTTCTCTCATCCTCACTAACAAAGCAGTTATAATAAATGAAAAACTAAGAATCGTATTGATCTTTTCTGTAATTTATTTCCACAATATTACACCCAGCTGAAAGCAACACTCCAACACTGCCTTTACTCAAATTGCTCTGGAAAAAAAGCCCTCTGAGTGCCTAAGTGCTGACAAGATTGTCCACTGCAACAGCAGCAATTGAGAACACCCTGCAGGAGGGCAGAAAGAGCAGATAGATACACCTCAGAGAGAGAAATGTAAATGCCATTTACCCATTTGCAGGTGCTATTTAAAGCAGAAACACACCTTTAAGCAGGGACTGATGTTTGCTACTGAACAGTGATGGGATGCCTACACTCCCAGGTGGCAACACAGCAAGGGTTTCATGTTTAGCAATGCCCACAGGAGCAGTCTGGATTTCCTAACCCCATGCACACAAAAGAGGTCACCTGTGAATGGATGGCAGCTGGCATCAGGACTGAGCACCTTCCACGGGCCCCAGCATCTCCCAGCCATTAGGAAAACGAGCTGTGATCTTCACAGAAAGCTAACAAAAAGGCAGGACTAACAATTCAGGCTTACAGCACACCTCAGTCAGCCTTCTTTACCCTCCTACTCACCCACCGGTGGTGGATCAAAGAAATGCAACACTTGCTGCCCTGTAGTCCAAGGGGGAAACAATTCCTGACTGAAGTAAAACACTTAAAGTTTGCATAAATCACATCAATTGCAAATTTTCCATTCCCAATTTCTTTTCATGACTGTTCATGATGATGTAACAGTTTATCAATTTCCTTGGAAACCAGCATGGTTGGAAGATCTGAGCTGCCACACATGAAATGAGACTGCACAGATTTTACACTGCTCAAACACAACATTACCTTCACTTTGGGTACATACTGAACTACATACACTTTGGGTTCTGAATTCAAAGATGCCACAAATCCCTTCCCATTTCCTTATTTCCATTCTGATTTTACTCTGAAGATTTACCCTTCTGTTTATGGCACACTAAATATTTCAGACATGTCAGCTGGACGTTCCCACTGGCTGCAAACTGGACAGGGCAGCCCAGCAGTGTGCACTGGCATGATAATTTCACCCTCTAACTCCATCCTGGGAAGGGTTCACTCCCAGGCTAACCCCTCTCATCAAGAAGCAAGAGGTCATTGAAGGGCACCAGGAGAATGGCCCCAGGGAGGTCACAGCAGCAGCAGCCACTCCTTGAAGGGTCACACAGGCAGAGTGACCAGCCTTCCACAGAGCTTCACAGCACTCCAGAGCAGAATGGCAGAACAGGCCATCCCAAAAGAGACCTTTCAGCCTAAAGGGTCTCTGCTTATCCACACCAGTCTGACAAAATTAGTATTTATCTTTGTTACCATCCTTGCCACCAAAATAACCCAGATGTTCACCGTGGGTGCTCTGAGCCACTCACACTGTGAAACACATCTTGGTGACACAGGCTGTGGCACACAAAGCCACTACCTTAACTGATGTTTAGAAATTAAGCTGGCCAGAAACTCTTACAGTTTAACTAAAGCCTTATGATGTCATCTTCACATCATATTAATACCAAACCAACAGACAGTCAGAAACCAAAGAATATTTATGAATGTTTTCATAATCACACCTTCCCTTTTAAGGATAGAAAACTTCAGCACTACTTGACTTCATGTTTGATGAATTATGAAGACAAATCCTGATTTTGACTTAGACCAGAGTAAATTCTGAGGGGCATAAAAGAATTTAGGCCCCCAATATGTTCAGAATGATGATGCCTCACAGAAAAAGGAATGTTTGTGTTGCAATGCAATGCTGCAGATGTGTGGAAAAGATCTACAGCAGCACAACCAACTTGCTTTGAAAATGCAGAGAATTTAAAATCTCTTTTAAAGAGAGGTGGATGGAGTACCAAATTTTGCAAACAATTAGTTAAAGATGAGATACATTAACATGCTGCTACAGGAGCTCAGTATTTGCCTGCAACATACCCTGCCAAGGATGAGGCATTTCATTGTTCAACAAGTAACATCTTTTCCACAACAGGGCTTGCTTACACATCAGGTCTTTATTCTTTAATTGAAATTAATCTCCTTGCTATTAGATATTTATTACATATGACAAGACAGAAAGAATGCCTAAAATAGGCATATTTTAGGTGGATCCAAAAATATGTCTGCCCTTTGATACATATGTCATCACATCATTACAATTACATGTAATGTTATAATTACACCATGCAGAGATTTATGGGGCAGATAAACTACAGAGCAACTATTTGGATTGCCTTTTGATATGACACAATATTTTAATTACATGACTCAGAGCAGTACTTTCAGAGACAGACTGTTAAATGTCCACCCTTACAAAGGAGGGCTCATTTTTATGTATATATTTTGAATGTGAAATAAAAAGAAACAAATAACAGCTTTTTAGAACCTTCTTGTTCACATTTAATTATTATGAATATATTATGTTTGGCCTCTAATTTTGTTAACTGCCAAGTGTCAAAGCTAATAGATAGCCATAAACACTTATATAGTGACTAATTGAGTTTCAAGATCTACTCTGTCACAAAAATTAGGCTCTTCAGGCACAGTTCCAAAAGGTGATCTGGTCCAGAAAAAATGTCTCCCCTCTGAAAAAAGCCAAAACCTACATTTATGTGCAAAATTCCTCACAGTGTTTTTAAAATGTTTATGTTATATATGGAGAGTACAGTTCACCTTGGGTGAGTCTCATTATTTCACAACCAGTAAAATGCCAGTGGTGTCAAAAGTCACATCTTTAGAAGCAGCAATGAATTTGGCTGAGTGGAAAGAGAGGTCAAGGCTGGGTCAGTGACACCTAGTATAGTCACTCACTGCCCTCTTCCTCCCCTTTTAAAAATAAGAAAACCAAACAAATATGGCTTTATATAGCACTGAGGAGGAATTTGTTTTAAAAGCTGCACTTAAATCCTCAAAAGAAAAGCAAGTCAAAGCATTCTGGGCTGCCATTCAGCTCCCAGCCTTTTTCTTCCCAACAGAGAGCTGGTCAAAATTTCTGAATTGCTAAAGGTGCCATAAAACAAGCTCCAAGGCCGCCTTTGCCTCCCTAAACTCAACAGCTGCTCATCCTCTCTCATTACAAACCTTTCCCTACACTTTGAGGTGTATAAATTTGTACAGACAGCTTTGGTTCCAAGAAAACAGACTCATCTCTTGGTGATCTCCAGCACACTCTCTATCACCCTTGCAAATTTCAGGACGGCATCTGCCATAAATACATGGCCCATCAAACCTGGTAACACGTCTGATTCCAGGGATTCAAGAATAAAAAAGACCCTCAGATATCCATATGCATCTGCCACCAGCTTCAGAGACAATATACAGACTCACACACATCACTCAGTACCTTTGAAACAACACAGTAAATTCAATATTCATGCTTACTTCTTTAAGTCTGTTTTCACTTACTCTAAGGTACATTATTCAGCACAACAGCAATAAAATTAAAAAGCAGAATTTATCGCATGATGGAGAGAGATTCTATTAGACTAACCCAGCTGATCTTTTTAATAATTTAACCATCTTCCTTTCTGTACAAAACATTTTAATCTGTGAATATGCTGATACCAAAAGTAATACTCACAGTTGCTTATAACTCCCCCAAGCGGGTCACCCTTGAAATCAAACTCAATATCCATGTATTTTCCCTGTGAAAGCAACAGATTTTAAGATTATAATTTCTGTTTAAGAAAAACTGCCCAAGACATTAAGTTAGTTGGTTGAAAGGCTGAAAGAGCCACCTGACAATCTCCCGTCAGATTTTTGCAAAACAGAAAATCATTCAAATCTTCCAAGACGTTATCACAGCCAGGGATTTTTATGGAAACAGCTTTAACTGGGTCTGTAAAGCAACCCAGTAACTTGCTCACTTTCTAAGGTTCTGCAAAGAAAACGCACATTATACAAACTTCCACCTGAGTGCCAAGAACACCAAACAATCCCTGCGGCTATTTAGGTACGGCCACGCTTATTTACTGAAGGCTGCAGGAAGAATTTATCTTGCAGGAAGAAATTATCCTCTTTTCTCCCTGGGAGCTCGGGGAGCATGAAGCAAGGCAGCTGAAGGAGAGCCGCGGAGTCTGGCCCCAAGCAGCGGCTGGCAGCCGGCGCTGCTGGCGATCGCGGGGCGTCAGTCCCCGAGCGTGTGCCTGCCTTGTAAAAGTGATGGATTTTTCCCGCTGAACTCTTTCCCTTGGAACTCGGGAGACCAGAGGCAACAATTAACGGGCTGTCACCGCACAAGCGATTTCAATCCCCGCTGCGCTGGCGCGCTGCGTTTCCTTGACTTCTGCTTGACTTTTCCACATCGCAGAAGATCGCTCCGCTCTTTGGATCGTTTTAATTTATTTGACAAGTGCTTAATGTAGTAACAGCTACATTTAACAGTGACAAAACGGACAGGCTGTGCAGAAAAGGCAACAGCAGTGCTGCTCGCGTTGGCAAGGGAGTTTAGAAAGATAAAAGCTGCTGGTAGTAATTCCGCCAAATTCCACCCTCTGGCACACACTTAGCAGAGGACACTGCTCACTGTGAGGAGGCTGAGGCACTGCACAGGCTGCCCAGAGAAGCAGGCTAGGTTCAGGGCCAGGCTGGACAGGGCTCTGAGCAACCTGGTTCAGTGGGGTTGGAATGAGATGGTCTTTAAGGTCTCTTCCAGCCCAAACCTAAGATTCTAGGACAAAACCAATACATTCAAAAGCCTTGTGTTTGTACTCTCTTATTCACTGCATTCAGAAAAGCATTGGGTTTTGTTTATTTTTCTATTTTACTTTTTATTACAGAACATAAAAAACCAAGCACTTTGACTCACTTGAAGATACTTATTCATTTACTGGGTATTTTGTCAACATTTGCTTGACTCTACTTAAATTCTATTTTCCTTCTTATACTGTATCATTCAAGGTTAATTTTGAGCTGATTCAAATAGCAGAGATTAAAAAATTAAATCAGATAATTAAATTTTCATTTCCCAAGGACTGGGACAGCTGGATGTTTCCAAAAGTATTTTTAGCTCAGTGTTTATAAGCAAGGACTTGAAAGACAAAATAGTTGTTAGTTCCACTTTGTCCTGGGAAGACTTCTGGGCTGACTGCTCATCATTTCTGTAGTGTCAGTTTCCTAGCCTTTCCATTAAAAAAAAAAAAATTCAAAATCTCTACAGGTGCCCCAAATTTTGGCCCTGCCCTTGTGATGAAGATCCCTTGCCCTGTTCACAATCAGAGGCAACAAGCTGCAGGAGGAGCATTTACAGACATGTGGAGCATCATCAACCCTTGAGAATTAGAAGGGAAGGGGAGGGAACTCCCAAGTGGGGAAAAAAAGCCACTCTCCATTCTCACAATGTCCAGCATGTTTATCCATTTGCTTTAACTCACAACACACCATTCTCCCAGTGTATGGATTTTCCTTCTCTTGTCAACTTCACACATCTCACAGTATTGCTCTTCTGGACACAAGTGAACAAGTGACAGTTGTACTCAGCTTTCTGAGTTTAGCAGGAGAAACTATGATAACTACTCACACTTCTGAACCTCTCAACTCTAGCGTCAACTTTTCTGTTTTTTCAGCTGTCAATTCTGATAATTTCTCATTGAGTTTCATGCCCAAAAAAGATTGAATTCATCCAGCTGATTATAAAGAATTTAAGCAAAAAAATAACATTACAAATCTTCATAATAAAACTAAAGTTGCAAACACATTTTGAAATGTTATAGAAAGCAAATGGGAACCTAAAGTAGTAATTTTAACAAAAAAAAATATACATATGTATGGAAAACAAGATCACTTGGAAAGATCTACTTGCTAAGCAGACCAGTTGCTGGACACATGGTCTCTGACACTAAAGCCACCAGTGCCAGAGAATTAAAGAATCCAGCTGCACTGTAATTATGCTTTCATCCGGTCACAGGCTGCCACATCCTAATTTTGTTTTTCTTTTTTAGCCTCTGCTTTGATATTCAATTGAACTCTATGGCCATATCAGAAACCAACAAGATTTCTGGCAAGGAGGTGAAATATCTCTGAAGAGGTGTCACTAACAGTGCCCTGCTAACACACTGGGGAAGGAGAACATGCTCCTGTGTGAAAAATTAAATACTGATTGTTGCTGAAGGTGTTCACCTTCTTCAAACAGTCCTCAGACAGCTACAAGAAAGCTCCCCAAATTATTTCTTCCCTTTTTATGGATGCCTCGATGGTTGATACACGGTAAACAGAAATAGCCAACAGCACAGCACACTCCTTGAAAAGGACTGAAGAAAATACTTACAAATCTAGAGGAGTTGTCATTCCGCACAGTTTTGGCATTTCCAAAAGCTGGAGAAAGAGAAAAACAAATACAACAAGCAAATCTATCAGTAAAAAAAAAAAAAAAATTTAAATGCTAAAATATCTAGATCTGCTTGTATATTTAAAGGAAGTACAGATTTCTGAGAAACAATGCCCTGTTCATTGTATGGGCATCAGTCCCTGGGGACAGAGTGTGACAGGCATGATCACAAATTACAAAAACCTATAGAAGTCCAAAGAAGTTTTGTCTCAACACTTTCCTTGTTTAAAAAAGTTGAAGAAAAATATACAAGAGGAAATGGTTCCAAAACAAAACTGTACCCATATTGAGCATATATCTTTGGGGCTTGAGTCAACAAATTCATAATTTTATTACCCAAATGACTTTAAATACAGGAAATACTTCTTCCTCTTCATTTCAGACAAAGAAATGAATCCTAGTTCCCAGAATACATTAAGAGCTGGAGGCCAGAAGTGAGGAAATTACAGAATGATGCTTAAAAATTGTTTGCATAGGACAGTTTAATCAATGCTTTGAAATGGGTTTATTTAGACCATTTCAACTCATTAATTCTACCTCAAGCTGAATATTATTCAGCTGGAATCAGTCAGATTTCCAATGAAAGTTTGTCTTCAGCTTAACCTAAACCAGCTTCCTGAATAGCTTTGTTTAAATTTCTTTAGCTCAAGTTTTATGACAATGAAAATTCTCTGAGAAAGGACTTCCCAGGGCCACATTCAGATGGTGTGTCACCATCTTAGAGCATGGGCAGGACAAGAACTCAGACAGGAGGACAATTCAAGCGCTAAAACTCCCACATTGTCCAGGCACATGGAGTCAAACAGGAGTGTCCTCTCCATCATTAGGTACAGCACTCCTACTTCCAACAAGAGACTTTATTTATTCCAGTATTTATTTACTTAGCATATATATACTCGAAGATCAAGTCAAGTCAATGTTTTTTGGACAGAAATAAATACATGCCTTAAGGCTTCCACAAACTCGCATGAGTAGACTTATTCTTGACCAAAGAACTAGAGCCAAAATGAAAAGTTTGTTGATCCTAAAGGCCAGGATAAGTGAAAGAATTGTTTTTAAATCTTTATGCCCTGCAATAAATCATCTTTTCAACAAGCAAATCTCTGAGCTGCATTTTCTTAAACCCTGTGCTGAACAGTAAAGTCATTTATAACTGCATGGAGTCAAGCACAAATGTTCCATTATAAAGCATGAGGCACATTCCTTGGTTTTCCCCAAAGTTCATTGTTTCTAAGAGTTAATTTACAGTAGCAACTGTAGTTTAATAAAAATAGTCCCATACGATAAATTATGCATATGTAACATTTATGTCATTTTCTTGCACTGCAGTTTGACTGAAACAGAGCTACATAACCAAAGAAAAATAAATCTAACCACAAATGTTTAATTTCTTTCTAAAACCTATATAAGCAGCCAGGCTTGCTCAGTTTTTATTCCTTATGGAATAAGCCAGTGTCTGACCCTCCAAAAAAGCTAAACAGGCATTACCAGCACATCAAGTAGAACAAATACTACCTTAAAATGATAAGGCAATCATAATTTATCATCATAAAATGATAAGGCAATAAGTAAGCTTAGCTGACTCCTCTTGCTTGATTCTAGAGCTTCACAAATCAACAAGAACTCAAACCCATTTGGCAGTCCCTGGGGAACAATCTAGCTTTGGCAAGAAAAGCCTCAGTACCCACCATGCCATTTCTGTCTGGATCTGAAATCTGCTTCCAGAACAGTGATAAAACAACACTGCTCTTCTCTCTGAACCCAAAACAATGGAGGACTGCAATCCCCCCATTCAGCTTCAAGGGGAACACAGCTGACCATCAAAGAAAGGCTTATCCAGCACTTCTATTATTCTTAAATGTCAACATTTCATCCTTTCTTTATAAGTCTTTGCTTACAGTTTCTGTTTTGTGTACAAAGACCATGTTTTAACCATCCACTTCCCCACTGCTCTCTGCCCAATTTCTTGCATTCCCTTTCCTTTTATATTTTTTTTTCACTTTTCCCTCTGTTTTCACTTGCAGAGTCCTTGCCCCTTTGGGTTCCAATTCATCACATATCAACAAGGCAATAAACATAACGTTGACACTCAACAGTCTTTACAAACACCACATATGATCTGGCCATAATGCAAAATTGTCTTTTGACAACTGACTTTGTCTCAGCCCCACAACAGCTTTGAAAATTCTGGGTAAGACTGAGCCAGGAATCGACACAATAGATCTAAATAAGTCAGTGCCAACCAAAGAACTTCTGAAGGCAATTATTAGACAATGGGACAGAACTGCAAGCTTTGAGGATCATATATCCTATCTACAGGATAAAAAAAAAATCCTGTTTCTGGCAGCCAACATCTTTAAATTAAAATTACTAATTAAAATAATAGAAGTCTTTCATGGGAGAGCAGGAATGGCAGTTGTCAGGAAGAACAGGCCAACAGTCACCAGACCCAGGAAACAATAAGTCTCAGGGAACAACAGGCATGCATATGGATTGGCTTAGTTTTTTCTAAGATCCATTTCTTCACCCTTTTTTTTTTCACCCTAAAAGAGAAATAATGCCTTGCAGAGCTTGTTTGTTTACTAGAGACTAGAATAATATGATTTGGAAGGAAATTATTCAGAGGGACTGAAGTCAAGTCTTTTGATACACACAAGCATCATCAAGGCAGGGTTAAGAAAGGGTAACCCCCTCTGAGAGCAGCAGGAGGAGGTTGGGAAGTATGACCTAACTTCCTGAGCTCTTCCTTCATGAGGGAAAACATTTTCTTCTCAAGAAAGCCTACACACAACTGAAGAAAATCCTGCAGATGTATTCACATAAAGCATCCCCTATGGTTTTGGACACCAAACAACAACAAAACATCATCAGAGTTTTCCAAACCAGCTCAGCTGGAACACCAGTACACACACAGGTAATATGCTGGCCCATGCTCTGTGAGATTCTTACCTTCAAGGACTGGATTTGACTGCAAAAGTTGTTCTTTTACTTGATTAACCTCTGCCCCTTTTCCACACACAGCAGCTACATATGACATGACAAGTTTGCTTGCCTCTGTGGGGGAGAGCCAAATAAAACAGTGATAAGCATTGGCAAAAAGGCTGTAATGTGATTTTACAGACTAAATCTCCATCACATTTTCTCAGTGCCAGACAGGGACTGTGAGCACATTCACTCCCGTTTCCTCCTGCACTGTTGTACCATGTGGAAATGCAGAAGGAGCATACCCTGCTCTGAGACCCATGCCATTACATCAGCAATTCTCTTGATTTAAATACCTAGAGCCTCTACCCAGGCTAAAACAAAGCCACCACTGGATACATTACCTGCTCCTTTTTCACTTAGCTTCAGTAAGAGGCATTCTTCAAGGGAAGAACATTATCCCCTGCTGACACATTGGAAGTGTTTTAATCTAGCCTAAAAAACTGCTCAGGCAGTTTCAAGACACAAAATTCAATCAGTTTATATCAGCAGATACACAACAAGTGCAAACATACAACACTTTTACACATGAAATTACAACTCTAATCTACAAGCAACTGAGTAACTGCAACATCACATAACGTGCTGCAGTCTGTTTGAAAGTAAAACCAGCAGAGAAAGTGAAGCGTTCATTTAAACAATAAAATTATTTCAGAGTTGCTTTTAAGAGAGTTTGGAACAGTTTTTGGATTCTCAAAGCTGGGTTCATATGAGTATGAATCACCCATGATAGAAACAAAGATTAGATAATCCATCCAACCCTTCTGTTATTGCTGGTCAGGAAAAAGCAGCTGGAAAATGATGTGGTTTATAAAGAGAGTCTGTGATGGTTACTACAATGCAAGATATTGAAATATCTACTGATATATAATGGAATTACTAACAGCTGGAAACCCTATCAATTCCAGACTGTGGTCATAAAAAAAAAATCATTACATTACATTTGTAACAGATCTTCAGAGATCTGTTACAAATTTAAGTGTCTTATTTCAGGAAAGGACTGACAGAGGAGACGTTATCCCTTGGATTTTGTTTTTTCCTATTTAACCAAATTTGTTGGTTAGCATTATAATACTATCCACAAATTTTAAACACAGTTATATAGTGTATCTGTACCAGGAAGTTTGCCTCCTTAACTCCAGTAACTTCCCACCCTCTCCACCCCCTATTTCGTAATTAGCTTTATAAAACAGGAATAATTCATATTATTTCCCATACAGCTACAAAAATTACAGAACAGTCAAAATCTCTATAGAATTCTAAATCTACTATTTACATATAGAGAAGTTCAACACTCAACCTCTGAATCACTTTTCAAATGAATAAATCAATAATAGGTGTGCCTCAGTTGTATGAGGTGCTTGATAATTCACAGTTCATGAGGAAATCAAGACATTAAACACCACCAGTCCAGGACTCTGCTAAATCTGAACTTCTAGACAGAACCTCAAAGAGTCATATTAATAAGAACTTGGGTTTTTTAAACTACACTTCCACTGAACATGTTTTCCTGTCATCAAACTTTAAATAAGGATTATATTACAAGACTTCAAGACCTCTCAATTGGGTGCCACTAATCAAAAGAGCACCAAAGATGATGCCTACACTTCATATGTACACAAAAGTCTTGGAAAGAAACTGCTTGTTACTTACTTTGAGTCTTGTTCAGAATAAGCACACAAAGCCCCACATATTCTCAGATGCAAAGGAAAAATCTCTCAAATTACTTGGAAACAGATGTATGCCTTCCTACCTGCTGTCTCTTTTGCAAGTCACCTCTGTTTTAAATTGCTGTCTTTGGAAATAACTGGTTTCTTGCTTTTTTAAGGTCTACCTAAAATGTACTGCAGTGATGCAATCCTCTCTTGGTTTCTAACCTTCCAGTTTAAAAACCAGCAGTTGTTTTCAAGGAAATGTCAGCTTTGCCTAAGAAACTCAGTGTTCTGGCACACAGGCCAATCTTAGCACTGCAGCTGAGCACAGTGTGCAAAAGGCTGATAAAATTTCCAAAGTAATCAGCTGCAGTTATTTCTTTTCCTTAGATAAATAGTATAATCCAGTTTTTAAAGTCATGTATTTATTGAGAGACAAGTGGAAGTATCAAATCTAGAAAACTCAGAGCATTCAGTTTTCCATGCCTTCAAGCTTCCCACCAGGAGTTTTCTGGCCCTTGCAATACTCTGTGACAAGTCAGCATGACTTTGGTACAACTCTGGATACTGATGAGGACACTGTACTAACATGACACGGGACTTCAACGTGGTGACAGTGTGAAAAAATACTATTTTATGTGAGTCCACAGCTGCAGCAACAAGTGTGGCAGCACTCACTTTCTGCAAGGGCCAGACACAAAGAATTACTGGCATCTCTCAACACTTCCCAACTCCAGCTTCCCTTTGCAAGACTCTGAACAGCCCTGAATGTTTTTTAATCAGATCCTAACTGCTCCTTACCTGTTTTCCCAGCTCCACTCTCTCCTGTAATGAGGATGCATTGGTCTTTGTCCTGGTCCCTTAAAGACCTGTAAGCTTCATCAGACAGAGCAAAGCTGCAAGGAAAGAAAGAGCCAATTGAGAATTAGAAAAAAAAACCCTACCAAATACTGACAATAATTACAATCTGTCCTTTGCACACCCAGGAAAAAAATAAAAGCCAACAAAAAAAAACAAAACTCTCCAAGTGCTAATGTTCCACAAGTGGTGAAGAACTCACTTTTCAGAATATAAAGACTCACAGAAGCAAAATGGAGACTTTTACTCAGAGGCTTACTTAGACCTCCTTGGAATAAGCCACGATAGTCTTGAAGTTTTCCTAAAGATAGCAAAGTTAAAACAAAGTAACAGAATTTTAGGGAAGTGTAGCTATCTTTCTTCATTGAACAAAATGTCATATTCTCCATTGAAAAATGTCAATGCAACATCAGGGCATGGTTTGTCTGAAGATGTCTCCAAGATGCAGGAAAGAGGAAAGCCCTGAGCAATAATTACACCATAAGCCACAGTTTCTACTCAGTAAGAAGAAATCTGACCACCTTCTAAAACCCTGAGCATTTTAAGCCTTTGTGGATAGCTGGACTTGTGCATGAATATGCAGAATTATTTCCCACTGTCTTCTTAATCCAGTAAGTGTGATGTCATGTAGGGAACCTAAAGACTATAACAAGAACCAAAAGACTTCCTGTACCAAAAATGTCTTTTCCTGAAGCTCAGAATATCATGACCCTGAAACTCTTGGGCTGCAATTTGAATCCAGATGTGCTCTGCTGCCATGCAGCAGCATATACTTTGGAGAAGTGCAGATGGTTTACTTATATTTAGTTTTCTTTAGTAGTAATTTTGAGACAGAACAAAGGTTTTTCTTTCAACTGCATTTTTCAGTTAATGGAATGAAGTACGCTGGAAAGCATTTTCCCCTTGGAAAAATTTAAATAGTATCTGAAAAAGGACATAAAAGCAAAATCCAAATAAAAAGGCACAAATGCATAACCCAATTAAAGAAAAAATATGATATCCGAAAACAGCATACTTTTACATGAAATAAACAGCTGTTAAACAGACTAAGAGTTTTGTTAGATTACTGCATCTAAGCAAAATAATTAGTGTTTATATATATCCAAAAGTGGATAATGTTTATTATTTACAGCAAACAAACCCTCTATGAAAAACAGAAATGAACTCTCAGGTCAAGGTAAGATGCAGAATCATTGCAGGCTCAATGCATTTTTTAGAAACTAGATTCTTTATTCTACAACAGTTCAGGAGCTTTGCATTCAGCTGATAACAGATCAAGTGTTTGCTTTGGACAACACAGCTATAGGGTGCTTTTTTTTCAAAGGCAACCACAGCTCCTTTATAGAAGAGCAAGCTCTTTGTCATGACAGCAGTGATGGGAAGCAGGAACAACACAATGCAGGCAGAGAGAGCCACTCAGGGCCTTTTCTAGAGGCTCCTACTGCTGCACTTTGAAAGCTTCAAATATTAAACCTACATCTACTAAAATTAGTCCATACTTATTGCTACCACTGTCCCTTAGCTTCAGGCTTCTTTCCCCAAAAAGTTTATGAAGAGCATGACATGTCTCAAATTTAGCATCAGGTGCATGTGCAACACCATTTTTTCTACTTCCTCATCCCTCACCTGTATTAGAGTCACCTCACATTTGCTTATTTGGGTTTTGGATTTGTTTGCCTCTTTGGCTTTATGGTCACATCATGTTACCAGCCCAGCGAGAGACCCAGGCAACCCAGTGAGGGGCCCTCTGAAAGAGGTGGAAAATGGGGAAATGAAACACCTCGCAGCTCCTCTGCTCCTAAGCACTAACACCCTCCTCTCCTTCTCCAGGGCCTGCCAAGGATGCTCGGGCCATCCTTTCCCCCCCTTTGTGTCCCCCCCATGCAGCACATCTGCCTGCCCAGCTCCATGACCCGCCCAGGGCTCCACCTCTCCCCCTGCTTTCCTCCAGCCTGTTTTGTCCAAGGCACTAAATCACAATTCTCCTCTCTGCACAGATGGCTGGACCATCCACTTAACACCCATGATCAAAGGTCATTAACTCCTTTTGATACACATCCCATCCAACCCCGAGCAGGGCTGATCTCTCAAACCTTAATACTGCTGTGCTGATTGAAGCATTTGGACTCAGTAGTTCAGCTGGAGGTGAAAATGTGTTTACAAGAGAGTAGCAGGCTGTAATGTTTTTAGCATTACAACAAAGTCACATTGTGATGTGGCCAACATGCTGGAGAACTAGCAAAGAAAAATATTAAATATTCTGCTTCTGCTGCTGAGAGACCATGACACAATTTCTGGCACCCATTTTACTGTTTGGAATCCAAACTACAGTAGCAATAACACTTTACCAGACTCTGTTACAGGACATATTTAGGAAATTAATAATATTTGTTGGATGTTGCTGCAGATGTACTTGCAATTTGAAAAGTGCAACAGCGCTCAGAAAAGCTTATTCCAGCACAGACTACCTTCCTTTTTGCAAGGAAAAAATTAAAAGCAACAGGATGAAGATGAAAGAAATAAACTTCACTGAGCATTCATGGGCCACATGAGACAAGCTTTAACAATAATGCTGTGATTTCCACAGGTTTGACTGAAGGAAACTGTCTTTCAGCAAGAAGATAAGACTCTGAGATACTTTTCAAATTTACAGACTGGATGGCTCATTCTGTGCCTTTTGTCCTTCAAACAATTTTGGCCATCAACTAGTTTTTCACTTTTGAAACAATTTTCTTGGCAGTAGTTTCACAGTGGAAAATGAAATCAGCATCAAGCACAGAGGAAGTATTCTCTGTTGATATACTGAGTTACAAGTTAATCAGCTTAGTACCCATTCATCTTTTCTAATACACTGAATTTAAGTTTCTCAACAGCCCCTGTCAAAATCTATTTTACTGCTTGATGTATTTATTAACTCTGCCTGCACTGCATAGTTAAAGACACGAAATCATGCTTTTTCTCCTTCCTCCACAGAAAAACTGAGAGCCCAATACTGCAATGAGGTTTCTGAAGTTGGAGGAGAGAGAGGGATTTCATCCAGTTCTGGTTTAATCCAATCTAGTCAGGGATTCCCTGCCATTTTTTTCAATCTACACAACCCACAAAGCCTAATACTCCACCAGGGTATCAAATACTATCTACTACAGACAAAAGAAAAAATAAGTCAACTCCTTTCAAAAGAAGTTTTTCATAAGCACTTATCAGAAGTGACCCAGTAAAAGTGTTGTAAAATCTACCACTGATGTTTCAACCACTGTTCCAACAATCCAATTGGAGAAGGAACAGCCAAGACTCTTTTTAAACACCTAAGACTTGTCTTTCTGGCACTGCAAAAGAGCAATAGCACATTTATGTCAGTCTGAACAAAGATCTTTATCTCAAAGAAAAAGATACATCTATTCAGATGTCATGTTGACTTTCATGGTACAACATTACACCTCACAGTCCCTCCTATCTATTATCAACATCTATCTTTGCAGTAACAGAAAACCCAAACAAAAACAAACTTTGAGTATTTTAGTTCAAACTCTATCTGATTAAAAAAATAGAATTTCATGCTATTGCCTATTTGTTAAAAAAATAATTTCACTTAAGGTCATTTAAGTTTAACACATATTAATGGTCTATAGACCACAAAGAATCCTAGCCTTTTCCTCTTAGCTGCATGAAGAGACATGGCTCTGTGAAGCCACATTTGTAACCATGGATTTAAACCATGAGCCACCTCACAATTACAGAGCCTAAGTAAAATTTCAGAATAGTTTAAAAAGCAGTTATAAAGCATGTGTTTCAAATTAGCTGATGAGTGCGTCAGCAGTGTCAGTTACCATACCTTATAATAAGCTCTCCTGTGATTTTTAGGTTTTCATGGAGGAAGATGACATCCTCTTACCACAACAAACACAGAAATATTTACTAGAGCTCTCTTTTAGCAAAGAATTAAGTATAGAAGCAATTTGAAATGGAAACGCCGCCCACACCTCGCTCAGTAAGCAGGCTCTGCTTCCTTACAGCACAGCCTCTGCAGCCACAAGCTCCAGATGGCCAGATCTGTCACAAAGCCCTAACCCAAAAGCTTAACAGAGGGAAAACACAGCCCTCCAAGGGAAACTTCCAAAGGGCTCTGGCAATTTTCAGCATCTCAACAGCATCTCTGTGTTAAACAGTACAGTGGGGTCAGAGAGAGACAGGTTCCCATCCGCTCACCCTGAAACAAGCAGCAAGTGCAGCATTTGAACACTCCCGATTGCACCCACAATTACAAAAGCCATAAAGATCTCCTTCTTGTAAGTCAGAAATTCACTTCTCAGGAGCAGCTTTGCTACCACCTCTTTCCTTTAAGCCAAACTCACCAGGATCAGTATTTGTCAGATACTGGTACTTATTTGTGCTATCATTTCCCTTCCATTTTCCTTAGCATTCTCAATTAAAAGTAACTCGTTAACACTATTTTAAATTCTCTCCAATTGCTCTTCTCATGCACTAATTAATAGACTAAATTCACTTATTCACTAGCTGTTGCTTTGATTCAGAGACCCTGGGTCCCCATTTCAGAACATCTATTGCTTAATCTTGGCTATTGGTTGACAACTTGTTTGCTACTTTCAAAGGAAATGATGAAAACCTCTTTTCTTGACTGTTCCAATTCCTTACGATGCAGAGTCCTGGTACCAGGGATCATTTCTGCACAAACATGTCTAAACACACTGGCAGGATGCTAAGGGCCAGTGCTTATCAAAAACTATATACCATGCTAGACTAAAAAGAACAGCAGTAATACATAAATTGTGCATGGGCGTTTAACATAAATTTTACATAAAATGTAATTTCATTACTTCAAGTTTACTTATGAGCATCATTTAATTTCCTTCCTTCTCTTTCTGAATGCATAGAAGTGCCCAGTAGTAGGGTATCAGCAAAGAAATTATTTCTTCCTCTCATGATATGCAGTGGGAAAGTATCAGAATTACAGCTGGTTTCAGTATGAAAATTCTAACATCCTGAGCTGGGAAGAGTCAAAGCAGATTTTACAAAGTGCTTTGAGGCTTTACGTTGTAAATCATCACTATTTGCTATATATATTCCCCCACCCATTGAAACTCGTGGAAAATTGACCATTCAGGAAAAACAACTGTAAGAGATTATTTATAGTATTAGCTCATAGTGCAGAATCATTTAATTACCCTAAGGATAAAAAGTGTACTCCCATTTTCCATAATTACAAACTGTCTCATGTTCAGTGCTTTGACACACTTGAAAAGAAAAGGTTGATTAGCCTGCCACTGGAATGAATAAAGTAACAGCTGAATTGATGGAGCATCAGCCAGGATAGACCTTCACAGGCAAGCAGCTGCTCTTTCAAAAATGCCAATCAGGGAAAGAAAATAAAACAAATTTAAACACCAGGATAAAGAGGTGTGCTAAGACAGATGGAAAGCCTTTGCTGCTATTCATAGCCTCCATTTTTATTTTCCTGGTGAGCACAGAAACCTGTTTTATCAACGAGACAGTGTGGTAATACACTCAGCAGAAGGGTACCTCCTGCACAGGCCTCCCCCCTTTGCTATTCACGTGAGCCACTGTGACATTATTAGATGCAGAAAAAGCCCAAAGCTGTGCAGATCAGCCCATTTGACTTGTAAGAAGCATTTACAGAAGGGAAGGGACAGAGAAAAAGGGAGGGGGAAGAGGACAAAGCCACCCAATTTTCATGAGTAGGACACTTCAGTACACATTAAGCCAAAGAGATTTATTTTCTGATAGACTGGGAATATAATATAACCTCTGATGCTCATACATACACTGCAGGTTTAGCAGAAGACTTGTCTCAGCCCAATAATCTGAGGTCTGGACAAAAAGAAAAAAGTTCTTGCTGAAAATCTTGTCTTTCTCAGACTGAGGCAGATTTAAGATGTGTTCAATGAATTTCAACTCCAAAACCTCCCTACAGAGAAGTTCAGACAATGCTTCTTCCAAAATACTGTGCCTGCACAGCCTCCCAGCTCACCAAAACCTGGTCCTTTTCCCTCTCACAGGATGGTACATATTTCCACTCTAAGGGAGGCTTTAGCAGCTTTGATCACTTCCTTTTACTGTACATAAAAGAAAAAAAAAACTTTTTAAACCAACAGTAATCTTTCCCCAGCACTGTACAGAAAAGCCAAAAATACAGCCATTGATTTTCTGCCTATTTCAACAACATCTAAGACATCTTGTTAGAGCTCACATTAATATGATGGAAAACAACAAGTGCCTTTTACCAGGAGCCTGTGACCCAGCTGCTGCCTTATTTTCCTTCAACCAGTGCAAAACAGGATCTCTGCAGCTGAGGATGATCATGCCTCTTGCCAATCCAGACTACAAAATAAAGTCTCCCTCTGAGTTTTAGCAAGGCTGATTAGCATGGCCACATCCCATCCCCGAGCTCAGAGCTGTCAGCTGGCAGTGAAATACACCCAGCAGACCATGAGGAGAGTGGCCTGGGCATGGCCCCAAGGGTGGGTCCCCCAAGGGATGGAGGGAGCAGCAGGCAGAACCTGGTGCTACAGGTAACCAAGCCCACAGGCCCATCCCCTGTCCCCCTGACATGTTTCCCACTGAACACCAGGCTGAGCTGACAGGGGCCAGTGCCAGCTGTACCCACCATAAACACCTGCAGCTGCACACAAACACGGCTCATGGCTTTGCCTAAAGAAGAGAACTAACATAGCAAACTCCAGCTTGGAGCAGGTTCATGCCATTGAAGTGAACACACATAAATCAAGGTGGGGCAGGGAAGCAAGTATCTCCTTGCTTCTCAGAAGAGCAGCTTGGCTTGGATTCCCCTTTGACTAGTCCCATTTTCCTTGAAATTACATCAGCCAGCTGGATGGCACATAACCATCACCTCCTCATCCATACTAACACTCTGTGGGTTCAGTCCAGCACAAACCAGTAAGTCCCAGTCCCACAGCACTAACCAGATGAGTCTGTCACCCAAACACTCTCTGACCCCAAACCCCAGGCTGTTACCCAAGGCAGACACCAGCTCCTACAGGGTCACACAGGAGGACACTGACAGGCCAGCCACACACCTACGCCAAGTCAGTCTGCAGCCACCTGCACTGCAAAAATTTCAAATTTCTTGAGGGAAAAGGCATTTCTGTTCACAAAATCAATAATTTTATTGGGCTATGATATCCTTGAAGGGAAGTACAGGAAGTGTTTTCTATTGTTTCATGAAAAATCAGATTTAATTAGATGTTTATTTGCTAGGATGAATCAGCAATTGCATGCTTGATTTAATGACTGCCTAAACCAGCCAAGTCCTTACACTCTGTGTTCTTACTGCAAAACTATAGGCTGAAGCTTCCTGGTAGCCATATTCTGCATCAGAAGCTGCAGGTTTTTCCCTGAACCATCCCAAATGCACTAGAGGAGCCTGCACACACCAGGGGAGAAGCAGCTTCACAGCACAGCAGAAATGCTGATGCCAAGCTCCTCATTTTTCCCCCCGGACCTTCTGAAGCTTCCCAGTTCGTGAGGATGGGCTTGTAAATATTTGGGATTTATTCCACTTCCCTGGTTCAAATGGAGCAGCAAGGGGTCAGACAGCTGAACAGAAAGGGAAGAGAGAGGCAAACTGATTTGCCATGCTTGGCTTCTGCCAGAGTTTAACTAGAGGGCACAAAATTATTTAAAATCCCAGTTTACTGTTTCATCCAAGCAGAAGCAGATTTGAATTGCACCTCTGAGCTTTTGCATATGTGTGTAAATGAAGGGCTGCTGGGACAGGAGGAAAAAGGGAACAGGAGAAAACAGTCATTCCCTTTCTGCATTGAAATACAGAGACTCTCAATATTTTTACAGTATTTTCTGTACCTAATACAGAATGTGTGTGAAACTCAGGGAAGTTCACTTGCCAAACACACATGTTCAGTTCAGCTTTGACCAAATTTTACATAAACTAAATCTTTTTCTACAGAGCAAGAAATGCCTTGATTATGCTGCTACACCACAAGAATAGCATGCTATCAGTAAACACCCCCCCAAAAAACTGTAATTCATCTTGTCTTAGCTGGCTACAAAGAACACGTTTTCCACCAAAATAAAACAATGCAAACTGATTATTCCTCATTTTTAAAACACAAATAGTGGTTAATAAGGGGTCCTTAAAATTATTCATAGCTATTTCAGAAATAACAAGCCCAGACCACAGGTTAAGTTGGATACTTAGAAGTCAAGACTCAATAATCCTATTAGAGGAACAATGATCATCACAACTTGTTTATTCCTATACAGACAGGAATATACTATGAATTGCTTTTCTTCTTTCTTTTTGATTTATAAGCAGGATGGATCTTTGGGACTTACAGTGTGTGTTTTTCCCAGACAGTGGCAGAGCACTGATTTGCTCTGTTCAAAAACTCCAGTGACTTCCTCATCTCACAAATGAAGTCACAATAGGGCTGTGCTGGTGGTGGGGCTCTCCTGGAGTATTGAAGGGCAGAGTGCTGCTCTTATGATTTCACAGGAAAAAATGTTTAGCAAATAGTGTTCCATGTCTCTGCCTCAAAAAACACTCTCCTGCTTAGTAAACAGAAAATCCTGCTTTTTTTTCCCTGCAGCCCTAGGAAGTGTCCTGAGTTCAGAAGGCAGAAATAAGTCATTTCCTCCTGATGCAGTGACAGCAGAGATAGAGCAAGTCAAGTTTTGGAACCATGAAGGGTTTATTGATAGCATGTGTTCATGCAGGGACTTCTCTCACTGCAAATAATTTTATTGCAGAACTATCAGTGCTTTCCAAACAAATTTGTTCTACTTTGCTAACTCGAGAGAGAAAAATAAATGTATTCCTTTATTCTAAAGTAAAGAAACATGTTCCAGTGCTCAGGGAGAGAAAAACACCAAAGTGAGGTGCACAGTTTCACATACTCACTGCACAGAAAGGGACATGCTTTAAAAGGTCTCACCTCACCAAGTAATAATCCAGCACAATTAAATTCCAGCATGCAGTACATACCTGAGAGCTACAACATCTGAAAAGATACTCTGAAAGAGACTTCATAGCTCTGTCTGGTGAGACAGGTAAATGGATGTCAGCCCTGCATTAGTGCAGCACACTGCAGTGGAGTGCAACAGTTGGCCAGCAGAAAAAAATGCCAAGCATTCCACCAAATTCATATCACTACACTGGAGAAACAGAATCAGAGAATCATAGGACTGGGTTGGAAAGGACCTTAAGGATCATCTTGTTCCAACCCCTCTGCCATGGGCAGGGACACCTTGGCTAGACCAGGTTGCTCCAAACCCCATCCAGCCTGGCCCTGAACATTTCCAGGGATGGGGCAGCCACAGCTTCTCTGGGCAACTGTTCCAGTGTCTCACCTCTCAGCAAAGAGAGAGTAAATTTTATACAATCCAAACCTACTCTCAGCCTGAAGCCAGCTCCCCTTGAGCTGTCACTTCATGCTCCTGCCAAAAGTCCCTCTCCGCCTTTGTTGTGGCCTCACTTCAGGAAAGCTGTGACTGTTTCACCCCAAAGCCTTCTCCAGGCTGAACAATCCCAAATCTCTCAGTCTTTCCTCACAGGAGAGGTGCTCCATCCCTCTGATCTCCGGTGTCCTGCCTGTGCTGGGGGCCCAGAGCTGGATGCAGCCCTGCAGGGGGGTCTCAGCAGAGCAGGGCAGGGGGCAGTAGGAGCATTCTCACATCCTCAGAGCTGCTGGTAAACTAAACTAAGCTGCTAATCACCAGATTTCAAATCTAGGCTCTGTAACAAAGGCTAGAATGCAGCTGCCCACAGGTTTATCAGAGACAACAGTGACAGAACTGCAAATAAAAGTAATTCACTTATCTGGAAAACATCTGAAAGGCAATGTCAACACTATGCAATTACATAGTTATGCTGCTGCTCTACTCAGAGGTGTTACTGAATCCTTCTTGATTTTGCAAGTAACTCTTAAGTTCTCTTAACAATCCAAGTAGTTTGTTAAGAAGGTAAGAAGCCTTACACAACTTAATTTCTGCCTCCCAGCTCTCTTTTCCAAACAAATCCTTGCCATGAACCCCTGGGCAAAGTAGGCCCTGAAGCTTATCTGAGCTTCTGAGAGCTTGTTAGCTCAGGTTCAACATTGAGCTAACATGTCTATCTAGTCTATTAAAAGCCATTTGCTCAAGTTTGTGAATGAGATTTGTGGACATGTGTCCAAAATTATATTACTATGAATGGTCAAAGCAAGAAATGAAAAGCCTCCTTCAGACTGCTCAAACATGAGGCTCCAATTCAGCCCATGTGGACTATTTCCAGCAACAATCTACTGCACCTACGTCCTTGGCTGGAATGCTGATGCTCAAGGAGGATGTCAACTGCACTTATTTGTTCTCATCCTCACTAAGAATCATCTTGGAGTAATTAAGACCAGTTGCAGCTTGAATCCACAAGGTTTAGCAACTAAAAATCATTTCTGCAGTATGCAAAATAGAAACAGTATGGAAGAAAAATGCAGATTTGAACTAATTTACTGAAATGACCACAATTAAACTGTCTTTGTAGTTCAGACCTTTGTTTGTAAACCCCAGTCCCAGCTCTCTTATCTGTTCAAAACATAAGTACAAGATTATTTAGTGTGCTAGACTGTAAATATTAAGACTGTATTTCCTGATTCCTAACATTAAAAAGTTTATCCTTAATAACTCAAACTACATTAACCATGCTGTACCCAGAGCTGAATAAAACAGAGTCTTTTGCATGATGGTGCTGATAAAAAGAGACTGAATGGGAAATGATCTGCTGTTAACAGTGGCACAATATCTGAAATTTTACTAATGTTTCTTTAAAGCTTTAAACATCAACCTTGTTTATGCTGGATCGAAAATCGCAACAAAGGCGCCTAGCAGAGCAGATGGGCATTTTCTAGTGGGCTCTAAATTGCTTAAAGGAAAAATAAAAGAAGAAAAAAAGACAACCATTAAACACAATGAGACACTTCCAATGAAAGAACAACAGCTGTTCTTACTTGCAACTTGAAATCCCAGATCTTAGAGAGAGTACCAGGCTGCCAGAGCAGGAAAGGCACAATGAAAATTCTGGTCCATCTACACACAGTGCATAAAATGGGATTTGTCTCCTTTTTGACAGGGCCTCTACCTGTCCTCACTTTTCAGACTGCATTTAAGAAAAAAAGGAGACACTGCTGTGTTTCCTAAGTACAACTCATTATTTTCAGTGTGCAAAAAGTCCCAAAATTCTAATGAAAGGAAAAATGAAGCTATTGAACATTCTACTTCATGTGACAATGTGAATTAGTTTTAAAAAATGTCAGTATTTTATATCCTAAAAATATCAATGGTATAATATAAATGCTAGACAGAACAATCCAGTTCCAGGAAAATGAGAGAAATGGGATCTGGCAAAAAAGTTAACATTAGTTTAGACTGCTGAAGCAATTACACACATCCCCAACATACATTCAGGCACTTTTTTTTTTTACTTTTTTTTTTCTGAATTATCTTTCGTCTAATAATCTAGCCAAGATCCAAACTTTTCTGTCCTTACAAATAAACACAGACTATAACAAATACACTCACATGCAAGGAAAAAAAATAAAAAAGGAAGAGAGAGAGATTGTCACAGATAACCAAAAACATTTGACTCTCCATCCCCAACGTGACTGAAGTCAAATGTGAAGTATGTTGTGTACAGGGGTATGAGTAAATATTTGAAAACAGTTCTGAAAACAGAGTTATTTTGTTGAGGTTCTAAGCCAGCAGTTAATTCATGAGGGATGCTCCAAGATTATTTTCCTTTGTACACCATGACAACAATCATAGAGAAGCATGTGGAGCAGATCTCAAGTTGTTTCCCTTAGAAACTCACAACGTTTTAAAGGTACCCAAATTCTTGCATTCTTCTTCCTCAAGAAACCCACTGGGCACATGAGGGTTGGCTCTCCAAAGGAGACACTGATGGATGAGCAGGCTCTCCTGGAGCCAGGGGAGTCCTGCCAGGAGAGGGGGTCTCTGGCAGTGGCACCTCAGGAGCTCTGACTGACAGCACTGCCAGCTGGTGTGGTTGGGGACACTCAGAAGGTTTGTGAGCCAGCAGAACTGGTGCTTTTGAATGCTTTTGTCATGGCAGAATCCACTGCTGCAGCTTCTGAGAGACCGAGAGATGAGGGAGGGTGGAACCAGAGGCAGTCAGCACTCTCCATCTTCTGGGGTATTTTGGGAGGCACTTTTGCCTTGATGCTTTTTATAACCCCTGAGTTCTCTATATATACTCCTTCCTAGGCTAGGAAGTGTTTAAATGCCACAAGAGCACAGAAATCCAGCCTGGCTCCACACAGGCTGTGTGCAAGCAGCCCTGCCAGCCCCAGCCCACCTGCACAAATCTCTGCTGCTACACAGCATCTTCTGTTCCCATATTGGACATGCCATGTCCTGGACACCAGCAGCAGAATGGCAGCACCCAGTGCCATGCAAAGAGAATTTAAAGGGCCTTTTCATGTCTTAATTTAGACTGAGCTACTTAGAGGACCAACAGAAAGGCTGGTTCCACCAAACTTTGGAATCCAGTCTAAATGTCACTCAAGAATATTCTGAAAATTGAAATAGAGCACAACATTCATATATATGCTGCTTTCTCAGGCTGTTTATACTTCTTGGGTGTTGGGTGCATTTCTGGAGCTTCCTTACAACTGCACATCCTGCCATAAATCAGTTCCTGTATTATTCTGTATTATTAGAGAATTTCATTCAATCTAAAACCAGCAGCAAACAAGCAAATACTGTTCTTGTCAATAAGACTATATGGAACTCTGGAGCACTGGGGCAAGATGGCTGCATTATGTGCTATCCAAACCCACTAAAACAGCCCTGCTCAAATTTCAGGAAAAGCTAAATTAGTTGTTGTATGTGGAAGAAACCCTGCTTTATACCCTAAGCCTTCAAACTGGCAAAATGCCTCTTCAGAGGTCATTCACTTCGAAATGGCCACATCACAACTTCCTTCCTCAGAACTCCTGTTTCCTCAGAAGGACTTCTGAGGTTCCCAACCAAGTGTAAAATGGAGGAAAGTGTGCCTGACATGACTGGTGTGAGAGAGCACTGCAACAGAAGAGGCTTTTCTCAGGCATGAAGTCCTCCTGGCTCTGAAGCAAGTGGGATGCTTCATCCCCTTTTCACCTCTATGCTTGAGGGACTCACATTCATGGGCATACCACATCCAGCTCTGCCTCTCTACAGAGGTTAAGAGAATAATAAGTCTGACCCCTACCAAAAAAACACCTCAAGGTTCTCTGTAGGGCTCCACCCCCCTCTTCTTCTTTCAATTCACTCCAAGCATGGGTTTAACAATTAGGTACTCTCAGTCCTCTCTCGCTGCTATTTATGGTTTCCACCAGCCACAGATGTTCCCTCCCTGCCCAGTGGTCAATTATGCTGAGTAACCTCTGAAGTGACCATCCTCCCTCAGCCAAAAATCTCTTCTGAAGCAGAACTCTGCTGAGCCACGTGAACAAGTCCAAAGACTGAGTCTCTGGAAAAGTCAGAAATTATTAGGAATAAGAACAAAGTGTCTGCAAAATCAGATACTGTAAGGTGAAGAAAACCACAGTGGGGTGGTTTAAAAAGAGGAAAAAAGAAAGAAAAAAAGAAAACGAAGATTAGGAAAATACAAACTAAAACGGAAATGTTAAAATAAACATACTGGGGCAATGAAGGACACTTAACTATGTCACAGACACTCATCCCACCATCCTCTTCTTCAACAAAGACAGCTACTATGCATCTATGTAGACAGATACTATGCATCTTACCACTCTGCTACCTATGGGTAAAATCTTACTTTTACATCGTTTTTACAGGTAAAAACTATCCTTCACAGCTGGAGCTTTATCACACCCTTCAGATAAAAATACTTGCTTTACATCATAGAGGAAAAAGTGTTACTGAAACCTTGGTGTTCCTGAAGACATCCAATCCTTTAACCCCAGAAAAAAAAAGAAAAATAAAAAAGAGCCAGAAGCAAAAGTATAACTTCTATATTCAGCATTTACATTGGCTCAAAAGTTGAAAAGGAAACAGCAAATTGTATCCATTGTCAGAGTAACTGCAGATACCCACAGGAAAATGACTTATCCTAATAATTATCTACATGACAATAACTGAAATGAGGAACATTAATAAGTTCCTCATTATTGCATTTTATCACATTGATATATTTGTGCTTGTGTCCCATATGAAGGCAAACTGGTTTTCTGGAGTAGCCTGCATAAATTTAAGTCTAAATTTGAAAGCTTTACATGCAAAACTATTCAGAAAACTTCAGAAATGTTGATTTAAAATAAACAATAATTTAAAATAAATAAATAAAGTAGTAGTAATAAATAAAGTAAGTAAATAAAATACACTGCAAATTGCCTAAGTGGAATTCATAAGTGTGTGATAAAAGCCACCTCCAGATTTCTAATGTCACCCTAAAAACTGCAGTGCCTAGCCAAAAACAATGCACAGGGACTGAACTCTTATTTGAATGTAGCTGGCCATTAGCAATACAACTGCCACTTTTATTTTGTCCCTCAACTTAAAATAATCTGTAATTCTTTCAGAGCAAGCAGGTAGGGCACCTCAGACCATAAAGGGGAGCCAAAAGCCACGTGCCACCTTCCCTGCCAGGGACAGAGAGCTGCTAGTAGCTAGGGGACAAGGTTAAAACAGGAAATTCAAGAAAGCACCTACTCTCCAGCCCCTTAATGCAAATCTGTTACTGGTAGGGAAGTGATACAGCATGGTGGTTACAAATATGTGGGATGATAATCTATTTGATTTCCCATTGCATTCACTTCAAAGATGCCAGCAGCTGCCTTTGTCACCAATGAAAAATCAGTGTAAAATAGCAAGATAGACAGCTTGGTTTGCTCTCATGACTAGCTCAGCCACAAGGTAAGCAAAGCAGCAATTACATCAACTGAAAGAGTAATTACATCAACTGGGAGAGCAGAACAGAAGTGTAAGAACTGCACAAATCAAGCAGCAAACTGTTTGAACACTGAAATGTCATACTCTGTCCTGCCAGGTCAGAGACAAGTTTGATCCTGCCTTGCAGATAAAGACAAAAACCAGCAAGATTAACAACATTAAAACAAAAACAGCAAGTTAGCAATTAAAAAGCTTGGTAAACTTCCTATTACACCTATGCAAATAGCCACAGACTATGAAAACAAGCATTCCAGGAGACCTAGAAAAATAAAACTTTTATTACACAGTGCCATAACAACAGTAGTGCACTCAGGGAGGAATGAGCCATTAAAATAAAACCTCTTGGATCAAATTTTATCAGCTCTAACGCTATCCAAAATCACCTGACCAGAAACTTTCAGCAATTCCATTGGGCTGCCCATTCAAAGTGTGACTGTGGCCGTACTCTAGTTTCCAGAGATCATTTAAAAAATAAAAAAAAACTACAGAAAAACACACCCTGTCCAAGCCCTGCAATTAAGTGTTAATTGGCGTCTCTGAAAGCATCAATCACTCTCACAGACGCTCTTGAGGAAACACAGAACAGAGGACAAGGTGTTCCCTCCCTCCTCCTTCAGATTAGGGCTAAGAAAACACCTGAACAGATTTTTCACCCTCTAAAGTGTGTTTCCTCCAGCGACCATACACAACAGGAAACCCACAGGCATGGATTTCCTTCATGGCATTGTGAACTTGTGTCTCTTTTTCCTTCTGTTTCCGTGCGCTGGCCATGCCTGCTCTTTAACTGGGACATTCCCAAGCACACCCTCCCTACCCATCACACTGAGGCACACAGGTAGCTCCAGCCTAGACAGAAGCTCACATGAAACTCCTGGAAAATCAATAAAACATGATTTTGGTTCTCCAGGAGCTCCCACACAGAGCTGTACCTGTGGGAACATCCCCTGGCAGATTGCTCTAGAGATGCTGACACTTAAATCCTGGGCTTCCCAAACATGAATAATCTCTCCAAAACTGCAGACCTTAGAGAATTTGAGCTGTTATACCAACAGAAGATAGAACAGTTTTGGTGCCATACTGACCTGGTTTCTATAGCAATCCCTAACCAAACCACTGCTAGAAATTTTGTTTCAATTAATTGCTTGGTTTTTTCTAGCTAGCACTAGTACCAAAGTTACATTATTTATACAAGAGATGTTGAAGTAAGAAACACACTAGATCTAATATTATTTCTAGACACACTTTCTAGGTTGGATGCATTAGTTTTCTTCTAAATAGTCAAAGAGTTTTACTTTACTCAGGATCACACAACAGGAGCCAAAAGTCTTTCCCAGTGGTCTTACCCACAGTCAATTCTTCTGAAGAGTCCATGGCTCAACAGAGATTTACACATCAAAGAAAACTAAGTATGTACATTTCCACAAATCAGTGGGGGTTTTTTATCCCCGTGGCAGAACAAACACCACAAACTGCAATTTGTCTCACAGCATCTCCTCATTAAAGTTCCTGAGCAGCTAAAAAAGAACCACCTTGGAGATTGCAAGGTCTCTGTGGAAGTGCAGCCACCTCCCCAGACACACCTGAACCCTGCTTTTAGCAGTGCCCCACTGCTGCCAGAGCACTCAACCCTAGAATTAGCTGCAAGCTCCAAGGATGGGCTGATACCAGCTCCATCCCAAAGTCTGTCAGTTCTCTGTCTATCCTGACCAGTGGGCCCATCACACTGAGGGAATAGCCCAGGCCTGGCTCCAAGCCACCCTGCAAGCTCCACTCATGAGCCAGCATCCAAGGACCAGCTCCACGTTTGCAGAGTGGACAACTGGACTGGCACAAACCCTTAGGAGCAGCACCAGGCACTCCTCATTACAGGGGATGAAAAGTGGTTTAGGCTTGCCAGAGATGCCATAAGGGAGCCCACATAGCTCTTATTTTATACACCTACAATATTGCCCAAATATCTCTTGAAGATGGTGAGAAGTTTAGTTTACCAATTTTAGCAGAGCCAAAAGAGACTCTCTTGATTCTGCAGTTCCCATAGGCATCTAGAGACAGGTGGGAAGGGAAGCAAGGTCACCATAAAGTAAGATCATTTTGCATTTCTACAGTTCAGAAATTATGTGTCAGTAATAGAAACCATAAGAAAGACTATTTCCTAATCCTTTATTTTTCAAGATATTTTGTCCACTTTGCAGGTGTCAGAAGACAAAACTCTCACAAAGAAGCAATACAAAATAAAGAAAATTTGTGAAGAGATCATATCTGTCCAAAACAAATTAGGTTTACACTTTTCTTGACTAGGGACTCTATCCAAACTTGCAAGGAAAAATCTATTACTATCAAGCAATTGAGATCTCATGACAAAAATTAAAAGTCAATATTTTCTCACTTCAGTCCCCTGCTCTTAAAGTAGATTTCTAGTGTTTGGGCTCCAGAAGTCCTTGCTGTGAGGTGGGAATCTGACCATACAATTATTGTAATTAGTGATGAATGGTGTTTATGAAATATTTTTCCAGCAAGTTCAGACTCATAATACACACAAGAATGACTCTTGACCATTTCTGTTCTGAAAAACCATCTCTCAAGAGACACAAAAATGTGGATATCAATATATTACTGCGTACTTGATTCAAGGTGTAACCAAGCACACATACTGACTTTCAGAATGTCAGACAAAGTTTAACTCACGGGTTTTATTTTTAAAATACTTCATCATTTGACAGCAAATTTCATGTAGCTGAACAAAATTAGCAGAGCAGAAAGTTCTTTTAGCAAGGAACTGTGTCAATTTAGCAAGCAATTGGGCTTGCTAAACAAAACAGCAAAGAAGAAAACCTGAATTTAGCAAGAGTTCAGAACCAAGAGGTCCAAGAACTACCAGAAGCTTATTTGATCTGATTATTGGGCTGTTTGCATTTCAGACTATGCACCTGGGAGAGTGACAGATAAAGTGCTAAGGCAAAAAATTAATCAGTTAACTAAATAACTTTCAGAACACTTTCTACACATGATTTTCATGTAACCTAAAAGTTAACACTGAAGGAAGATGCATAAATGTATGGCCCCGTTTAGACACTTATCCGACCACTGATGGCTCAAGCCAGTCTCCCCAATTTGTGGCTGAAGAGTCAGGTGCAACCTCACAACCAGCTGGAAACACTTCCCCTTCCCAGTGTCACACTGAGAGGAGGAACAGCTGGCTCCAGCCTCACCTCTAAAACTGGAAAGATAAAATGATTACTGCAACATGCAGACCTTGAAGACCATGTACCTTACTCTCAGCCACACCATCCACACCTGCAAACATCACCTTGTCCTATTATTCATCCTGTTTTAATCTTAAAGTTTGCATTATGCATTTAGGGTGCTCTGGTTGTCCTCTGTGAATGGGCTCGTTTCCACCCAGCACAGAGAAGAGCAAACTTTAATTTTCCTACAGTTTCCATTCAGACATATCCAACACGTGTCTGCATTCATCATGAGAGGGTATTTTTTTTCTGCATTGCACAAAGACAAATTAAGAGTTTCAGATATCAAAAGTAACACTATATGATTCAAACATATTTAACACCTCGAGGCCTCCAGGAGGCATCTGGACTTTGAAAGAAACAGATTTCCTTGAAAACAGACTGCTTACTTTACAGTGCTGTAATACAGGCTACTGCTAACAGTTAGGGGGAAATGTTCTGAAATGCACATACCAGGGCCTAACTGCATGAAAGAAAGAGTAACTCATTTTAACTTCACTTTAAAATATGGCTGAGCTAATAAAAATTCATTTTGGGGGAGTGGGGGTGTGATTTTCATTTTGGTTGCTTTAATCAACAGATCTTTTGAGGAGAGAGACAGCTGGTACCATCTGTTCCCGGACAGAATGAAAACTAAAATTTCTTTGCTGTACTTACATGTGAGGACTGAGTTCATAAAAGTTTCGGTTTCTGTATTCTTCCACTTTCTCTGGAGTATAAATGGGTAGAGATCTGTAGGGGTTTATTGATATCACCACACTGCCAATGTATGTCTGTTGAAGGAAAAGAGAAAATTATTCCAGGTTTTTCTTTTTAACATACTTTTGCTGCTTATATATTATTTGCCCATTTAATACTTTTGTGGAAACAATAAAAAATAAAAAAGCGCCTAATTGCAGCAGTGAATAAATATATTCATACTTTCCAAAACACCTTTTAGATACTCTCTCTGTTGGGTACCAAATAGCTATTTCTGCATAACTGAAAGCCTCTTACAAACATTTTCTAAAAGAAAGCCCAATCGTACTATATTTCTGTGATTAATTCAATTGGGAGAGGGAAAGGCAAAAGGACACAGATGTTCATGAAGAACTGACTCCATCTCCATAGCAAATGTCACAGGAGCTTTGCTGCAGCCCTTGGCCACTCACACCAAAGCCCAAAAGGCAAGGCTGGCACTGGACTGTGCCCTCTTCCCAAGGAGGAACTTGTCAAAAGCCCCAGGCACAGGAGGAAGATGAAGGGGAACAGCCTTGGACAGGTTTCTGTCAAAGGAGAGATTTACTGTCAGGACTCAAGCCAGACAAAGTCCTGCCATGGCTCCTCAGCAGATGTGAATTGCAATTTGTATTTCCAGATTCTAAATGTACTCACCACCACCCTTGGGAAGCAAAGGGAGAAATGTGCTGTTTCACTCTGCTGGATCCCATGCCCTGCTGGCCTGAAGGAAGACCAATTCTGTACACCATGACTCCCATGTCTGCTCATGACACAATTAACTTGACTCCTTAAGCCTACTGTCAGATATCCCACAGCTTTCTGTGCCTCCCTCCAGCTCCAAGGGCTGCAATCAAATACACTGAGTGGCAAAAAATGCCAAAACCCCATTCCACCCTGCCTGCAGATACTGACCAAAGAGTAATAAAACCCCAGGTGTTTGGTACAGGTCTTTCCACAACTGTGAAACAAATAAATAACACCTGATGAAACATGGTTTTCCAGGAACCAGTGCTCCCTGGGAGGTGTATATGCTCTACACAAAGCCACTGGTTCCTATTATTTGGATTACATTTGCAGTAACTTCAGAAGAGAAAAAGAAACAATAGGTTTTTAAATGTGCTACAATTCTAAAGAGCTTAGGTGCTGAGATATCACTGCACAAGACAGTCACTATTTGGATTTTTCCCCACAACATTTCTTAGAGGAAATACTGTAATTTGCACTTTGAAATGGGAGGAGAGGCATGAGGAGCACAAGCTACAGACCAGCATGTTCACTAGAGCACCAAATCATGGCCAGGGCTGCAATAACAAATGAAAAATACTAATTGTTGCAACCCTTCCAGACCTGACCTCCATGCCTAAAGCAATTTCCTGCTAAATGTTACTAAATCTGCTCCTGAGCAGAAAGAGAGGAGAGGAATATTTCCCATTTTCCACTGCACACATATGCACAGGCAAGCTGTGAACTCACATGGCATCTTCTGTCCCGAACTGAGTGGAATAAACCAGACTGCAGTGATAAGACAAGTGGCATGAGGCCTCCAGAGACTCTCACAGCTCATCCTTGTAGTGCTCCCTACTCCTGGGATGCATCAGAAGCAGCCAATAATTAAGAGTTTTGCTCCTTTCAAGCACACACTGCAGTGTGTGCTTATGTAAATGTTCTTCAAATAAAGAAAAGATTGTTCTAGTTTTGTGGTCATCCTCCCCCTATGGTGGAAATTATTTTCCAGCTATGTCTAATCTCTTTGGCTGAACAAGATGGAAATGCTAAAATTGCCTTTCTACAGTGTTTACTTTGCTCTCTCAACACATGCGGCCTTGGCAATTTGGAAGTCTACAGATTCCTGGCAGGACTAGCAGATGCCCAAGAATAAGAAGCTTTCTAGTCTTCCCAAGTGCACAGATAGCCCAATTAGGACTCTTCTCTGATAAAACATTAATAAATTGTTTCCTTCTAAATCTTAGGAATTTGTGAGCTCAGCCTGTTGTGAAACCAGTGTTGTAAAGTATCAGCAGAAAAGAGATGAAGGCCAAATCTCAAACATTGTATTTTGAAACATGAATTCTTTGGAACACAAAGACCTGTCCCTATTCTGCTATCATAACAGCATACCATTTAATTGCTAAGTTCCTTGAAGTACCCAGGGACTTCAAGATAAAGAAAGATTACTGAAAATGAAAACCTTGATTTTTAATTTTGAATACAGGCATTTAAATGAGATTTATTTAGAACCATGTCTTCAGAGCTAAGTGCTGCTTAGACAATGTATTTTGGGAATTCAAGTCAGCTCTTTACTGCCAGATATGAACGAATACGGGCCTTTTCCTAAAATACTAACATTTCAAAAGGTCAAATGGCTATATTGAAACAAAGACATACTCCAATCCATTTTAAACTCCAAGCCAAAGTGTGCCAAGAAGTCACTGGGTTTGTTGCAAAGCTGCTTACAAGAACTAATACATTTCCTCTTCTGAAAATGCCAATCTCTCAAAGCTGATGCCTAATAGCTACTTGCTACTGGTGTTCTGTGAGATTCCACATAACAGGGATAAACAGATCCGGAAAATAGCTTTCCCACATAACATCTGTCTTCCCACCAGAACTCTATTATAAACAAACAAAATAAATGGCTTAAATCCTTGAGCGAGTGACAAGCACAGAAACATTCCAGTGCTGAAAGCAGAATGCCCAAGAGTAGTGGGAGACCATACCACAGCACCCCAGGGAGGAAAGAGATTGTTGAATTTCCCTGCTTAAGGACAAAAATGAAAGAAGAAGAGAGGCCTCGCGATGATGGATGCACAGAGTACAGTCAGGAGATTTGATTTAGTTCTTGGTTTGACATGGGCTCGTTATGCAAGTTTGGATGGGATCTGCTGTCTCCTGAAGTTTTGCTAACTAGACTCTTGATAATACTCCTTCCTCCCAATTTCTACTTTATTGCAACTCACCGAGGCGAGTTCTGTGTTTGCTCAGAAAAGCAAAAGGACCCTCACTCATGGTTTCTCAGTGCATCTCTCACGCCGTGTGACAACACTGCAAGTCAGCTTCAGAACAGAGCATTCCAATTCCTGTCAGCTTAAATGACAACACACTCTGCATTCTCCACCAAAACAACACATACAACTCATTCCTGTTCAAGAGGTTAACACCTCAAGCAGGAAGAAAATTCCAAATTCAAATTCAGCTGGAAAAGCTGTTAATGTCTGTTACACATCACTTCTAAATACTGGTCCAGATGCAATGACCAAGACTCTTTGATGTCCCACTTTCTCCCCCTAGGACTGGAAACCAATGTAACCACTTGGGGCGAGATACCAATGCTACTTCAAGTTTACAGGGACCATGCAAGGCCTTCTGAGCCTCTCTCACCCATGCAGACTGGCTTAAGAAAAAGTCTCAAATAACAAGATGATAACAAGGTTCTTGCTTGTGTACAGGCAGCAGCCTCTCCCCAGGCAAGGGCTAGGCAAAGTTATTGCTATAAACTGGACATTTCCAGCTGAGAGGCTGCAGAAACCTTTCAGTGGGGCCAGTGAAAGGTCCCCAAACACTGCAGCCAGGATGCACAGTGAAATCTGATACACAGGATAGAGACAGGGCAGGCCAACCCTAGAAGGGCATCCTTTAGAAGAGCACTCATACAAGTTACAGGAGAGTATTTCACACCCTGGGATACAGTATATTAATAAAGCTATTTTTCCTCCTGTCAAAGTTAGACTTGCAACGCCCCAGGGGCCAGAAGAAAAGAGATTGCATCTGCAGAAACCAGGGAACTGCTGACACCAGTTGAGGCTGCAGCACAGAAGTTGTACAGCTGGGGCTATCATAAAAGCCTGCTCCATATCCCTAAAAGCTTTTCTGGATCTGTGGCAATCTCTGCAAAGCAACCTTCTGCAGAGGTTAAAATCGGATTTGTATCAAGCCCTTTGGAATTGTACCCTACATCCCTTTTGTCAGCTCTGCTAAAAACAAACCCACTGCTTCTTATCTCCTATAGCCTGTAACAGCCCAGTCCTGCTGCAAAATGCCCCAAGTGCAAACGTACCTGGCAAGTGCACTAAATTCCCAGGGGGCAACAAGGTTTCTCTCTGTTTATATAATTTGTTAAACTTTGGAGCACAGAAATAGAAAACAAATTTTAGTAAAGTAAGATTGCTAGTTTGGATTCTTCCATTCATGCAGGCCAGTTTTAATACTCCAGATATATGTAATGCACATTCCTTTAGTAATGGCTATGCTCAAATAATCATTTGGTTCTTAGAACTTTGAGGAGTTTCAGATCATGCAACCAAAACAATTCATTGAAATGGGAGACAAAGTAGGATCAAAGAAAAGCGTGACTAGGTTTTATTGGAATTAATCCAAAACCAAGGCTTGCCCAGCACTGTTTTCATTATGGTGAGGGAGGGCTGTGTTTTGGTTTTCTGGGTTTTTTTTTAATGTGACACGTGAAAATTATATTTGAAATACAATACTCATTTTCCTTTGTATTTGCCTGACCTACTGCAGTTCTGGATCTTGCCAACTCATAAGCTCGTGTGCCACTGCATGTTCAGAACAGCTGAGGTCAAGAGATGGCAGAGGAAGCCTGTACTTACATGTTCTAAGTGTTTTGAGCTGTCCCAATCTCAAACAGAGCCAGGCAAATTTAAAACTACAACGTCACTCTATAATGAAGTTTCCCATTTTAATAAGCATCACCAGCTAGATCAGTACAGTATTAAAATATCACCTTATTATTTGAACAATCATGTTGTGAGCTCAAATTTGTTTTACATTGTGGTTGGCCACAACAAAATAAATGCAATGTGCCTCTGGTCCATTGTGTTTTTTCAGGTTGTAAGCACAAAGCTGCAAGAGATGATGTCTGAAAAGAGTAAGGAAAAGAGCAACATCAAGACTAAAAGCAGAACCACCTGAGCCCATTGCTGTTTCTGGGGCCTTGATTTACTGTATTCCTGTGTATGGCAGTGGAGGTGTTTGCATTGCTTGGTGGAGAGGGATGGGCAGAGTACTTGAAAAAGACCAACAAACAAAGAGACGTGGGTTTCATCCTGTAACACTCCAGGGTTTGCCAGCACCATTCCACAGCAGCACATACAAAATAAACTCTACCTGTGATCCAACTGAGCAGCTGCACTTCAGTTGGAGGCAATGCTGGGCTCACACTGCTTGTGCTTCAGTGAGCTGGGAGCTTGAGCAGAGAAATATATCACTGGATTTCTGAACAAACACAGACTATTCTCCATGATGATGAAAACTCTCTTGCTCAAGCCCACCTTCCCAGAAACAGCATTTTAGTACCAGAAATATAGTGGACAAAGTCTGTATGTTGTAACAGAAAAAAAACCCAATCCTGGTAAACTGCTCTATGTGCTTAATGCAGTTATTAACCAGGACAGGCATCCCTGTAAAACCTGGATGGGACAGTAAAGGCTGTAAAAAAACCTTCCCAGAAGAGCAGTGGATAAGGTCCTGAAGGGATGAGAAGGAAAAAAACAATCAAGGAAAATAAGAAACTGAGGATACAAAATAAAAATTCTGTACAGAGTACATTAATGGCTGATATAATGACTCAAGAAACAAAGTTTAAAGAGGTCACACAAAAGCAGAAGCCTACATCTGCATCCCAGAGCAAACAATCACAACACAGGCAACCTAAGTTAGAGGATGACCACACTACTAAATTTTCTTCAATATGGGCTTGATCCTGCAAGCCACCGTGCAAGCAGCAGCAGCCTGGACAAGCTGTGGGCAACCAGCACTGGCCAGGACCAAGCCCTTAACTGCACTGCAAGCTGTTTGAGATCCAAGCCCTGAAGTAAGAGCAGATCATTTGCCAGGAAAAGACACCCACACTGCAAGTCAGAGCAACTACACAAAGTGGATGCATGAGCGCAGATGATTGGGTTTCTCTTCTGAGCTTCTTGAGGGCACAGAAATCTCTGCCATGCTCAGTGAGCATTGCTACTAACCTCAACATCATTATGACAGACTCCAGTGGTGTTATTAATGAAGCAGACTAATCCTCTCTGCTGGTCTCCCCTCTGGCTACACTGGGATGATTTCTACAAACAAACAGAGTCCCTACACAGGATACAAATATGGGCAAAACCTGAAAATAAGCAATGGAGAAGTCAACTCAAAGGTGGCATGAGGAATTTTCAAGACAGTGCACAAATACCCCCAAACATCAGTGCTTGCCCACTTTTCAAAAGTGAAAGACTTGTTTTCACAAGCAAACAGTAGCTGGAGATTGGATATGCCTGTGCCAAGAAACCACCAGTGAAAACATTAGTGAGAAGATTCATTCCAAAATGTTCCATTATTTCTGGTGAAATATAATAAAATGTGGAGGGAGAACATATATAATATAATAATGAAAGGGGGGGGAGAGAAGGGGAACCTCCTGCCATGTTGCAGCCATGGCTATCCTGTGCTCTTCAGGGTGAAAGCCATGTTTTTACAGCCCTTGGACACTTTTGCTTCTATTTCTTCATTTGTCAACCTTTCATTAATCTTCCTTTAGTGTTTTGGTTTCATCTAACATGCACTGAAGCCATCAATAAATGCCTCAAATGTCATCATCACCTTAGTGAAGAAACACATAGTATTTTGAGGCAAAGCTAACACTGTAACTGGAGGCATTTCCTACACTTTCTTCTCCTCTTTTTTCAAAGTATCACATCAGAGGCAAAAAAGAAAGAGTGTGTAGGGGAGGAGAAGACCCCTACACACAGCCCACCAAATGCATTCAGTTTTCTCTGATCCTTGTTATTGTTTTCTTACTCCTTCATGCAAATACTGCATGGAGCCCTACAAACAGTGCCTCAAACACAAGGCTCAGAATCGTGGGAGCCGTACAAAAAGGAAAGGAAACAAAGCACTGCCTTGAGATAAATAACTCTCCTCCCACAAAGCACTTCAAGGTGAAAAGCAGCCAACCTGCTGTGAAAATCTTTAGTCCTGACTCTGGGCAAGTTATGAAGTTTGTTTTGCCAGAGCAGGCTGATGTGAAGGGCCAGAGGACCCACAGGATTTTTATCTAGATAACAAAGGAAAGCAAGATTTGCAGGGAGGCAGAATACTTCTTAGGCCACAAGCTATCACAGAAAAGATGTGCCTTGGGCACACAAGCCTTTCTTCACATCTGAAGAAGCAGCAGGCTTCAAGGTCCTAGCCTGTGGCAGCTGCAACAATATTATTACTTCAACTCAGTAGCTTCCCTCAAAGGGCAAAACTGTTGAGGCACTGATGGGAAAATTGCTCAAATTGACAGAGGCATTCCCCAAGGGAGGAAGAGAAGGAGATAGGAGGAAACTCAGGTCCCCTGGGCTCCCATCACTGGCAGATGGATGGCTGCTCTGATCCAGCTCTCAAACCATCCTGCCTTAAAGAAGCTGGTCAGCCACCACACCTGCCACTCCTCAAACTCCCAAAGGGAGACCAGCAGCCCAGGATGGACTTGCTGGGTAAACACAAGTAAACACATGAAAGTACAAAAGAGCAGGGTCAGATCTGGCAGGAGGAAAGACTCTTCTGTGTGTTGCTGCAGGAGCAGCAAAGCACAGTCCTGCCACCAGCCAGCACCCACGCAGCTACAACACACCCAAAATCCACAGGGGACAACAACCCTCCTCAAAACCCAACCAAGGACCCCACCCGGCCCCAACAGCGACATTTTAAAGGTGGACTTGATCATGCTGGCATAAGGAGGTAATGAAACTGAGAATAAAATTGAACTTCAGCAGTCACTCAGTTACTACTACCACTCAGACCTTCCCAGCAAGCTGCATTTGTGTTGCCCAACAACACAAGACTCTCTTCTTCACAGCATCAATGGGATGGTCACACAAGGCTGATAGAGATCAGGACAATTTGTCTCATTCACATAATTCTGTTCCCTACCCTGTTCTTGCAAATGTAGCACCTGGAATACCAGGCACGAGTGCAGCAGGAACAAAACCACTGTGCTTGACAGCAATTCAGTGAAGTCCTAATAATCTAAAGTAGCTGAAAATGGGATGAATCTATAGTACAAACAGACAGTGGAGTAAAGGCAAGTCAAAACCAAAAAGGCTAACCCTAAAATATTTAAGCAATCGAGATCAGCAGGAAGCAGTTTGGTCTATGAAAGAGGCACACGACAACAGCCATGCCAGCAGAAAGCAGCCACAAGGATGGTACCTCAAACAGATAAAAGAGAGTTATTACCCTGGAATGCCAGATATTTAACGTTTCAGTGATAAAACAACAAATGTTCAGTAACACAAGACTGCTGCTGCCCAAAGCAGCCCACAAACTCCACGCACCAGAAAATACAAATTAAACGCTGACATCAGAGAAAGATTCTATTTTGTTGTAAGAACAAAAAGCAAACAAACATTTTCTTGTAAGGAACAAAATGTTGACCTCTGCAAATTTGGGAAGACTTCAAGAAACAACATAACTGTGGGGAAAAATGTGCAGGGCAGCAGAATAAAGCCATATCTGACCTCTAAAGGCTGATTCCTGTGAGCCTACGCAGCTCCACTCCCCTCCAAACCCCTCACACCTCCCTTGACACTTCCACATGTCTCACAAAGCAACAAACCCAGCACAAAAATAATTTTCAGAGCAATACAAATACTACATTTTATCCAAAATCTCTACCATTCATAAGTCACTGTAAATGCATATATAGACAGATGCCCCCTCCCATTTGTCAGCATCCCAAACTGCAAAGGAAAAATAATTGCTGAACTGGATTGGGCAAGCATATTTCAGCCAACTTAGGGGAAAAAAAAAACCTTAAGAGAGGGAGTTCAACAGAACAAGTCAAAAATTCATCAATCACACACAAGCTGAATTTTATGAATGTATTTAAAGTTTTCCATGCGGTCTGCAGGTCACACATTTTAACCGCACAAACTGCTCCCTGAAACCTTCAAATAATCAACATTGTGGGATTCTTTCCTACTTGCTAATGCTTTGCCCATGAGCCACATTTTACTTAGTAAAGTTAACGAAAGACTCCCACGGGCTTTTGTTACCAACAGTTACAGAAAAGAGCTTTTGTGGAACAGCAATGCAAATTTTATCGATGTAAAGTTTAAGAGTTGCAAAAACAATATAATAAACAATTACAGCTTTCTAATGAGATTTTTCTTGGTCAGACATACCTCAGACGTTTCCAGACATGACTAAACTCTAAGATTCCCATTTCCAATTAACACATGCGTGTTACCCAACAAACCCTCCCCCTCCCAAAGCCACTCAGCATGAGATTACTGCAGAATCTGATGGTCTTTAGTAGAATACTTGGCCTAACTCCAGCTCCACCAGCCTTCATAGTTATTTTTATAGGCACAGCCTCCAGCTTTGCACTCTAGTACGTAACACAACACCCAAGTTTATTAAACTTTCCACCAAATACACATAAAATTGAACAACAGGTAATCAGGCCACAGTCTGTTCCCTCACTCTTAGGAGGGAACTCATTGCCCTGTTTGCACCATGGCATGAAACTTTGCCAATGTTCTTGAAGGGCTTACAGTGAACACTCCTGGGATTATACAGAAGGGCCATTAGAGGATCCAGAGCTAAATGCTTTTGCAAAGGGAGCTCTTGTGGAGAAGATCTAGAGTTTCAAAGGGGCAAATGGAGCTGCCACTAGGATCTCCAACATCAAACATAACAACTGTGAAAGAGACTAGAAAAGGCAAAAGATCTTCTAGTGGAATGAGCCCAACTATCTTGTCATCTTTGGCTGAGGGGAGGGGAGAGGTTTGGCTTTGTTCACTGATGGCTCAATCTGACTCTCACATTTCACAGAATCACAGAAGAGTTTGGGTTGGAAAGAATATTTAAAGGTCTGTAGTCCAATCCCCTCTGCAATGAGCAGGGACACCTCCAACTAGATCAGGTTGCTCGGAATCCATCTCCATGGTGACCTTGAATGTTTCCAGGGATGAGGCAACTACCAACATCTCTGGACAGCCTGTTACAGTGTTTCACTATCCAAATCATAAAAAAAAATTCTTGCTTATTATCTAGTCTAAAGCTACCATCTTTGAGTTTAAAACCAATATTCCTCATCCTGTCACAACAAGCTTTACTGAAAAGCTTGTGCCCACCTCTCCTCTAAGTCCCCTTAGTGAGTTTACCTACAAGGACTGGCTAACACCATCGTGCAGCATCTGGCCCACCTTACAGCATCTTCAAAGCTATCCATGTTACAGGTCTCATTCCTCACAACAAACCCTTTGGAAGGTTACAACTGCAACTTCCTTTTAAAACTAACATATGTGGCACAGACAGAGCCTTCAGCCTGCAGGAAACAGCTTAGAAAACCATGTTGGGTAAGCCTGGTTTGCTGCAGCTTGACTTTGTTCTTTACACTTGGACACGACTTCTGGCAGTGCCTGCAGTGGAATACTGATATGAGGGCTGAACTTAAGTCCACAGCTCAGCCATTAAAGGGCAAATCCATTCCTACTGCCCTCTGAAAGGATCCTGAGAGGTCATTTCTCTATGCAGCTTGTTGGAGCAGCAGAAATCTGCAGTCTCGGTTAAGCACCAGCAGCAGCTCTTGAACAGCTCAGTTTGGTTTCCCCAGGATGCAAAGTACAGATTTTACATGGTAAAACAAGCCCTACTTCCAGGTGTAACAGAGGCTCCATTGTGCCCATCAGAGTCTAAAACCAGAAATGCAAAGTGTAGTTGCCGTGAGTGGTGGCAGCAAGGAGAAGGTGGAGAAGAGCTTGTACTTGAAAATTAACGTGGCTGTTACAGCGAGCACCATTCCAACTGTTACTGATTTACAAATTTTCTAAAATACGCAACAGAGGCATGAAAATTTGCAAGGCAGCAAAACTCAGCTGATATGGAGAGGAGACACTACTCCTCAAGTGATTTGCTAAGTAAAACCATGCAGCATCACAGGCCAAGTAACTTGCATACTTGGTGGCACAGGCATGAACATCTCTTTTTTCCACCATTGTAAGTAGTGAATGTTTTAATACTTGCAAAGATCTGCACCATTTGGCCTTCATATTGTGGATGCACACACAGAGCTTGTAAGACCTTGAAAAAACAGGCTTTCCCACCTGCAAGCCAAAGGATCCTACATTGCTAGGGAAAAGTGGCACCTGGTATCACCTACCAAAGCACATAATACAGATAATTACATTGCACATCAGTGCCAGGTGCAGCAGAATCAGAAACTGGAGGAAATACATACTTCAGTGTCACCATCTCAAAGAAATGTGTGTTTGAACACACGTTGTCAGCTAGCTCATAACAGCAGAAAATACAAAACACAACACCCATTTACCATTAAAGCATTCAGCTTCTTTCAAGAAAAAAACTATCCAGTCTGAATTAAGCAGAAACATATAATTAAATGCAATCCATAGTAGTTGACAGGAAAAAAAAAAAAAAGAAACCAAAACCCCCCTTGAGAAATCCACTCCCATAAGATTTATGGCAATCCTCCATAAGAAACTGCATAGTCCAGGGTGCCCTCACAGAACAGGTTTGCATCTTTAATACTTTAAATAAAACTTTCAAATATGACCCAAAGATTGGGGCTGGGCGCTGCCGCCTCCTTTTGTCTCCAGGCAAACAGCTCTCTTTCCTTCTCTTTTCCTTCATGTTTTCTTGAGTTAAATGGAATGAGATGATTCAGTATCACCCACTGTTACTGTAGGCACTAGGAATAGAGTATTAACCCTAAAACTGATGTGGAACATGTTAAGCATACAAGCCACTGACTGGAAAAAAAACTCTGAATCCCAGAAGAGGCAGCCACTGCTGTTGTTGAAAATAAAAGATTTGCCAGAAGCAAGATGAAAGAGCAGAAAAGAGAAGTCTGATATCTACTTGTCTGTATCAACATCTAAGGGTTATCCATAGGGAACAGAACCCATCTTCAAGGAACAAAGAAAATTCAAGAAAAAGTTTTGCAAATGTAACTCCCAAAGGTATAACAGAAGTTTGAAAATAAAAAAAGTTAAGTTTTTAACCATTGAGGAAGAAATGTTTCCACAAATATACATTGTTTTGGTTTCGTCTTCAACAAGGTTTTCATGGATACTGAGAGTCTTTTCTTAATCTAATTTTATTGTCAGTACAACCTGAAGGAGCAAATCGGTGAAGATGACACAATAGCAGTTAGGAGCAACTGCGTGTTACCAACTCAGTGTTTCCAAAAAAGGGAGCAGGCCTGGTTGAACAAGAAAATTGAGAAGAAAGATGTGGCAGACAATGAATAGCAGAGGTACAAAAGCACAGACTATAACTAAGGGATAGAAGAAGCAAACAAAAAAGCACAGATCCTCCCATACATTCTCCTTTCTGTTCTCCAGTATAATGAAACCATCATGGTTCAAATGCTCAGCAAGAATGAAAAATATAATCACACTAAAAATTAAAAAGGGGGGGAAGGCTAAATTATAATTAAGTACAGAACACCTATTGGATTTTAGTAAGCTGCAGACACAATTGCTTGCATATCATAAATAGACTTTGGCTTAAATATTTAGGCTTGCCAGTAGCCTTGGAAAGTCTCTACAAACCATTAAGTTCACACAGCCTAAGCAATAAAACAAATACAATACTGTGCACATTTTAGCAAAAGGGGAACAGAGATGAAGCAGGAAATGAAAGGCTTAACTGGAATCACCATTTGCCTCTTCATTCCCTGCCTGTGCTTCAACTGCCAATTCACAACATCTCTCCTGCTGATCATCACTCAGAGATTAATATGCCTGAAGACTTTGATTACTTCCACATATATCCAAGCCCATTGTATTTAGTTTAAAGCCCAACCATTGCAATAAACACAACCTTTTTGCAAATCAAAGATAGCAGGCAATATTTAAGTTACCCTTAGCATATTCCAAGCATGTATTGTTTCTGCTTCAGCCCGCTCTAACATCCTGGAAGTGCCTTCCCTGTAAATGAATTATTTATAACTGCAATGCCCTCTGACAACAAGAGCATCAAAGTTACTGCCAGCAGCAGCTCTGGAACTGTTCTTTATGAAAATCAGAGGTCTCCCATGTCGTGTAATGGGGAAAAAGAAAAAGGAAAATATCCCAGATGGGGAAGATCAAATGCAAAGAATGTAGCACAGGAAAGACTACAGCACAAGTAAGGTTTAAAACATCCCTAATACAATAGATAATGTTCAGGCACTCAGTCTCTGTGTATCCTTATAAATAAACACATATCTTAAGAATGACAGCATAGCTCCCCATAGGATGTTATTTCTTAACATATACTCACATAAACTTCATTGTGATCAAAGCGCTTCTTCAGGTTATTGATGAAGGAATCTTCATTAAGTGGCTCTAAAAGAACCATATCTCCCACCCCTATCATGTCGTCTAAAAGCGATGTCTTGACCTCCATTTTGGCCATTTTGTCCTGGGAAAAACAGAAAAAACCCAAGAATAAAACAAACAGCAAAGCTTAGCTCAAAGTAATTCTAATTATTCACAGGCATTATCTAGTAACACAACTTCAGGAATAAAAGTTGAAAGAACACCACATTAAAATTATGTTTCCAAAGAACAATTTCAAAGTCATTGCATAAACCCAGGTAATCCACATTATTCCAAAATTTTAACTCCAAAATTTAACTTATTAAAATTTAATAGTCAACAATGCCTTCTGGTCCACTTTACATTAAACACGAAACTCCTAGAAACAGGAATGAAGATTCCAGTGGGCATCAAAGAGTGTTTGGATGACTTCAACACAATGTTCAAGCGCATGCAAGTCTGTGTTTTGTCAAAAGCTTCATCAGGATCTCCAAACTAGCGTTTAAGTTTGTCAATAACCCTCATCTGAATTTCTTTTTCACCCTTACTTGCTTTTCTCCAACTCCATTAATACTGAAATGGAAACCAACTCAGTGAATGCACTCAGAGACAAAAAACACAGTATTTGATCATAGTTCATGAACCCAGGGCTCTAAAGTGCCTATATTCCAGTACAGTGCTGGTATTGGCTACATGAAGCTACCAAATTACTTCATTTACTTGTAATTTTGTTGCTTGAGAGAACATTTCCACAAAATCCAGCTGACAAGTGGAGACACTGCATGAATATAAGCGGAGTGGCAAAAGCCAGAAGCTGGGCTTGAACCGGGGACCAGGATCAAACAAAACAAGCAAAGCAAGCAAAGTCTGATAAAGGAAGTCATTTAGACAAAGAAGTCAAGGTCAGGCCAAAACTTGGCACTTATTTGATCCTCCCAGTGTTTTATCCCTCCAATCCAAACGCTGGAGATTACTGAGCTCCTCAGGAGCTCCGGGCACACAGTTACTGCTTTCAGCTTCCACGAGGAGACTGAAAAATGGATGGATTCACAGCAGCAAACAGGGGACCAGAGGTGAGAAAGCAGCTTTGCTGACCACACAAACCAAGGCCCAGCTACTGCACAGCCACACAGAACAGCAGCTCAACTTCACCAGTCAGCTGTCACCCACCAGCTGCAGAATGCTATCAGGCTGTCCTTGGTCCCCCTACCACTGCTTTACATTTAATTCTAAATATTTTTTCTTGTTTCCCAAAATGCCATTGAGCAGCTATTACCTCATATAACCAGGGCTACCTTGCCATAGTACCTCTCCATGAGATCACGAATTTAAAACAAGCCAAGTCTTTTATCTCTCCCTTCTCCCTGCAGCCAGTACTTACTAAAAGTTACTTGATGTTTTTCATCAGTGAGTGGCATTTGAGGGATTTTAGATCAAGACTTAAGTCTTGCTTGATGTTTTTCCAAATTCAACGAAGAGAAGCACAGCTCCACAGGCAGCTAACAAAGCGATACAAAAAGATCCCCAAAACCTGAACCAAGCCTGGGAATTACTAGAAATTCACATGAAAATGCAAAAACAGTGCTGAACTATGGTAACCAACCAAAGCTGAGTCAACTCTGCTAAACAAACAAAAGAGCATTTCTTTTAAACAGAAACACTGGACAAATATTTTTGTAGAGAAAGATACTTTTAATCTTAAAAGTTCTCCTCTCTGAATCACCAAAAAAATTTCAAACATTCGTAGAATCTTTTCAGAGGTATCACTTCAACTTATGCATCCCATTAAGACAAATTCTTTAAACTACCAATCTTGTTTCAATGACCTAATTACTTCCCATACATCAACTAATGCTCAAATAACTTTTGAAGGCTGAAAAAATAAAGCCCTTCTCAAGTATGGAACTTATTAAATAATGGGTTTGTGGCCAAATATATAAAAAAAGCCAACACAAAATCCTAATAAGGGCAATTTAAACCTAAAATTTAAGTTCTAAGTACAATACCTCATTTACCATTGTGAAATTACATACCACCTACCACACTTCATGCATCACTGCTTGGGAATTTCAAGAGCAAGAGCAGCCAAAACCAAGAAAAACATCCATGTATTCCCAAATTCAGTGCCATGTTTTGCAGAAGAGGCAGAGGAAGACACTATATCTACTATTATAAGTTGGATTAAAAAGTTGTATACAGATATTGACTTACCAATATACTGGAAAAGTTCCATTTTATGCTCAAAGGTTAATTTTCAGCTTGGTTTTTTCTGTAATAATTTACAGCATTCTATGATTAAAATATTTTTTATCAACTTGTGAGCTAGAAAATACTAGAAACCCAAATGATGAAAAAATTGAACAGGCTGAGACAACTTATTCAACACTGATTGCTCAAAGCCATTTTCAATAGCCTAGCCTTTACAAAAATTCATTTAAGATTACCTCCTACACTTATGTATGATTCAAGAGTATTCTGCCATGGCAGCACTGTTAGCCTTTGCTTTGGTGGAATCCAACTGTAATTCCTACTCTGGTTTAGCTAACAAAGAAAAATCCAGCCTGTGGGATAATTTGGTTGTCTATCTGAGGTAAAAAATGGGGGGGAAAGCACTGCTAAGAGAAACCTACAATGTTTAAACATATATCAATCAATTAAATAGGACTTGATAACTGAAATGAATCTACTAGAAGAATGTAGTAGCAGATCAACATACAGCACTTTCAAAATACCAAATGCTAATTTTAGAAGTAGCTTTATAAAAAAATGTCAAAAATCAGCACACTACACACAAAAAAAAAAATAATCAAACCCTTGCAACATTACATGGCTGAACTTCAGAAAAAGCTCAGAAATTCAATCCAAATCCATGTCCAAGTATTTGCCATACACTCAAAGATGCCTTGCAGCTGTTAGTATTTCCCATCAGCACTGCTGACAGCATGCTCACCACAGTTTGGAAAGCAGGGGCAAACATAAAAGCAAGTGGCTTCTACTTTTGGATGTGTTCACACACCTTTAAAAAGACGAATGCTACTCAAGAACCATTTTCAAGAAGCAGATCTATGAGAGGGGTGGGACCAGAACCTGCTCCCAGTGCCTGAGAGATCAGGAGGATCAGATTCTTCCTTCAATATTCTCTGGTCTCACCCATAGCCACTTACCACTTGAGGCTTCTCCCAAATTTACCCTTCTTGTTCCTAAAGGAGAGATCAGCAGCATTTCAAAATATCTCCTTTTTCTGTAGGCAGTTGTCAAATCTGTTCTTCCTCCCTTCGGTCTCATATCTAAGCCTTAAATTCAATGAAGTGAGAACATTTGCAACATGTTTCCATTCTCAGAAAAATATTTTAAAAGTCTATTCAGTAATCCTTCACAGTTTGATCTGTTTTATGTTGGACAACATGCTTGGGAGGAGAAGTGCTGGGCAGGCTGTGTCTTTAAAATGCTTTTATCCACACACTCCCACGCCACACAGAGCTTTTTAAAACACAGACTGTTGTATCCACTGCTTGCAGAGCCTGGGATTGGGATAAAATTTAGATTTTCAGTTGAATCTAAAGCCTTCTTGTCCCTCTCGGCCACAAGGATGGCAAATTAAAAATCACAGCATCCCACAGCCACAGCAACCCTATCATTGGCCATTCTGGAAAAAGAGCTAATGACAACTATAAATAGAAGGGAATGCAGTGAATAGGCAAAACCCCCAAAGCCTTGTACAATTAAATGCACACATTCTCCACGGGGGAAATGAAGTAATGCCCTGTTATTGGCATCCAGCACCTTATGGAAATGTCCCAGGTTTTCCACATCACCCTCCAAGAGCAGAACAGCAACAATTGACAGCAGCTTCCTACAGCTGTGCAGTCCTTAGCTCACACTTCAGAGTTTGGTGCACTGGAACTATCACTGGCTGCAGAGGTGGCTTGTTTTGTTGTTTTGTTTTTTTCTTTCTTTCCAGGCATTGTAGCAAGAGGACAATTTCCCTGCCATCAAAACCAACACAGATGTACTCACATATGCTTCAAGCTCTCTTTATTTAAAAACAAAACAAAAAATTAAAATACCACAAGTCTTTTGTTTGACTACAACCAACTCGCTGTAGAAGACAACCCCATTTTTCTAAGTCTGAACAGGGACAATGTGCAACATCAGTAATTCAGTAGTAAGTTCAAAGTGGAGTTCAGTAATTCAGTAGTGGAGTTCAAAGTGATGTCATGTTCCAGGTCTGATCCTGAGCCCCTGTCAGGCTGTAATTATGCCTGCCCACCCCTTCCCTGTTTTCTCCGTCGGGGAGCAATCAGCCCACACAGGGTAAGCACACTGACAGGCCACTGCTGCAAAAAGCAGGGACACAATGTCATTACTTGAACAGAACAAAACCAAAAGGGGCTGCAACAATCATCCTGTGCTGCTGCTCAGGACAAGCCTAAGCACCAATTTAGCAAGAGGCAGGATTTAAATTTAACCTGTTCTGCTGCCCAGCAAACCTTGTGTCTCACCAGCCTCTGCCTGATGCCCCAAAGGTGGAAGCTCATTGGAAACACCCTGTGCTGGTTCACCAGGCAAACTGAGGCAGACTCTGCAGCTGAACTGTTACAATGCCCTTTTCACTCAGAGCTGCATTTCCCGACATCAGCATGTGTGAAAAAATGTTGATATCATCCAGAGGAAACCCCTGCTTTCCCTCCAGACCCCTCCCATCTGCTCTGCCAGGAACACCTGCACCCTCCTGCCCAGCTGTGACTGCTCTCAATTGTCGCTCAGACACATCCATGTCCTGTGGAAAAGAGCGTGCAGAAAACAGCTCGATGTTGCAGCCCCACTGTTTTTCCTGCATGAAAATGGACTTGAAGAACGTGACAGACGAATTCCAGGAAGGAATGTTAATGGATATAGCAACATCAGTAAAAGCACTCAAAGAACTAAAAGGCTTCCTCTGACTCTCCATCTTTCCTTTTGGTTTCACCAGTGTCTGAACAGCTTCTGAATTCCTTCCTTTCTCACAGTCCTACTCCACCAGTCAGTGTTTTCCGAACTGGAAAAGTTTATAATTCGGAGCTTTCGAATTATCTAACGCTTCTCACATCTCACCTACCAAGCAAGAGCTGTTCTTTGAAGCCTTGTGCAACCTCTCTTAAATTTCCGTGGGCACTGAACATTACACACGTGTATTGGATTCCTTGAGCACTTAACAACAAACTGCTCTGCTGAATTACCAAAGTAAAATGCGGCATTGCGGGGTGTATTTGTCCTGGGCCCGCAGGAATGTTTGCATTCAGCATCAGCTAAATGGGAACAGCCCTTCAGCAACATCAGATTAGGGCAGTTTCGCACCAGTGACTGCAATTTAGATGACAGAAGATCTGACCAGAGAATTCCACAGGAGAAACGAATGGAATGCTCCGCCGGCCTCTGCTCCCAAACACCACGCATTTATCCAAAGATTGGGTAATTTTCAAGAAAGAATCAGCCCACTTAAGGTACTATTGAACAAACAGCTGCAACCACTGTGAGGCAATATCATCTTTTAATAGTGTAACAATGGAGACTTAACTGCAGTTTAGAAAAACTGATAGTGGGATAATTAGACTGCATTAGGACATGTGCAAAATGTTTGCTGGGACATCATCTCTTCCTGATGTAAACAGTGGATGAAACTTCCTTCATTACCAGGACTCTGGTTCTTCATAAATGCAGAAGTGAGAGGTTTGGTTGTTGCTGAAGATATTTGGGGCTTTTTTTTTTTTTTGGGGGGGGGGATTGGGGTTTTTGTTTTGGTGTGGGGGTGCAGTGTTTTTTATTTTTACATTAGCTTGGTTACAACCCACACTAAGCAGTAATCTACCCTAAAGTGAGAGAGATGCCTCTCTCATGCTTCTGCTCACACTGTAATGAGGTTACGAATGACTCTGGTATCACCAAAAAGGTGCACAGTACCTTACCACGAAACCAAAATCACATGAGCCATGTATGCAGAAGATACAGCTCTGCCCTCCTTCTCTTCCTTTAAAAAAAACCAAAACCAACAAATTCAGCAGCCTGAGGGGGCTGTGTTTGCATTTCTCTAAGGCTATTTTCTGTTATTTTTTTCCCAGTGGTTTGAATAACATTAGCATGGATATTACCTGCTCTACGAGACCATGGGGTATATCTATTTTATTATTCCTTCTTTACAGTCCCAGCAGCACATGTCTTCAAATTACTTCTGATAATTATTTTGCAACCACAACACAATAACTGCCACCAGTAATCGCACTCTGGGGCTGATCTATTTCCTAAGTCAACTTTCTGCCTTGCTTTAACTCATCTGGGTCAGTCATACAGTCACACCAGGTTTTGGGAAAAACATTTGGGTCTTTCAACGTTGCTAAGGCACTCTTCTTTAGCAGCTGTGAAAATACAGTCAAAATATGTCTGTTATTCCATTTTTATCCTTAAAATGTTCCTTAACGTTTTGGATTATATTGACAGGCTTCAAAGACTATAGGTGTGAAGTGGCCTTTTCTGTAAGCGGTTATTCTAGAGTCCTTTTTTTCTTTTTTCTTCTTTAATTAGTTTAATGGGGAAAACACCTTGGGTGCTTTCAATGCATGTAGAAATAGGTCTTCACTACCAGGGCTATTTACAATCCAAAATTCTGGTTAAATTCCCACTGAGTTCAGCAGAAACAGGATCCATGGTGGTTTCTTATATTTAGGCTTTTCTTAGTCATTGCCTAGCCACAGAGTTTTATAATCATTCCAGGTCCACATCTACAGAAGGGGATAAAGTGTTCAAGTAACAAAGGAGGTCAGTTTTTGGCACATACACCTTGCTAAGGTTTCCTTGAGTCTTTTTCAAAATAAGGAACAAAATGTGACTGCAAAGCCAAAACTGTCAAAGGTCCTGCCTTCTCCCCCTAAACCAAAGATTAGATTTCAGACTGACAGTGCTCTTTGGACAACACAACTTTTTAAAAGTTGTTAGTACGGGATGAGCACATAGAAAACACCCTCATTCTTTCAGGAAAAAAAAAAAAAAAACCAAACCCTTTTGCTACTGGATAGTCAAACTCCACTGAGCAGTGGGTGCCCTTTTAAACTGATTATCTTAATCTTTCAAGCTGCCGCTTAAGGTTTTCTGCCAATTTTGGGGGATCCTACCCAATCCAAAGGTTACATTTGCAGAACAGGGGCACAGAAAACAAGGTAGGGTTTATTTATATTAGGGGACCTTCTTTGTTTGCTGTATGTCACACACCAGCAGCTTGCCACCTCACCAGAGCTTGGGTTCAGAAGAGCTCTCAGTAGCAGATCCCCACGAAACACTTTTGCAAACCATCAGCCCTCACCAAGTCAGATCACTTCTTTCACCTGAGGTTTCAGTCCCTCGGGGGGGAGCAATCAGCTGTAATCGAGATATTTGCCTAAAATAGGAGTTTTAATTTCTATTCCACACAAGCACACGGGCAGAAAGCAAGCCTTGCTTTCCTGCAGTCAGCAAGGGAACCACACACCCTTGACACAGGCAAAAGGGCTGCTCAAGGTGCAGCAACTGGAGTGAACATTGATTTACATCCTTGGTAAGGTAGGTACTAGGAGATGTCCTAATACTACTGGGTTAAAACACCAGAGTGCACGCTAATCTTCTGCTCAAATGCTTTGCTGCCTGTTAAGCAGTCGGTGATAAGCCCCAAAGATATGCAGAAAACAAAATAACAGGCCAGGTAATGCCACAGCTGCACTCAGCTGCCAACAGCAAAAAGGAAAAACAGCCACAGAAAGTCGTCCCAGCAGTCACTGAACCAGGCTCAAAACCGGTCACAGATGAACACAAACCTAATCAGGAGCTTCAGGAAATCCAGATCCCAGAAGAGGAATTGCTGTCTGTACCTACCCAGCATCAATCAGCTACAATAACTGAGCATACACCCTAACCCCTAAAGCAGGTGGCACTCACAGGTTTCCACAGTTTCCATGCACCCATATCATCTTCCAAGCAGTAAAAGACCGGCTAAAGCAAAAATTTGCCCATCCTTTTCCATTTAAAACAGGAGAAAAAGAAGTTGCCCAAATTCCACCCCAAAGATCTTATTCTAGCCCATTGCAATTTCCCCTCCTGAAAACCTCACTGACAGGGTCCTTGAAATATTTGTAAACAAAGTTTGGAATGTTTTTAGCCTAGTATTTTATGAAAATAAGACAAATCACGCCAGCTGTACATCACTTAGTCTATGCATCTACTTTCTCAGACACATCTAATGTTGAATTTCATTCAAAAGGACAGAGTAAAGGACAAGAGAGCAGCTGATTTTGCACACAAAAGCAGGCAGGAGAGGAGATCTGAGCACAAGCATTCCATCAGAGACACGGGCTGCGAGGAGAACAAACCCCCTATTAAGTACCACAGAGCAGAAAAATTGCTCTGCAAAATTCCCTAGCTGCAGAAAAAGCTTCAAGTGGAAATTATTACTTCTTTGCAAGTCAATCCATCGCAAGAGAAAAACCTGCAGGAAGTCAGACCCGACTAGTGCCATTTCTCCCAGGAATAGATGCCAAGGTAAAACAGTAGTGCAAGGTTTCACCCCACCACTTGCCATCACTGTCTATTCTGCACATCAGTTTCTGTCCAGCAAGACACTGCTATTTTTTAATAAAGGGAGGGAATAAAAGAATTTGGATGCAAGTTGCGGGAAGAGGAAGCATTACTTGCCCAAAAACTAAAATTAAAAAAAAAAAAGGGAAGGCAAGGCTTAAATAAATTACATGTACTAAGACAGGTTTGCTTGCCTCAAGCAGTTGACCTATATCCACTGTTTTGTCATTTTCATCCTTAACAGTAATTTTCAGATAGACCCCTGGAATTAGAGGATAAAAGTAATCAATGTCTAAATCCAGGCACCTCCAGCTCTTCCTCTGTATTGTATCAGGAGATATTTCAGACAATGGGAGCAGTTCATGAAGCTGCATTTCAACACACGGTGATCACTCTTGTCCAGATGTCCCTGAAGTGAAAAGCCAGCAGACGGTGTTTTTATTAATAACTAGCACGATAAACAGAGATTTTCCAAATAAAATATAACACTCCACAGATTTAGAGAGGGACACCTTCTTAAAACATCAATGGAGAGCAGCTCCCTTCCACAGATGGAACACAGCCGGTCCCGTGGCAGGCAAACTCCACACACCCTCACAGCTACCAAGTTTCCCCTCGCTGTGTTTCAGGGAGAACTATCATCTGGCACTTTTTAGGAAGCAAAAAGTTCTATCCACAGGAGATACAGGCAAGCTCCCCGTGTTCCAGAAATGTTACAAGGCACAAGGAGCTCCAGCTCGGCCCTTGTTTGCCAAAAGATTTTCCAGGGTTTCTCCTGGAGTGAACTTTGTCTCGACAGAGCCCTGCACTCTTTGATCACTGGAGGTAATCTCCAGAGCCCTTTTAACTCCGGCAGCCTGACAGCCTGTGAGCTGAGCAATGGCAACTGAAGCTGTACCTGCTCTGTGTGCTGCAGAGCACTGCATCCTCCAGCCACGACTCCTGCACTGCACTGCTCAGAGTGCCATTTTCAGCCTTCTCCATGGGAAACACTTCTTATGGTGTGCCTTATTCACAGGCTAAATTTATTCCTGATCAGCTAATATCCACTTCTTCTTGCTTTTGCTAATGCTGCTGGGGTTTGGTTTTGGTTTTAAATTTAAATGTGTTTTCTCCCTCACAGGAAAGTATTGATAGGGGGTAATTTCAATGGACTTCATTCCAAATAAAGCATAGCCAGTATTGCCTATTTCCCTCTCAGTGGCTTTTCCACCTCCCTTGACCATCCCAATTACCCTTTTCTGCTCCATCTCCTATTTGAGCCCATCTTGGCCAAGCAGGGTTTAAACTAGGCTGTACAGAGGATTCCTGGTACATCATGGCAGCAATATTTCTTCACCACTACCAGGAATATTCCTTCATGGAGGGATTCATTTTCACGCCCTCCACGACTCTTTTTCCTTCTCCAAAGGTTCACAGGGAATTAGAACTTCCCTAGCTTACTCTGCACAACAAACCTCAAGTGCTCCATCAGTCACAGACCTTGCACTTGTAAAAGTTAGGAAGGGCCTCCAGACACTCCAGCAACCACGTGTTCATCTTGTAGGGTTAATTATTCCCAAAAATAATCTGCCTTTCAACCTCTACCACCTTTCTGCTGTCCCATCTCCAAGCCTCTCTTGATGAAAAGGTAGAGCAGCTGTTATTTTTACAGGAAGTTAGACATCCCTGGTATCCCTTCTTACACATCAGGTAAGCATGAGTCCTGCTAGGAGGAGCTTTCTTCTCAGCCCTCAAACATGAAGCTCTAGCCAAGCTAGTAAGTGGACAGTGGACTGGGTCCCAGAGTCCCAGAAAAACTGGCACCTCTTCATCTCTTCACCAGTTAAGTTGCTCATTTGGTCCCATAGAGGCACAGTGGAGAGGATTAATAGCAACTCTCCCCCTTGAACAGCTCTCGTGAAAGCTGGGCTGACTTCTCACTACAGTGCCCTCCCCAGAGTCCTTATGCAATAAGGACTTTAAGGATACCTCTGATCTAAAAGGATACCCTTAACTGTGCTTCAAATAGTTTTAACACAAAGGCATTAAAACACAGAGAGTAACTTCCTTTGCTTGTGCTTTCCCAAGATACAGAATTCAACCCTTCATCACCCAGCAGTTTCCTCAGTTCTGAGGTGCAGGCTCTCAAAGGTTATTGGCAAGGATTTAAGCACAGGGTCAGGACACTGCATATGCTCCATTGTGCATAAAAACTGGGGGTTACCTTAAGGCCCAGGATTTCAAATATTTTCAAACACCAGTACACTCTTGTAGACAAAAGGGGAACAGACTCCATAAAGAAAATGCATATAAAAGAGTAGAAATTTTTTGGGGTGTAATGAAACATTTCAGGATGTCACAGCTGGCTGTTTTTCTTTCCATTGTAGCAAAGCCTACAGTTTAATTATTCTTATTTGTCATTTTATATTTGTACTCTTATTGTAATTTAAAGTATCCCCAGTAGCACTTTGGAGTGTACAAACTATGAAAATTATAGAATATTACAGAAAAAAGCATAAAGCAAACAGCAAGAGAGCTCACATACAAAGCATATTTGTGGGTCCAGGAAACTTGTACCACTGCTGACCAGGCTGTGGTCGCACACTTTAAAAACTAGTTTCTGCTTACAGTAGGGAAAAATGAGTCTTTCCTTGCTGCCTCTATTTAGAAAATAAAGAAATCTACAACAAGCACTTCTGATAGTACAACACCCACCAACTCTTCTGTTACTCAGCACCTATTCCTCTTTTTCTCTTTAATATATGCTCTTACTTTCCTCCTGCTGTTTTTTGCTCTCATGGTGTCTTGCCCAACAACATAAAGATTTCTGCCAATACAAGATCTTTGAAAGTGCTTCTGCCTTTCCAAGACAGGGAGAAAAAGGAAAAGTTTACCAGTACACCATTTTACAAAGCCAGAGACAAGGCAATTACCTAAGTCCAAGATGCACCCACTCCTCACCCCTGCAGAGGAAAGAAAATCTTAGTGACAGTAAACATTTCTTGCCCTTACTCCTTGGGATTCTGGCTATTTGAATTCCTTATCTGGAGCCTTCAGCTTGTTTGCTGAAATGTTAAATCTGGTCACTCAGGCTGGAGACCACCTCTCGATTGCTTTCCTCCCAAAACCTGGAGCACTGGAAAAAAGATGTTGTTCTGGCCTCTGGGGTCTATTATTCCTACTTTACTGTCTGCATAGAAGAATTCCCCAACCCGTTTGCATCTGGAAAGGGGACTTGATAATTCTTCTTTGCCTCTGAAGCTGTGTTTTTAAGCACTAGTCTTTCTCACTGAAACTCTCTCATCACCACGGTGACTTCTCTATCAGACTTAAAATATATATCAAGAAATGGATACAAGTTTCCTTGGTGATACCAAATGGGAAATTTCCCAGTAAGATGGAGTTGGGAGAGGCAAAAATATTAACTTTCTGTACAGTTTTCTCTAAAAGATATGCCATTATCAGAATACAAAAAACCAAATTAAACCAAAGAAATTAAACAAAACAAAACAAAAAAAAAAATTATCCTGGTCTCCACACTGTTTAGAACCAAAATCTGGAGTAATACACACCAAAAGACCAAAGCTTTCCCAAACCACAAGCAAATTGGGGCACAACTGCAAAGGAGGAATGTTTTGAGACTAATGCTCAAACACACCAGAAAAGAGCCACAAAAAGACCCTTGTTGTAGTTCCATTATCCTCTTTAACAGCTACTTCACAGCATATGACAGAGAGTTGCAGAGATTTCCACTATCTCATCAGCACAAAATTAAAAAGTTTAACTTTTGGGAGGGTTGTGGATTTTGGGGCTTTTTTCCATTCTGGGAACTGCAAAACAGAAGAAAATGAATGTTGTTCTTTACTGTTTCTTTATGACAAAGCATGCCTTGATGTTAGCTTATACACCAGAAATCAAGCTCTGGTTTCCTTCTTTTTTGGAGGATATGAATGGAGAGGTTACATAAGGGTGTAACAAGAGCTGTTACTTCCTTTCCCAGTTGAAGAGAAAAAGCTGTAGATCAAGTTACAGACTCCAGGGCTGGTCATTGCTACTTCAGTCTTCCTAAAATTATTGCCAGTAGTCCCACAACAAACAGAAGAGGCTACTTAGAAGGCTCTGAGAATTTAACAGACTAACTACATAGCTATAAGGGAGGGGAAAACCCTTTATTTTTGTCTTTCATCAAACTCAGGAAATTCCCCAAGCTTGATGCATACACTCAAGTCTTCACTTTCCATTTCAGTTTGCTGCTCATTAGTACAGTAAAAAAAGATGAATGAGATATAGAGTAAGATTCAAAGGACAGTCCAGTACACGAGCTGTGCTAAATAAGCTCAGCAGTCTGAAAGGACACTGACCTTTGGTGGGTATGTCAGCATTTGTCCCAGCTCTGACCACACAAGGCAAATGAAAGGAGGGAACAGTGTCCAGCTTGGCCTACACCAGAACTGAGCTTTTCTCCAAACTGTCCCACTGGCACTTTCTTCACCTTCCTCTCCAATTCCCAAGCTGCTGCTACTGCTGCCGTAGGAAGATGAGATCAGACTCCAGCATGAGGAATTTCTGTTCCCACAGAGCTCAGGGAAACCAGATGATCTCAGAGAATCATGTGAAGCAAGTCCCTGACACTTCCATGAGGCAGAGTATCTCCAGTATGTTGCCAGCAGTTTCTTAAGAGTGCACAGTGGGAAAAATTAATGACTTTGCTTATGTTTCCAATTGCTCTCTCCCACTTCCTCTCCTCATTTGCCAGACTTTTATTTTCCCTTCCCCCAGAAGCACCAGTAGGCTTGCAATGTACATTTGCCCTTCTAAAGGCAATTACATCAGGTCTTGCACAATGCCTGAAAGGGCGAACACAACAGAGCCAAACTGCCGGCCCCGGCATCGTTTCCACACAGAGCTCCTTCCCACAGGTGCGATTTAACAAGGTCTCTTACCAAAGGGGAAAAAAAAAAAAAAGAAAAAGGCACGCTTCTGTGATTTAAGATGCTTTCATGAGTCCTTTCACCTTCACTCTGCTGAGCACTCAATCTGTCCGTGGTGCTCACAAGGAGCCAGAAGCCTTTTAAATATCCAACACCACATAGGTGTTTCAGAAACACCCCAAGGATATGGAGGAACTTGTGGCAACCTAACACGCCAGTAGCTGCTACAAGCCAACACAAGCAGTGACCACTTTATGTTACTTTGGGAAGAATGGGAATGCTCCATCCCTCACACCTTCGCACAAAATTAAGCCGGAGGCAGCGCATTGCATTAAACACTAAACTGAAGACATTCTTAAACTCAGGCCTGGGACAACTGGAAATAAAAGCACATGATGAGAAGAATGTCTTTACCTTTCATATGTTTAAAAGCAGCCAAGGGCTGAACTTTACTTTAACAGATGGGTTGGACTACTTCTGTTCTCTAACACTACACACTTTTGGAGAAAGCCTTGGTTTTGACACAGGGCTTGACAAAGTGATGATTCATGCAGGGAAGGATGGGCAGCTTGTTGCCAGCCTTAATTCACAATTAACAATAGGACAGACGGATATGGAAGGCTCATGATTCCACACAAAAATGGCGAAGTCAGGAGTTTTACCTGACCTTTATGCCAGTGGTCATTTCCAATCTGGATATATCTTAAATCGTTTCTCTGACATAAATTTTAAGAGTAGTTAGCTTTTATTTCCTTACTGCTACGTTTGTCCCTCAGAATAGTGGTCCTGACTAAATACATAGCAACTGATTTAATGACATGATATAAAATTTCAAAGCTTTAAATTACTCGAATAAGCAAACAGCACGTGTGAGCACGGACGCGTGAGCACAGAGCTACCGTGGGCAAGGCAAGGAGCACCGGACCGCTCCGTGACCGCACCGCCAGCCCCGCTCCCTGTGGCTCTGCTAGGAAGGCCATTGTTTTCCAGCGGGGACTCAGGCCACTCCGAGGAACAAAGGGATGGATGCCCGTCCCAAAACAGCGGCGGCAGATGTCCCACACCGAATCCCGACAGACTCCATGGGCGCAGACGGGCGGTCTTCCTTGGGAGCCTACACCAACCCGTCCCCTCAGGGAAGTTCTCTGGGACAACGACCCTGCCTTGGAAAGCCCTTCCTCAAGCCTCCTCTCCAAGTGCTACCCGACAGCAGAATCCATCATTCCTACTCCAAGTTACCAGCGCTCTTCCCACGGTTCCCCCGAGCCCCACAGCCGAGCCCGTTCTTTTGCATTCAGCAAAGCCGCGCACACAGGGTAATTATTTTAGACAAGAAGAAACAGATGCCACGCTCTCTTCCCAGAAGGAGCACGCACGCACACTCTCAAATTCGAGGCAGCAAGCCCCGGACCGTCCCTGCGCGTGTGCGCACCGCGTTCACGCCTAAACGAAGCTGCCCCAGCCCCGCTGCCATCCACCGGAGCTTAACGCCGGCCCCGGCGCACGCAGAGCGTCCCGAAGCCGCACTTCTGCACGGGGAAGGGGCGCCCAGGAGGCGCCGGGGCTGCCGCGCTCGGCACCCGCACCCAGCACCGCCGCCCCCTCCCCACGGGAGAGCCGGCGCCGAGCAGCCACACCACCGCCCCT